>JBBMOI010000011.1:7765000-7935000 GCA_038088405.1 Porites divaricata
TGATGACATAAAGACGGTTTTGTATTGTGTCTAAGAAAATTACCATTGCTGGGTATGTATATTATGCTGTGGTTGAAAAAATTTTCCTTGGTTAAAAATTGTTCAAACCAGTTAGATTTTTCCTTTTCGTTGTCTCAGTTTGTGGTAATAATTGATTTAAGACAGCTAAATGCGAAAATTTAGCCAGCCTTCCAATTCCAACAGTTAAGTCGTCAAAATTGCCTAATGAGTGTGGTCCTTGCACCATACGAAACAGTTCTGTAGCGATAAAACGATGATTACTCGTGAAACCTGAACTTCTGTGAAGTTATATATATATATATATATATATATATATATATATATAAATTCTATATCCTTGCGGTGAATGGATTTCAAAAAGCGCTCAACTCTTAGAGGAGCATAGTATATTCATTATATATATATATATACATAATTATTTGTAACATTATACTTGTAACATATTTTGAGTAAGCAAGAATTTGTGGTGTATTTTTCATGCATTATTTCATGAAGTCATTCATACAATAAAGGTCCCTGAAAGTTTGTAATTAGACATGACACTGTCCATATCTGGTTGATACTGCCTGCCATAGTTAGTGGGATCACCCTATCAAAGAAATGAAACTCCTTGACTCTCCTAATAGCCCTTTCAACATGCACCCGAAGGTTGTGAATTGTTTTGGTCCTTAGGAGTTCACCTTTGGTAAACTGCTGTTTGCAGCTCAAAAATGATGGCATTACTACACTGCAACCAAGAGGTGTGAGTAGATCCTGTATCACAAAGCCCTCATCAGCCATAATCTGATCCCCAGGCTGGAGCAATGACAAAAGACCAGATTGCTTGACCAGCTCTTTATCTGATATGGACCCCTCAAATAAAGAATTGATGTGAATTATTTCACCCGATGGGGAAATAACCACATTACCCTTGTAGGTGGTGTGGGTTTGTACGATGAGTACATTTTACTATTTAAGACTAAACTTGATGATGCCTGAACCTTTATCTCGGAAGCATCAATAATACCCCTGCAGTCTGGGTACAGAGACTTGAAACTAGTGGGCATGTGCTTCTTGATTTTTGCTCGAGATGGCCAGATACAAATACTCCCAAGCATGAAATAAAGAAAATTAATCCAGGAGATAAAAACCCTGCTGACGGTTGTTTGGGAAATATTAAAATTATCAGCTAATACTTGATTTAAGGTGCCAACCGTCAACTTTTGAAGAACTAAATAGAACTGGTCAAATAAACTTAGTTTGCAGGCTTGCATAGTTTGTCTAAGGCCTTCTACATCCCTAATCCCTTTATTTCTAAGGCGCTGCCTTTAGGACCAAGAATGCATATTCTGTGCCGTGGGACTCAGAGCTCTAAATTTTGCAACTAGAACATCAAAAGAAGGAAAACCCGTGTAAAACCTAATGCTGCTGTTAGGTTTCATATTTAGTTGTACATATATTGTTTGCTTCTCCAGTGCTGCCTCCAGCTCCTTTATTCTCGGATGAGCTGCTTCAAGTAGCTTCTCTGTGGTCTTGGTAAGTTCACCGGAAAAAGTGTAATCGTGGCAATTCAAGATAGGCGTGTATAAGGGCTCGGGGGAGTCTACAACAACAGGAGAGGATGGAGAGGATAACAATTCCGATTGGACCGCCACTGGACTTTCCTCATCAGAAGTTGATGCTATGAATTAAATGAAAAACCTAAATACCTCAGATTATTTCACGATTTTAACCAAGAAAAGTTGAAAACAATTCCGACAACAATACACTGACAATATTTACTTGTGATGGGTACAGTTGGGGGCGACGACATGCTTATATCAATAATCGCAGGCGTGCACGTGGTGGTTCTCGCTTTTTCGGAGATTTTCTTTTTTTGGATGATCTTGACCAGCCAAACATACTTGGAACTGCAAGCTTCTTCAGATCACGCTTCCCTGTTAAAGTTCTCTTGCAATCCGCTTGTTTAAAGTGTACAGAGCATACTCTTGTGCCGTTGGTTATCTAGAAATCCACCAGATAATAGTTGTAAATAAGCTTACATGTGCGCACAATGACATCGATAAAACTCACCAAAGTACTTACCCGGAAACTTTTGCCCACGTCTCGCCGTATTTTGACAACCCACTGCTTTCGAAGGAATTCATCCTTCGGAAATTGGTGAAAGGTGAGTCCTGGAATATTTTTAGCGCGACTGTTTTGACATTGCGGCACGCAACAGTGGTCTCTGTTCGGCATGTTGTGGACTTTTACACGCGTGGCATCGCTTTGGTGACAAAAGTGCATGACGTCAATCCAAGATGGTTGCTGTGCGATAAAGGCGAATTATACTCTGGTTATTGATCTGATTGGTCAATTACGTCATGATATTATTGGTCGTCTCTCAGTTAAGCCGTGATGTTATTGGCTATGAAGACTCGTAATCAGTAATTGGTGCGTTTCGAATCGTCTGTTGTCACAGTTAAACAGTCGTCTATTGTTAGTCAAATTGTCAGTTCTCCAGTCGTTCTCTCGTAGTTAGTTTTGCTTGATCTCGTCAATAAGTCCTTTGTACGGCGCTGGTAACTGTTGGCTACGATTCAGTGGCGTTTGTTTTAAGTTAGTAAACCAGCTTTCTAAAGTAAGACGTTGATAGTAGTCTGTAGAATACGTTATACATGTCGCAGAGTCCGAGTCAATTTGATGGTTCGTCTGTAAATGATGCTCAGCAATGTGATTGTTGACGTTACCATTCCTCGTCGCTCGTTTATGTTCGGTCAGTCGCGTGCTAAGGTTTCTGCCGGTTTCACCAGTGTAAGAAGCCTGGCAGTCGCAGCATTTGATCTTGTATACTGCTCCCTGTCTGTCCTCCGGTTTGTCTTTGTCCTTGACATTAGTAAGTAGACGTCGTAAAGTGGTTATGGGTTTGTGTGCAACACGTATATTGTAAGGTTGTAACATACGTGCAATAGTTTCAGAGGTGCCTCTGATGTACGATAAAGTCGCTGTCGTAATAGGGCCAGAGTTGACGTTCGTCTGAGTGTTGGAATCAGTGTCACTGTGGGTGTTCCGTCTAACAAAGACCGTGTTGTAATTGGTCTTACTAAAAAAGTTGTTAAGATACTCAGTCTCGTCTTGTAGGCTGTCAGGTGAGTCGCAAACTAGTTGCGCTCGCCTTGTCAAAGTTCGGATAGTAGTAGCCTTGTAAGACGTCGGGTTGTACGAAGACTGGTCTAGTAATCGGTCGGTATGTGTCGGTTTTCTGTAAATAGTCGTTTGTAGTTTGTTGTTGTCGCGAGAAACCAAGCAGTCTAGAAATGGTATCTTACCATTTTCTCCGATCTCCTTGGTGAACTGTATGTCCGCATTCTTTCTGTTAAGGTGTTCGTCGATTCCGTCTTTGTGTACGGCGGTGAATGTGTCGTCAACGTAACGTAACCAGAGAGGTATAGTTCGCGTGTAGGTAGTTAGGGTTTGTTCCTCGATGTTTTGCATGACAATTTCTGCTACAACAACAGAAACTGGAGAGCCCATAGCTGTACCTCGTAACTGTAGTGAACGTAACTACGTTCACCCGGACGATCAAACTCAACCTACTTTTGAAATAATAATAATGTACAAAGTCAAATACGATTTATTCACAAATTATATATCCGATATTTTTAATTTAAAAAGCCGGACATTGAGAAACTCCTGTAAGAAATTGTAACCTCTTAATGGAGGCGGTCAGCGTTTCCGAGTTTGTTTGGTTTTTAAAGGGCTGTTGCGGATGAGTAGAAACAATAATCTTCAAATTTAGAGTGTCTCATGGAGTTTGTACCAATCCAGACCCTTCCCATTTTCCTTACTTTAATCTTTAAAGCGAAGTTGAAATTGTAAGGTTTTTTTTTTGCGGGAGCCTATGTGTTTCCTCATGGTTCATGCCGTAATATCACACGTAACAGTTGCATTACGTTTTTGCGGTCATCACGCTTCAAAACATAAAACCTATCCATCTGGCTGTTCACTGATAGTGTCTTCTGTTCTCTAGATACTTCGAGCCATTGTAAAAAGTTGTATTCTCAAAGGTGAAGAGCTACGAGTAACATCCATTGCATTCCCTGTCATGGGAACGGGCAGCTTGGGATTTCCTCCTCTTGAGGCCTCAAGAATTATGTTGGATGAGACAATAAAAACCTGCGAAAAAAGTCCACATACCACCTTAAAAGACATTCGTTTTGTTATTTATTATAAGGATCAAGCCCTCATAGGTGCTTTTAAGCAGGAAGCAATGAAATTGCAGAATCCGACTAATACGGCTCCAAACTCAGATGAAACTGGTGGGATAGAAGTTGAAGTCATCCAAGGGAATATAACGCAAGAGAGAACTGAAGCCATTATGAATGTGATCGGTTCCGACATGGATATGTGCAACTTTGGACAACTTAGCAAAATAATTGCAGAAAATAGTGGTCTCCAAGTACAACAAGAATGCAGGCAGATGGGAACACAAAACCCAGGTTCAGCTGTAATGACGAGCGGTGGGAGTTTAGCAGTGAAGCACATCATTCACATTGTGACTGGATCTTCAGATAAGACACATCTTCAGAGATGCCTAGAGGAAGGTCTTCGCGTGGCAGATACAAATGGCATCAAATCCATTTCTGTCCCAGCCATCGGAACAGGTGGCTATGGTCTCCCTGCCGCAGAATCGGCCCAGATGATCTTCCAGGCATTGAACAATGTGGGTGGAAACTTCACGAATATCTGGAAAGTGCGCATAGTTGTATTCCAGGCTAAAATGGTAAACGTTTTTCAACAACAGCAACACCAGAAATCATCGTCTCCTTTAACAGCTGTAGCCGCCCCTTCCATGTTCAGAAGCCAAATCAAAGTTGATGTGGTAACAGGTGATTTAATTAAAGAGTCGAGCGAAGCCATCGTGAATGTCATCGGTGCAGATCTGAACTTGAACAACTTTGGGCAACTTAGTCGTGTAATAGCCCAAAGTTGTGGTCCACAAGTGCAACAAGAATTGAATCAAAAGGGAACTCAAGCCCCAGGTTCAGCTGTAATGACGAGTGGAGGAGCATTGATTGCGAGGCACATTATTCACATAGTGGCAACAACCTCTGATAGACAAGAACTTGCGACATGTTTTGAAGAAGGTCTGCGGCTGGCAGATGCAAATGGCATTAAATCCATTTCTGTTCCAGCCATCGGAGCAGGTGGCTTTGGTCTTTCTGGGTCGGAATCGGCCCAACTGATCTTCCAGGCCTTGAACAACATGGTTGATAACTTCCAAAGTATCTCTTCAGTACGTATAGTTGTGTTTCAGACCCAAATGGTACAAGCGTTCCAAAGACAGCAACAAACATCTTTATTGCAACCTATGCCGTCGTTAACGACACCGTCCTTGCTTGGAATTCCAATCAAAGTTGATGTTGTAAACGGTAATTTGACTCAAGAGAATACCAATGCAATCGTGAATGTTGTCAGTACAGATCTGAACATGAAAAACGCTGGGCAACTAAGTAATGCTATAGCACAAACGTGTGGTCCACAAGTGCAACAAGAATTGAATAAAAAGGGAACCCAAGTCCCAGGTTCAGCTGTAATGACAAGTGGAGGAACATTAATCGCAAAGAACATTATTCACATAGTGGCCGCAACCGCGGATAAACAACACCTTCAGACATGTCTTGAAGAAGGTCTTCGCCTGGCAGATGCAAATGACATTAAGTCCATTTCCATTCCAGCCATCGGAACGGGAGGCTTTGGTCTTTCCGCCACAGAATCGGCGCAGGTTATCTTCCAGGCCTTGAGCAACATGAGTGGACACTTCACGAGTATCTCTACAATACGTGTCGTTGTGTTTCAGAAGCAAATGACACAAGCTTTTCTGCAAGAACAACAATCTTCATTGCTTCCTAGGACGACTGCTTCACGTGGAGGTTTAGGTAACCTGAAAGCTGCGCTCCCATCAAGCAATTTAAGTGTCACGGTCTGGGTTACTGGTGGTAAACACAATGTTGAAAAGGCTATGGCTGAAATAAAGAAACTGTTCTCTAGTGCGTGTATCACCAAAAAAGTCGATATGGAAGGAATCGGTTCTCTTTCTGATATTCAGGTTAACCAACTTAAACAAGAGGCGTACAAATACGATGTAGAAATCACTGTTAATAAAACTGGCAAAAGCATAATGCTGCGTGGGTTTTCTGCAGATTTGCCTGATATGGTTACAAAGATAACGGACGAAATAAACAAAGGGATCAAAAAAGAAAAAAAGAAACAGGAGGATGACAACGCACATTTGGTCTCGAGTGTAGTTGAATGGAGTTATACTCTTAAAGGAAGAAAGCAAGTTTTTGACAAGACGACCAACGCCAAGCTGGAGATGGCGCGAAGTAAAAATGAATCTATTACAGTGCTTGTAAATGGTAAGCAGTTTTTCATTGATCCGACGAATGAAACTGGTCGATATCGGGGAGAACAGGTGACGCTAACTCGGACATTAAAAGAAGGTAACGTATTAAAACGTTTTATAGTTACACGTTGTGTTTTCGGTTAGAGTTTTTCACCCTTCCGAAATGACATAATTTATCGTTGGTAACTTTCTCTTAACTGAACACCCACGATTGCCTCCAGCACCTTGCTCGCCTTTGTAATGATGTTAATACGGCTTTTTTTCTTTTTGAGATGAAGCATTTTAGTTTAGGCCCTAGTCTAGGTGCCTCTACCCATAGCTACTACATTAAAAAACCGAAGGACCTGTAAATTAAATCACCCCATACTCATTACCTAGGTATAGCTTGAAGTTTTAAGAAAGTTGAACTTGTTAGAGATCGACGCATCCATAGCAACCTTGTGGCCGGAGGCATCACCAAATTTTTATTTACATTACAAAAATATTGTAGACGTTTGTTTGCATGTAAGATGTGTATTAAACTAACGTTCATTTTAACTGAAATCGAATTTACGGACTTAATGTTTTTTTTATTCGTGTGAACGGTTGAAAACTCAAGAACCCCAACTGAGATCGGTGGGCAAGAAATGATTAATATTACAAGCAGAAAACGAGGAATTCAAACTTTTTTCAATATCTTCAATTGTGCCACAAAAACAAAAACTTCATTGAAAAACAGCGTGTAGATATCAAAGAAATTGACAAAATATCAAAAGTGTTAATGGTGTCAAGTGTTTCTACAGATGCGTGAAACTTAAAAAATTCTTCTTTATCTTCAATCCATTCCGTAAAAGCGGGTACGACCTTATTATTTCGGGTGCGGTTTTTTATGCATCTTAGAACTTTTCTTATTCCAAGCCTTCCTTGTTCAGAATAAGGTCACTTAAAAAAGACTTTTTTTGCTCATTGTTTTGTTTTCTTTTCTGAAATTTCACTTGATGTTTTTAAGCTAAGAAGAGTGAAGGGATTCCTCTTCCCGACAACTGGGCTCCAATGCCAAGTCATGAAAAAGTGACTATGGTACCATTAAACACAAACTCCATCGAGTACCAAGACGTCTTGCGTCAGTTTCAAGCAACCGTTCCTAACGTGAACGTTCAGAAAATTGAACGAGTACAGAATCCTGAACTCTACCGCACCTTCAAGGTGAAAAAGCAAGAGATGGATAAAAGATGTGGGGGAAACATTGAACGAAAGCTGTTTCACGGAACTGGTGGGGAATATATCAATGCAATCAACAGCCAGGGATTTAACAGGAGCTTTTGTGGAAAGAATGGTAGGTGCTGTAGGCAAGTTTCAAATTATGAATTACATAATGGTCGACTCCGTTGATGAGGCCAGGGGACTACTACGAAAGAACTCACCCTCGGAACCAAGTATGAATAATTAAAATTTGGAGACAGGCTGCTCTAAGGAATACTGAACAAGCCAGTTCATACTTTAAGAAACCTCAAGAGCCATTATGGCTCTTGGAAACCTATATTGACGCAGCAAACTCCAAAAACACAAAATAATAATAATAATTAATAATAATAATAATAATTTAAACATATTTATACAGGATTGCTGCATCAGTTTAAAGAAAAACCTTATTTTCAATGCAGGTCCTGTAGATATCCCGCATAGGATACCTTTCCCGGGAAATAGAATACGATTTCCATTGTCAGTTGTAGTCCGACTTATAACTACAGAAAACACGCTTTGTTATTTAAAACTTTGCTTCTCCTGGTTATTTAAAACTTCACTTTGTTATTGCTGTTTTTAATGCTATAGGAACGGCGTATGGAAAAGGTGTGTACTTCGCCAGAGATGCCTCTTACTCTCTTCGTTACGCAGGAGGGGTAGGTGGTGGTGGCGCGATGTACCTTGCCCGGGTCCTGGTGGGAGAGTACTGTCAAGGCGGTTCAGGTTTTCTCACACCTCCCCCCAAAGACCAAAGAAGGATTGACATTCTTTACGACTCGGTAGTTGATAATACATCAAATCCTGCAATCTTTGTCATTTTCCACGATACTCAATGTTATCCTGAGTATATCATAAGGTTTTAGAACAAAATTGGTGACACTAAGTATTCATTGGAACTTGTATATAACCATTTTGTATCATGCAACGATGACAAAGCGATCTGGTGTTCTCAAAGACTACCTTTTGCACTCATACAAATGCTGCGTTTGTTACCTTATCAAGTCAGCAGCTATCATCCAGCTGTCCACGTGCTGTTTTTGTCACTCTTTAACCAATTTATGTACATTTAGCCGGTGTAACCATAATCATGGGAGCTATGAATGAGGTTCAGGTTATTTTTCGCTGTGAACTGCATGCTGTAGTAGAGTAGTATTTGCAAGTTAATAGACACCCTAAGCATCAGGTTTTTCATGAGAAACTGCAAACCTAAGAATGTCTCAAGACCACGGTCTAACGGTCGCGTTCGCAGTTTGCAGTTCACGTTTTAACATCAGGAGGAGCTTCTAGCGCTTAGTGATGAAAAACAACATGGCGGCAAAAAAAACAATGAACGCCTTGCTAAAGTTTGAAATCCCGGCATCGTAAAATTGCAAACGCGTCACTGCCTTTGCTCCTCAGTTTGCGGTTTCCCATGGAAAATCTGATGCTAAAGGTCTCTAATTACACATATATGTAACAGTAGAGTTACGATTAAGGTCAGTTGATCACTTCGCCATAAAAAAGCGACTTCACACTCGGACCCATTCGCATCCAAGTTAGTCTTAAGTGCACTTGAAATTAACTTCAAGTACACCCGCAAATGATCAGGAACCTCCCTCCAACAAGCCATTTGCATAAAGCGATTTCACGGTTACTGCCACTGCCAGTATATAAGATTAGTGAGTGTGTTTTAGTTTTGAATTCTTAGCTTTAAAGATCATGAAAACATATTTGTAAACAATAAGATTTCTTTCTATCTTCTCCAGGTAGACGGCTTCATATTCTTACAATGTCTTATTCCCCTTCGAGTATAGCCTCAATAAAAATAGGTAGATCGCAGAAATAGACCCGATCATATCACCATAACCGTCCAAAAGCATGGTAATCTCGAAGGAAGCCCGGCTTCTTGCCTGACACAACTTAAAAGTTGCAATGATCATATCAATGAACCAGACATCGCTTAAGGTACAAAATTGTTTGGCATTAAGCAAACTGTTCATTTTAATTCGGTTCGTGTATGTTGGTCAGTTCATCGTGTTTTCAACGTATAGAGCGTTTTCAATGAAAAACAATGAAGTGTCGCTATGTTGGTGTTTCAAACAAATCCTTTAGGAGTTGAACTCTTTTCTTATGAAAACGCGTTCTTCTGTCCTAATAAAATTGCATAGATACAGGCCTCGTGAGTGAAAACGCTCAAAATACCGTCCATGTTGGTGTTCCAAACCAGTCCTCTACTCTTATGTTAAATCTTTTTTTTGTTCCCATGAATTTGCATATAAATACTGACTACATAAGTGAAAATTCCGTCAATTATATTCATGGTCTCATCTACAAAATCTCGCGCAAATATATAAACAGCGATAAAGTATTACATGTATAACCTTAGAAGTACGTGGATAAAATTCTGCAAAAACACTTTAATTCGAAATGTTTTGCGTGAAAGCATGAAATAATTCTGCGAATAAATTAATCGAATCAAACGCACAGGGAAATTCCTTTAAAGTTTCAGCTCGATTTGATCGGTATAAAATCTCTCGTCCTAACAATGTAGTAACACCGAGAAAGGTAGGAATTTACCGAACTCGAATAACTCAGTGCTTATCCACTTATCCACATCAGTTGCAGCATCTGGGTGTGACCATGATCTAACCAGGATGATGGGCGTGCACATATAAAAAATGGAGGCTAAAATGCAGACGAACGAGGTAAAAACAACTAGCTAACGAGGTCACCCCTCAGTACCACAAGATAACCAAGCACCACAAGATTCCAAAGATGAGGACTCTAAGGTCGAACGCAGCCAGAATCCTTTGGGGTTTTGCTTTCTTGTGCAAATTAGGGCTTTTGTTATTCAAAACAAGCTGGGATTACAAAAATCAAATATGAAAAAAAAAAATTAATTCTGGTCTTAGTAGGGACCTTAAGCAAGGACGACGACGACGACGGCAGTGAAAACGGTGGTAAAAAAAATGAATTTGCGTTCTTTCAAACTTAATCGCGTCTGTTTGGATCCGCTCAATATGTCAAATGCAGGCGCCTTTCCCTGGAGTTGAATTCTTAAGGATTTTATTCAGGCTCAAAAAGATGAAGGAAAATTCGTCGTCGTATGTCCACGTCCTCCATAAAACGTCAAATTAGGAGGTTTCACGTCGTAGTCGTGCAGTCGACGTCAAAGAAATGTACTAAAAAGCGTGATGCACGTGCAGAGCTGTTGCTTTGATCATTAAACCTATTGTTTTTTTGAAGTCGTCGTTGTGGTCGTCGTCGTAGTTGCTTAAGCTCCCTCCTTAAAAAGACGTCGTCGTGCAAATGGCCTACTAATTAACTACAAGAAAAATTACACGAAAAATCAGTTCTTCATGACGCCATTTTACTTCCATCAAACAGAACTTACTGAAATGATAAATATAATTTAGAACCTTTAAATTAATCTAATAATAAGATAAATTAAATTTTTAAAGATTTATATATCCCATCAATTTTATGCAATAACATATATTTCATATAGTCAAGAGATTATCTCCTCTTGGTATTGCATGTTTGTGAAAAAAAAAAGTTTCAATAAATTTCATCCAAATTTGTCTAGCCAAATTTGGAGTTAAATTTAACCTAATATAAAAATCCATTTAACTAAACCTTTCAAAATAATTTTAATCATTTAACTGATTTTAATGAAATCACTGAATTTTTATACTAAAAAAGACGGAATAGGGCTTCAGCCACATCTGATCCCGGCTAACTGAGCCTGCTCGGTCAACCGGGCCCTTCTGATCTTAACCCTTTAAACCGTAAGAGTGATCAGCAACAAATTTCTCCTTGTAATATCATTGCTTTGTAAAACAGAGTGGTCATGAGAATTAATGACATGATCACAAAAGATGAATCTAATTGATACTTCAACAAATTCTCCCTACTACTTATATTGAAAATGTATAGGGATAACAAATGAGAATTTGAATTTTCATGTTAGGGTTTAAAGGGTTAACGCAGTTCTGACGAAGTCGGAGTCGAAGTTATAAAAGTGCCGTTTATGACTAAATGGTATGCGGATCATAAAATCACGGAATCAGAGTCGCGACAATCAGAACGTTATTACTTTCTTCCGACGTCCGCTACGACTCCGTCGCTTACGACCTAGTGGCCAATAGATTCTCGGAGTCGCAAACAGAAGCAGAAAAATAAACCAATCACAATGCCCGTTCCCAAGCGTTGTGGTCGGTTCATCCCTGTGTTACGCTTAAGCTAGCGACTCCGACAATAGTCTAATTTTCCCTCTGAGATCGTGAGCGACGGCGCCGCACGCCGAAAAGGAACGCTGATTTCCAGTAGATCACAACGCTCTGCGCTCCTTTTTACGTCTCCCACTCCGACCCAACAGTTCGTGAATACCAGCGTAAATCAGTGTAAAATAATTATGCAACCTGGACGTGCAGTGGCCAAAAAAGAATGAATGTGCACGTGTCCAAGTAGTTAGTTCTAAGCTACATGAAAATTATAAGGGCAAAGTCTACAAAGTATAAGCACTGAGCATAGCTTACGTTGCAGCCGGTTCACGCATCGTCTAAACCATTTGACAGACGATTTAGAGTGTCTGTGACGCAGGCTAACTGAGTACAGTGCTCCTGCGTGACGACCGTAAAAACGGATGCGAAGGAGACCAAACTGAGGACGGCTTTCAAAAGCATTCAATAAATAGTTTTTCGAGATTTTTCGACGATATGTGAATTTTGACATGGGGTTCTATGCTTATGGAAACACACTTCTCAAGGCTAATTTGCTTCAACAAAATTAGTTACAGAAAGGTACAAAACGCGCAGGGCAACAAGAAACTTAGGATTTAGCAGCTTTTAAACAGACACACGTTTTAAAAGGCTTCCAGAGCAGAGAGCGAATTGTAAATCGTTTTCGCTCACTCGAGTTTCCAGTAACGACAGGAATTTCCAAATTGACCTCTTGGTGCAAACGAAATCAAAGCCATAAGTTGTTTGACCGCGAAAGTCAGAGCTAACATCAATCCTCGCTTTGCTAATACGGCTACAAGATAAATAGAAGATGGTCTACATCACGTTGTAGAATAAGCCAATCGCAGGATAAAAACGTTTCTAGCCATTCAATGCACAGAGAAACGATACTATTAATTTTGATCCACTGCCCTAAAGTTCAGATAAAACTTACCTAAGTTTAAAAACAGAATCGCTAAATAATTACATTAATTTTCTCCATGGACAAAATCAAGAACTGACCTAACAGAACGAACCGACAAACACCCAACGCAAAGGCGTGTGTTATACTGTTGAATTTAAAAACTGTGCGGCCCATTCAATTGCTACAATGGTGTTAGATAACTCTTCCTCAACCAATGCCCAGGTTCCATTGTTAACGGCGTCCACTAAAGCATCATGGAGGCCTGGAAACGTGGCACTTGCGTAGGAGTTGAAAAGACTTGGCGCGAAAACAGAATGCCTGGAAAAACGGGAGAAGAGCAGTCATTTTACAGATTACACTTAGTATGGTTGTACAATTTTCACCTTGCAATTTGTTCAACAAGGTGTTTTTGGGCTTACACAGCAACGTCTTTGTTCACCAATAAAAACAAATTCATTTACACAGCTCTCGAGAATGAATAGTGCTTACCAGTAAAGAGGTCTTCCCGGCAGTCCTTCCGGGTTTAAGAAGTTCTTTTCCAGTCCACTCAAACGGTCATTAATGTACGCGAGAGACCAGGGGCTGAAAAAAATTCATTTGCCAGACGAGAAAATCATTTAAACAATTTTCAAGCAAATCTTCCAATCTTTCGAATCTTTCTTTATTTCACACTATATAAGGCATTTACACAAGTATAAGTATTAAAGTAGGAGAACAAAGTAGCCGATAGACAATCAGTAAGCAACTTAAAAGTTCATTTGTGTACAGTGTCTGAAGTAGCAAGAGCTTTCTTGTTGGACACCGTCATATTCAGATACACGGTAGCAGCAAGAGAGGAAATAAAATCTCAAATAATAACTGTAATATAACATGTATATAAGCAAGGCTAAGAAAAAATTTGATTAATTAGAAGATAGGACTTCCATTCTTTCTTAAACTTATAATATGGCAGACACTTGAGGCCAAGGGGTACAGTCTCCCAAATTTCTGGAGCGGAGCATTTAAACGACGTCTTACCAACGTTAGTGGATACTCTTAGCCTAAAATAATTCAGTTTACTGTAACAAATGTTGTATTATAATTGTGTATACCTGGAATGCTATCAGTTTCATTTCTCATTCTATGTATAAACCAGCATTTTTTTAATTTATATATGTTATCTAATTTAAGGACTGTTAGGAGTTTTTATAATAGAGAGCAGCAGCCTCTCCAGGATGTCTAAAACCGACGGTGCAGAGACATTTGTTCTGCTTCCAGGTGATCTGTGACGTCATTGCGGGGCCTGGGGAGAGAAATTTTAATGCCGTATCCCATAAACCAACGCGCGCACCAATTCAATTCAATCTGTTCCCGTCAGCTTTGGTTTATGGGATACGGCATTAAAATTTTTTTCCCCAGGCCCCCGCAGTGATGTCACAGATCACCTAGTTAATGCGAAGAAAATCTATTTAGTTTTGCTGGCACATCCGAAGCAATGATACCGTAACTCAAACAGGAATTAATTAACAGTTAATGAATGAGGCTGAGTATCTTATGAAGAATTATGGAGATCGAGGAGGGTGTTATCCGTCGAGGTCGTAGGCCGAGGCGTATATCACCCTCCGAGATCTCCATAATTCTTAATATGATACGAAAGCCGAATTCAGTAACTGTTTTATTATTGTGAAAGGTTTGAACCCAGGAGTCATTTCAAAAGTAGGTTGAGTTTGATTGTCCGGGTGAACGTAGTCCTGAATAGGACTGTTGTTGTTGACAGTGACTGACGTTTCGACAACCTGTGCGGTAGTCATCTTCAGAGTCAAAGTGAGTTGTATCACGTCAGTAGATGGTATTATATACTCTGGTTATTGATCTGATTGGTCAATAAAGTCAAGATGTTATTGGTCGTCTGTCAGTTAAGCCGTGGTGTTATTGGCTCTGAAGACTCGTAATCAGTAATTGGTGCGTTTCGATCCATCCATTGTCACAGTTAAGCAGTCGTCTATTGTTAGTCAAATTGTCAGTTCTCCAGTCGATCTCTCGTAGTTAGTTTCGCTTCATCTCGTCAATACTTATTGACGAGCTGACTGGTAACTGTTGGCTACGATTCAGTGGCGTTTGTTCTAAGTTAGTAAACCAGCTTTCCAAAGTAAGACGTTGATGGTAGTCTGTAGAATACGTTATACATGTCGCAGAGTCCCAGTCAATTTGATGTTTCGTCTGTAAATGATGCTCAGCAATGTGATTGTTGACGTCACCATTCCTCGTTGCTCGTTTGTGTTCGGTCAGTCGCGTGCTAAGGTTTCTGCCGGTTTCACCAATGTAAGAAGCCTGGCAGTCGCAGCATTTGATCTTGTATACTGCTCCCCGTCTGTCCTCCGGTTTGTCTTTGTCCTTAACAGTTAGTAAGCAGGCGTCGTAAAGTGGTTATGGGTTTGTGTGCAACACGTATATTGTAAGGTTGTAATATACGTGCAATAGTTTCATTCAAAATAATTCCTCCATCGATCCATCGATGTTCAGTTCATCTTCGATAGTGTACGTTTAGGTTTGTCCAGCTCCACAAATATTCTCCAAATAGCAGATGTCGCCCTTCGAGTTGTCTTCTTGCTGTTCTTGCCATGTTTTTAGCTGTTTTTTCGCCTAGTTCTTACTCTTGAAACGAGTGAAATGTCCGCCATTTTTTCAAGTTCACAACCAAAACAACTCAACCTCGTCCCCAGGTCTTCTCGGTTAACGGTGCCTTAATCTGCGAAAACGCTGCATTTTTGACGTCATTTCCTCGTTAAAGTCAAATTTCTTCCAAATTTGGTCATCAGTAACTGATTATGGTGACTTAAACGTGTGCTTTTAGCCAATCAGGATCGGGGAAATATTTTGAATGAATAACAACAAAGGATATATAACCTTTAGATGCTAAGTTGAGTAAAATAATGAATAGGTCATTTAGGTGGTTCGTGTATACGGACTAAAGAAGTTACCCTTTCCAAAACTTACTCTGAAACGTCCACATTTTTGATTAGTGATTGCATGTTCTTCACTCCTTCTTTAAACTTTTTCACTGCCTTACCTAAAAATTCTGAAATCAAGTTCCATTATAAATGGGTTCAGTAAATGAAATAATTTTGTCTCTCGGGGTGAGACAGAGCCAGCAAGATCCTATTGGGAGTAATCACAAATGGTAACATATGCTACCATAAAAGATTCTCGGGATTGTTTGGAGGGACAACATGAAGGTCTACAAACCCCGGGAGGGGGGTACGCCATTATATAAGCAATATAGGCATGTGACGCCCCAAAGAGCAGGGTTTTTGGGCCTCTTTGGTCTGAAAACGGGTACAGACTTTGCCAATTTTGGTCTGGAACGGGTATGGTTTTCGAGGGAACTACGTATGAACGTATTTATAATTTCAATTCCACATGAATAAGAAAGAAATAGAAATATACGAATTCGAAACGCATTTGAAGAAACTTTTTGTTTGCGCTCTAATCTAAGTAATTATGACATAATTTCCGCCTAAAACCGGTATAGATTTTAGAGGCCAGAGGCCCGTTTCTCGAAAGTCCCGGTAACTTTTCGGGCCCGAAATCAAATATTCAAATCGAAATACAAAGAATAAAAGCACCGGTCCTGGCAAGCAAACTACTCCATTTTGTTTCATTAACTGATAGTTTTATCATGTTACATGCAAAACTATTGAAATTTCTATCTTCCATGCAAACAACAACAGCTTTACGGGCCCGTTAATTATCGGGGCTTTCGAGAAACGGGCCCCAGGTCTGAAAACGGGTGTGGAAAATCAGATGACATTTTTTTTGGTCTGAAATAGGGTCAGGATTTGGAGAACCAGGCGGCACACCCCCATTAAGAATTCCCAGGAGTACCCTCCTCCCGGGCAACAAACATGACTCACTACAACCGCTGAGTTCCAACTGCAATTATAACAGTTTCAGAAATGCAACTGAAATCCTTAACACCCTGTTGCACCAGGTATAGGTTTATCTTCTCCAGTCAGAATATCTTTGAGTGCGTCTTTAACAGTTGGCTTACTGCAGTCCGCCATGTTAGTTTTTGCTGTGGTCGTATGCCGTACCAGGTCCCCGCTTGCTTAGAACAGAGCTAACGAAGGACTTACAGCAGCCGCGATAGGGAACTTCATACACGCATCACAATTTTTAACTGGTACTTTCCTTTACCCACACTGCAGAACTACGACGTAAAAGTCTTCCTAACAAGACGCTTTACGGACGAAGTGAACACACGGGAAAAAATCTTTCTCAGTTCCCTTTTTAAACTCCGATGTGGTCCCTACGAATTAACCTCCAGGCCCCGGTTGTTCAAAAGTTGGATAGCGCTATTCACCGGATAAATCACTATCCAGAGGATAAGCATAACGAAAACTAAAACTTGGATAGTGAATTACTAGGTGGATAACACTATCCACCGGATAAATCACTATCCAGTGGAAAACGCAATTAGTTTTCGTAATACTTATCCACTGGATAGCGATTTATCCGGTGGATAGCGCCATCCAACCTTTGAACAACCGGGGCCAGCTGGATAACGTTATTCACTGAATAAATCTTGGCTCTATCTGGGCTCGGTTGTTCAAAGACTGGATAGCGCTATCCACCGGATAAATCTCTATCTAGTGGATAGTGCAATTAGTTTCCCCATTACTTATCCGCTGGATAGTGATTTATCCGGTAGATAGCGCAATCTAACGTTTGAACAACCGGGGCCAGGGAAATATCATAACATTTGACAAACTAAGCGAGTTGAAATAATCGCGAGATGACTTTGTAAGTAACGTTTTCGCTGCCATCACCGTTGAGGTTGCTTAAATAAAACACCAAACATCGTCAAACTAGGGGGTATTCACAGCAGCTCTGTTTTAAACAATATTTTCTGTTGAGTGGCAGTAGTTTGAGCGTACGTTTAGCTACGAAGTCGAAGGAACGAAACAAACTCACCGAGCGAAATTCCTTTCTTGGTTAATTCACCTTGATATTTTTTCTGTAAGCTGGACACGCCTTTATTCAGCGCAACAGCGTAATCCGAGCAGTTGATTGGCAGGACAGGTGTCTCAGCCAATAGGAATGTAACACTGCCCCAGAACTGTGCAACCGCCAGATGAGTTTTGAATTCAGGATCCACGAACTTTTTGACGTAAGCAAATGTGTCATGCAAACTGTGATACGTCGGATATGCAGAGATGTTATGGAACTTAAACTGAAAACAAAAAGAAAACGTAAATCATAAAAGCTAAGTATATAACAACGAAAATTGTGATAAACAGTCAACATTAGAGAATTTAGATTCTAAGAAGAGAATAACTATGAGTACGAGATTTTCTCAATAGTAAGTAGTGCGCGCTTGAACCAGCGTCAATTTGGCGGGAAGACGTGGTAGCCGTCGTCATTCTACTACGAGTTTTAGCGAGAGTGTCGTAGTGGCGGGAACAAGTTAACAAATGTTAGAAGTTTTAGCATTTTGCCATAGGGAGAGGGCTCAACTTCCTTCAACAAAGATGACAGTGCTAACGTTTCGGGTGAAAAAAAGTACAATGAAGAATTCCGGCGTGTCTATTTTTTGACAATACGCGAAAAAAAAAATTAAATCAAATCTCGTCTTTCTCGTCCTCGAATCTAAAGGTCTCCAATAACTTTTAATTTAATTATGCCTAGTTACTATGGACAGGACACCACAGTGGAACCTCCCGTAAGCAACCGCCCAAAATGCAAAGAAAAGCAAAGACTGAGTGATCGCTTAAGGGAGGCGGTGGTTTACAAGAATCGAACCACAGGGGTTCTCTTCCGAGATCAGACAAATCTACTTTACGGAAGATAACTATTGCACGCAAAGTCTAAGTTACGCCAGGTGTAGTTCCATGTTGTCACTAAAGTTTTTCGTATATTCGTAGTAGCATAGTACACACAGCGAAAATAGGGATCAGAGAATGCGTCAAGTGGTCGCTTACAAGAGGTCAAAAACAATGGAATATCATTTACTAGAAGTTCCAACGGTAACGCTTTGACTGGTAAAGTTTTGGTGTTTGGATTGGCGGTTGCTTATGGGAGGTAGAAGCTTACGAGAGGTGGTCGCAGATGCATGAGGTTCGACTGTAATACGGACAAAAACTAAATCCCGGGCCCCGTCAAAAACCGGAAAAAATTAATGTCGTTTTGACGAAAAACAAACTCCGCCTAAATATGACATTCCTTGCTACAACTCTCGTTATAACGGACATCGTTAGGCGTTCCGGTTTGTATAATCGATAAGAGCAAACCTTCGAGCTTTTGGGCGCTTCAGTTACAGGTCGTCTGTCGCGCAAAAATCTCTACACGACTGACAAGCAATTAAGTAAACCAGCTCTTCTCCGCAAAACAAAATAGTCCGTCAATTCTTTACAGTTAGCTGTATGGACCACAAAAAAAACACATCACTTTATCACAAAAGCAAAAGGGTTACTCGCACAAAAATGCAAAGTACATACCATGTCAAACACATATCGTATATCGGCAGACGGCACCCCAGCTCTCTGACAAAACGGAGAATAGTCGCTGCCGGATCCAAGAGGGCGAATTCTATAAAAAGCACACAAGAAAGAAGGAAAGACAGTACCGTTACCGATATCCTGCTGGCATAGGTTTCAGGTTTCTTTCTGGCATGGTATTTACCATTTACGAACACGTTCGCTACGCGGACATAAGCTTGGTTGGCTTGTTTACGTCCCCTGATTTTCTAATATTTTATTTAAAGCCTGACTCTCTGCTACTACGATACATCTAAACATATCATTTTGTTTATTGCTTATTTTACATTCGACCTTTCACTAAGGGAGTGAATGATAGGGTTTACGTTCATCTCGTCACCAAAAAGTCTACTCGCCACCACATAATAACTCTGCAATAACTGACACTGTTTACTTCACCTACGACTGTTACTTCCTCAAGCCCAAATACAAGTTTTTCCGTGGTAACTGACACCTTGCGTCGAACGTCTCATATTTACTTTCATTTTTTGTGAATAATTGCGATTTTTTAATACCTTAATACAGCTTATTTCTATGCTCAAGAGGTGTGATTTATTAAAATCCAACAGCCCTTCCTAGGAAAGAAGGGTAATATTATCATAACCTATCTTCTTTTAGAGACTCGTCCTTTTCGATAAGTGTAAGGATATTATATTTCTTGGTGGCGAGGTGACTGGATACCAGTGATGGAGTCTACGTAAATAGCCGTTCTAAATTTGAGTCCGTGTACAAAATTCTATGGTGTGACCATTTAATAGAAGCCTCTAGTATGGCAGTACGATCCCAAGGTACGATTGGTTTTTCAGCATTTTAAAAGAAGAAATCGGGAAATTTTGGCGCATTTTGACTTTGGCCTCTTCTGGACATGAAAGAGTAAACATTATCAAATGATCCTAAAACCACTGATACGCGGTTCAACACTTGTCAACCAAAACACAATTATTGTTAAAATGTGTATTACGCTGTGTTGAATATTAAGTAATAATAAATTCAAAATGTTTAACGATGTTGAACGAGCACAGAGATGGGTTCTATTCTGTTCAACGAGAACCAAGGTTAATACTCACTCAGGATTTCGTCCATCAGCAGCTGGAAATTTGTCCAGCCAGTTTCCATAAACGGACTGATTTTCGTTCACGGGATTTTTAACCTGAAAAAGACGAATTTTCAGCTATCTAAAATGTGCCTGAAGGAGGCAAATTTACCGCGTGCCCGACACTGGAATTTATCCAAAACTAGTTAGGTTTTCTGTCCCGCGTTAACGCACTGTGACTTCAAACTACTTCGTTTTTTCTCCTGGGTCACAGAGAAGCAATACCCAGAAAATTTCATGGCCACCTGCCCTAATAGAAAAATGCAAGCTGATGCTGGCGTTGATAGAAATGGACGATGGTGACGATGATAACAGCGATAGTAACGATGTTGATGTTGATAGTGATGACGACGATGATGACAATGACGATAATGATGATGATGATAATGATGATGAACCTGACCCCGTGCTACTGCTGATTACTATTATTACTATTATACATTGAACTCACTATCTCTTTTCTGATTGGCCGAAAGCTTACTGTGAATTTTCGAAATCAGCGCCTGGGACGTCATCTAGCTGCAGATTATACAATAATCATGTCAAGGACACTCAAGGTCACGGGTAATCATGTCATGTATGACCGCGGTGCATGTTTTCCAAGGGTAATCATGTCAGGTTCGCGCACTTTGTGCTGTTTGCCGTCAGTGAAGAAGCAAAAACATGACTTCCACGTTTGCTTCGTTGACCGAGCAGGTCATCGAAAAAATAGTTGAAGACAAGGGCACACAAAACACTAAAAGGTCGACGAAGGTGGCTAAGGAGCTGTTTGCTGATTACGTGAAAGAGAAAAACAGAGCGAACCTGAGGAGAAGAAAGAGTTGACATAAACTTTGAAAACATACATTTTATGCCGAAGCGAGAAAGAAAGAATTCGTTCAATGTTGATATCCAGAATAATCAAGGTCTCAGTAAGGGTGATAACCCCTACATGTACCTCGACCTTGATTATTCTGGACATCACAAAAACCTCATCCAATAATTGTTTATTATCATTATTACGATGGCGATGGCGATGATAATGACGATGCCGATGACGATGCTTGACTGCGATGCATATTAATTCACAAAGTCATCTAAGTAATCTGTGACGTCATTGCAGGGGCCTGGGGAAAGAAATTTTAATGCCGTATCCCATAAACCAACGCGCGCACCAATTCAATTCAATTCAATCTGTTCCCGTCAGCTTTGGTTTATGGGATACGGCATTAAAATTTCTTTCCCCAGGCCCCCGCAGTGACGTCACAGATCACATAGATATATCACCTGTTTTGAAGCATTGTATAATACTTGATGAAGAAGAGGACTCGCACGGACAAACAGGCTGTAATTTCCTAAAAAAAACAGAATACGAGATACATGTAAAGTCCATACAAAAAAGCTTGGGTAAACTATAAAATAGCTCGAGAATTTGCATTTGCATGGTTAGCAGTGACACGGTCACACATTCGTACATGTAAGCAAAAGTTGACAGAGTTTAGTCCAAATACTTTTTTGTGCTGTGACCCAATTCTTTCTGACTTGGTTTCACTGCCACAGCCACAGGGTGATTCAACAGTGTTACTTGATATAGGAGCCAACATAGCCGAGTGGTTAGCTCGTCGGACTCGCAACCCACAGTCCCGCGGGTTCGAGTCTCGCTAAAACCCCCCCCGGCTGGATTTGTTTCTTGGTTATCCAGAGTTATGCTTGTAAATAGCCAACAGGTTTACCTCGGGTTTTCTAATCCTGTTCTGCTAGTTTTATCATATGCTTTTGATTATTACAGTGGAGTGCCCGTTAACTAGGACGAGCAACGAAATACACTTCCACAGAAAACAAAGCGTTATTCTATATCAAGTGCACGATCTGTTATAAAATATTCTAAGCTCAGCAGCTTTGAAGGAAGTATACGTATGTTTGGTCGAACCTCACAACAACAAATGCCCCGCCCAACGTGAACAAAAGATAGTGCTTGTTAACAAAAGTGTCAAGTGATCAATTCGAATAAAAACGGTCACATCACTCTACCTCGTATTGGAGAATCAACATTCAAATAGGCTACAGCTCGCTGGTACAACAGATGAATGTTGTCCTGGTAACAGAAGACAAAGGAAAATATCTCACCATGAATTACAGCCAACAGGAAAAAGGAAACTGAAAATTATTTACTGATTCTTTTTATCTAAACCAACCAGCTCTGCTGCCCCAACCGCACCTACTCCGTTTCCCCTTCCCCCACTAAAACAAGTTAGGATAAACTGTTTTATGTCCTCTCGCTCAAAACAAAAAAATGAGAGAGCGCTCGCGGTCTAAGTCATCATGTCAACGCTTTGAAAAACCTTTTGTCTTACCGGTTCGCGTTGAGACGTCAAGTCTTCAGTTTTAAAACCCACGTATGTGAACGTTCCCGAAGACACTGATCCGTTTTAGTAACGAACTTAGTGTATAAATGCAAAACCAAAACGCAAAAAATGCCTGCTTTTTCGAACAAAAAAGCATTAACATAGGCAAGGTTTAGTTTTTACCCATCCGTTCCTCGTCTGCCATGGAACGCTTCTCTCCACATTCGTGTGAATAAGCGTTGCGTGACGACACAAATAAATCTATGTTAATATATGAAATCATATATGAGAACTGCGGGGTGAAGAATTATATGAAAGAAGATCGTCGCAGTTATAGACGCAACTTTTGCAGTTGCGAAAAGAAAGCCTGAAAAAATTCAGGCTTGTACGGGATTCGAACCCTTGACCTCTGCAATACAGGTGCAGCGCTCTTCCAATTCAGCTAAGCCAACTGGGAGCAAGTAGTTGAATTGGTAAATCTGGCAGCGAAATGTTTTGAGTTTAACATCTGTTTAGAGTCTTACAGACCTCAACCCACTCAGTAGATCCCAAAAGGCCATATTCTTCACCTCCCCAACTACACAGAACAATTGACCGGCGTGGTCTCCACCCTAAAAAAAAGAGAAAGAAAGAAATGTTAAAAACCATCATCATAGTAAAAAAAAACATGCATTTAATCAATTCAGAAACAAATCGTCGAATAAAATATAAAAAGTAAATTTCGTGAAGATTACTCGACCGTCGATAAAGTAGGGCGTGAAAAACGTTTAGCGTAGATGTCCTGTTTCGTGTAGAATTAATCACCTACTCATTTCCCATCTAATCTCCAAGCAAGCTCGATAGAAACTTTTAAGAGCGTTCTTGTTGCCAAACAGAAGGAGCAACGTGATAAATATCGACACGTGAACAAAGCTGAGCTGTCCTAGTTCCCAGAGCATTAATATGGAGCAAGCATTTGGAACTTTACTTGAGGAAATGAAGCTTGATAACAGATGTCCTTGAAGAAACATTCGCTTTATAACTCAAATTGGTCTTGTTTCGAGCATAGACTAAGAGTAGCTTGCGCGAATAGCGAATATAACCACGCCGTGTTGTGTTACAGCTGTATGTCTTTGTAAAATTATTGAGAAATCAGTCATGGGTGAATCTTTTGTTTTCTGTCCTGCGAGACTCGATTCTCGACTCGATTCTCGATAGCTTGTTCTCGATTCTCGATTCGCGCGGGAATCGAGAATCGCGAATCGCGAATCGAGTCGAGAATCGAGACTCGCAACGGACTGTCAACTTACTTTTGAACGGTACTGTATCTTCTCTTAAAAGGACTGAAACCCGCAAACATAATTTCAACATGTTCGTGTCCTACCTTGTTTGTACTTTTGTCCAAGGGCCTTGGCAACTTCCATCATACAAGCAGTTCCACTTGAAGGATCAATACCACCAAACACCCAGGCATCACGGTGATTACCAATCAAAACTAATCTGTCTATGAAATAACAGGACTGGTTAAAATTAATCAACTGCAGCGGTAGCTTACGGTCTGCCAAGCATGTCGCCCGAAATTTAGGCTGTGTTCACACCATACTGGATTAAGCGATTTTCGTATGACCTTGAAAAATGGTTTCGGTAAGTGTTCGTTATTTGTTTTACTAGCCAATGGATGAAAAAATCAAAACAGGGACTCTTCGTTTTCCCGCCAAAGAAAACCCTAATATGGAGAAGGTATTGTTTCTGTGATTGACCAATCGTGTTGTAGTATGACGTCAAAGCGAAGTATGGATTGATTTCTAGAAGTTATTTTCGCATGACGTTTTTTTCACCCGAGCGTTCGTTTAACCAATCAAAAGCCACGCGCGTTTGTATCCGTTTGATAAACCAATCAAATCGCTCTATTTCCGTTCGTTTGTTGTTTCTGTTTTGTTCGCGCGTTTTCATTTGAAGGTCATAAGGTAATCGCGCGCTCTATATGGTTATATGGTTTTCTTGCCGGCGCAAAAGCTATCTGGTTCTAGTGTGGACAAAGCTATATGGTAACCAGTCATTTTGCACCCAAGCCATGTCCCCCCGGTTACTTAGCCCCTCTTTTTCAAGTCATTTAGTGCGCTTCATGTTCCTCGTTCAATAAGCCGTAAAGCAAAACAAGCGCGCTTCAAATGTAATATTTCTCGTTTTTTAAGCCAAAAACCAAAACAAGCAAGGTTCAAATATAATATTCCTCGTTCTAAAATAGGGGGCTAAGTAACCGGGCCGAAATGACCGTAAAGCACGTAGCCATGTAGGAGAGTTGCCCAAAATGCTGAGTTAAGTTGCCCGAAATTTTATCGTGCTCAACAACATCCTACGTAACATATCCTAAAATACACACTTTCGCGCGTTTTTTTGTCACATCAACGCTTAACGAACGAGATATATTACTCATATAACGCGCTCGTTTCGTCTGGTCAAGGCAGGGTTAAAGTACGAGATAAACTACAAATTTAACGCGCTTGCTTCGTCTCATAGCTTAAACAACGAGACATTTCTTTCTGAATTACACTTGACTAAAATTTCGGGTGACATAGCTCAGGATCTCGGACAACGTGTAACTACAAATTTCGGGCGACATAACTCTGGTTTGATGACTTTCGGGCGACTTGAACTGTTACATCAGTAGCACTGAAGAAGAGCATGCACAGGAAGGCCCATCTGGTTCCACAGTTCCACTTTAATAAACAGCAATGACGTGTTAATATGCACAGGGCCACCCATCTGGTTCAACAGATTCCCTAAAGACAGATTTGTTCACGTTATAATATGCACAGGGCAACCCACCTGGTTCAACAGATCCCCTTAAAACAGCAATTACGTTATAGATATCTCGTCTTGTGTGGTTGTTATTTGTTTCCACTTCAACTTTCCTAATGGACAAAAACAGAACAACAAAAAAGAACTGAGAACTCTTCATTATCACATCATTATTGTGCATACGAAAGCCGAATGCAATGGTTGCCTGTCTTGAAAAAAATTTCCCTGTTTTCTGGCAGTTTCAAGATATTAAATGTACATTTTTTTCTAGCAGAAATTCTATAATTCAAGATTCAAAACAAAGTGGATTCCTTAGGTTTTAAGCAATAGGCCATTTCTGAGTTCCCCCCGAGCCTCTGTATCAAAACGAGGTTAGATGCTCAACCTGTGATATGGAAATGATTTTTCATTCTCATGCAAATAAAACTCATTTCCACAAGAATGGTTGAGCACCTAACCTCGCTTTGATACAGAGGCCTGGGGGAAATCGGAAAAGGCCTACTGACACTATTTTAGATTGAGAAAATGATTTGCCATGTTTATGAATTCTGTAAAGACAGCTCTTGCCATGTAATTCTTACCACTACGTGCGCCGTCTTTCAAGCGTGAATAGAGAGTAGTACTAATATCAAATCGACTTTTATTGGTTGCCTTTCTGAGGGGCTGACATCATGTCATGTTTATCTGAACTTTTTTACTACACAAAACACTCACTAGTCTCTCCACCAGATTAAAGAGAATATGGTAGCTTATGAAAAATATAAAATTAATAATACATGTACTACTACGTTAATTAGTATGCGATTTTAAGAAAATTTTAAGAAAATTTTTGTCTTTTTGCTTCATTTTCAAAAAAAGATATAACCGAAATTAATTTTTAAGAACAAACAGACAATGAATATTACCAGTCTTTGTAACGATCAATGAATCCTGGACCAAGTCGATATGTGATATTTAATCCTCCTTGCCAGTCATCTGGGGCTTTGTCTCCACCTAGTCGACTAAGAAGAGTAGGAAAATAAAAGCTTATTGATGGAAATGACTCTCTACTGATACAGATCCATACAGTGTGTTCAGCACATACCGTAACTGAAAAATCACATTCTTACCTTTATGTTCACATTTTTCACCTAAGAAACTGGTAGATTCAGGTAAAAAGTTTTAACTTAGGGATATTTCTCAGTTTACAAAATGTCTCCTAGTTGTAGTTATTCATGAATTACTATAAGTTTAGAAGACAAAGGAGAAAATGGAAAATCAACCAAGGTTAAAAGATGGCTATCTGAATTCAATTTTGGTCTATAACACACAGAATTGCCTTGTGTCATTCCCAGCTAGTAACTGGGTTATTTTGGTTGAAGACTATTCCCTTATCTGTGATTACCGTAACTATTAACTACAAATAAGTGATTTACTACTAGGGGGCCGGTCAGTATTTATTGCCTTGGGGGGGAGGATTTGTGGCTACACAAGGTGAAATTTAGCTGATCCCCCCTAATAACTTTTGATGACTTTCGCTATCCCCCCGCTTCCATGTCTTCATTTTCCAAGCAGATTTGAGTGGTCCCCCCTCTGAATCCTTCCAAAGCTTTAAGCAATCCCCCCCTTTTGGGTTCTCAGTTACGACTGATCCCCCCTTTTGTTCTCCCAAAAATCAAGTGATCCCCCCTAAAATCCTCCCCCCCCCCCAAGGTGATAAATAATGACCGGTCCCTAACTACAGTTGAACTTCCATCATTGACCACCTCTTGTTTAAAGCCACCACCTCCGATAGGCGACCACTTATCCAAAATACCCTTCACAGTGAAATTACTACAGTTAGAACCTCTCGTAAATGACCACCTCTCGCAAGCAACTGCGACCATGTTTAAGGATAATAGTTTTAAAATTTTTCATTGTTTTACCCTCTTTTAACGACCATTTGACGCTTGGTTTGATCTCTATGAGTACTTGACACTTGGTAAATGATCTCTACATGTATGTTCCCTGAATGTACTACATTGCTCATTACGTGAATTTTGGGCATGGTAGTTAACACGAGGTTCAACATATTAAAATTTATTAATTTTTTACTACACTTTAGTTCACATTAAATTCAATTCTATAGAGAATATGACTATAGTTTTGTAATTCCAACCTCAAGAACTGTTCTGCATCTGCTGCAGAGATTGGGTGAGCAGGAATATGAGGCATCTTAATCAGGGCTGAGTTTTTCCTTAATACACCATCTAAAGCAAAAACAACAAAACGACTATTATAATGCAAAAAGAACTTCAAATTTAGTTTGCATGAGATGTGAAGGATAATAATGAGAATCAGCCTCAAATTATACATGTATGGTCAGACTTGATAATGGCCAGCATCAAAGGAAGTGATCAAGAAAGTCACTTTCATAATCCTATATTTTGATCAGTAGGTTTATACATGTAATTCGATAATTTGGTTGTCAAACTTGACTGGAACGCCAATGTGATTGTTGCTATAATAAATATTTCTACGATCATAAAGCAAGCAGTTAATCAAATCAGAATATTTCTGCTGTACCTTTGGAAGGGTATCTTGGAGTTAGTGGGTCACCAGTACCCAAAAGAATGGATCCACGCTGTACTCCTGAGCGAGGCAGCCACCAGCCATGGGGGTAGAGATCTTCATCTGGTACAGGGGCAGAATCATGGGGGTCATTGTATATCAGAATGGCTTTTGCTCCACATTTCTGAGCATTAGTCACCTAAAATAAGGGAAGAAAATTAATAAAGTGGAACACTTAAAATATTAATATCCTGCACATTCAAATAATGAGCAAAGGACCATCTTCTTTTGGGAACAAAGAAGTCGTCCAGATGGATGTAAGCATGATTTCTGGGGTGCTCTAGTGGTGGAATTCTCCTTTCCCTCATCCCTCCCCAACTCATGTACACAGTACCCATAGTAGCCCCAGGTAAGCTTGCTCGCAGGATAAAGGATTAGATGGAAAACTTTAGCAGAGGCATCTGAGGGGAAGATGGAGATTCATCAGCCACATTATGAGGAAAAAACAAACAAACAATGACCTGGACTCTCAAAGATTGGTAAAAGCAGGGTAGAACTAAGACAACATGGAGAAGGATGGCAGACAGAAAAAGGGCCTACAGAGCTCAGGTTGGTGTTGGGGAGTGTTAAGGCCTTACTTACATTGTACAATGCAAGCCACATAGAATAAATAAGGAAGAAAGGTAAACACAATGAAGGTGAAGCTGTATTTCTTTGAGATTCAAATTTACAAGATCACTCCCTCATCCTGTTGCTACAGTAATTAATTGGGTGAATACCTTAGAACTAATGCCAATAAGAAGAATGAGAGATCCAAGGGACACTAAGAGAGTGCCTGATGGGGCTTAGAAAATTAAAATAAATGCATGGATTGTCAGACATCAGAAGCAAAAAATTCAAACGCCTCAGTCTGTAACTTCCTGATCCTTCAATGATTTTGCTCAAAAACAATTTGCCCCGATTAACTGTCTCTGGGTCTCTAAAAATAATTCACTATTTGTTTATTTACAAAATTAACATAATTATTAATGACAGTATCTTGTAAGGAGAATTCAATATTGATTAGAGATCACCTGGACTGCTCATTTAAAGGGCTAAAATACCTTGTCTCCTCTGAAGACACGCCCATATCTGACAATGACAATCTTGCCTGAGCAGTTTACTCCTTTGTCAATCAAAACCTTGAAATCACTAGGTCTTCCATAATTAACATAAACTAAGTCACCCTGAAAGTAAGAAGAAATTAAATATACATGTATCACACTGAGTCAGTTGAGAGTACACAAATTCACACGAAATTGTGATTCCAATTCCTGTGGCCTGTACCCCTTCCCCCAGGGGTCCACCTTATATTTTTTCAGTAATTTTTTTTGACGCTGGTCAACAAGGCCGACAAAATATAAAACACTGACAAATATTAGTGGTTCTAATAGTGCCTAAAGGTTGCAGGCGTGTCTTAGCTAGAGGATTAAAATATAATAATTATTATTATTCATCACCTTTGCCTTCCCGGTGGGGGAATATGCACTAAAAGGAGGCAATGCATCTGGTGAATTTTCTGATGGTTCCACAACCTCCTCAATTTTTGCTGTTAAAAATTTAACTGTTCCATTTGCATCAAGAAGGGATGCTCCATTTATTTTACCTTTCTCAGGGAAAGAAAGTAAAACATTGTATTTTACAAATTTTACATCAAATCCATAGCTTGTCCATTGATGCTCAATGGTTTCTGATAGTTCTTTATTTCTACTAGAGCTTGCGTGATGAGGCTTGAGGGTCAAGTTTCTGAAATAAATAAATAAATAAATTATAATATTATGAATAATTATTGATAATAATAATAATAAAACCACATATACACCAACACATACCCAAAAGTTAACTAGTACACATGTACATGTTTCAGGTCAAAATCAAATTCAGGTCAACATTTCTTAACCAATGTAGATTCTCTATTTCCTTTGTACTCCTAGCCCTAATTCATGAACAAATGGGGCTAGGAGATGAAGGAAATTCAAAATCAACCTAGGTTAAAATAATTCAACCTGAATTAAAATTTGACCTGTAACAATATATCTGTGTGGATCTCATACAAGGTGCTTGAACTGAGTCTCTAGACAGCCAAGTCCCAGGAGCAACTACTCGCCCTCCCCACCCATGAAGCTTATCACTAGTCAATCACTTCCCCCAAGCCCTGCTAGTAGTGTTATGATTATGAGTCACAGCATTGACTTGGCTGGGCTAGCCCACAGGAAAAATTCTCTGACTTTGCACTGCTTTCTAACATGAAACTCTAATCAAACTGGCAAAATTGCCCCTCCCTACCCGACTGGTTTTGACACCAACCAAGTCAGCCACCCACCCACGGATAGGTCTGGGCCTGGGCTCTCTGCTGACATCTAGTAAGATGGCAAGCCCCCTGGTGTTTTTCTGGCTACACTGGCTTGAACAGAGGCAAAGCCCATGTTCAAGTGACACAGATCTACAAACTGCTGGTTAATGCAATATCAAACAAATAAATTCTGTAAAATTCCGAAAATAAGCCCTTCCATGAATAAGCCCCTCCAAATATAAGCCCCCAATATGCTAACCCAAAAAAGCCTCTGTCAAATCACCCCTCCAAATATAACCCCCTCCCCCGGGGGGCTTGTACTTGGAAAATTGCCCTCAAATACAAAGTAAAACACAGCGAAAACAGTAAATTTACTTCCAACTATAAGGCTAGCTCAATTGATTTTGAAACGTGAATTCCCCTCTGTAGATAAGCCCCTCCAAAAATAAGCCCCTCAAAAAGTGCCTTTGAAAAAATTAATATAAGCCTCGGGGCTTATTTTTGGAATTTTACGGTATCTATTCGCTTTTTACAGACAGAATTTAGATCTACATGTATTTAGTTCAAATCGAGTGCCACAAAATAAATCATTCTGCTATATATATTACACTGTTTCAGAAAATATCCATGTACCAACCACTAAATTAAAAGTTTTTTTCAGCACTTGCAATCTTAAAACTACCGCTAAGTACTAAACTTATGAATGATCCATGAAGTTTTGCCATTATGTGTTGTTGTGAACATGGCGACCAAGCAAGTGAAGAAGTATTAAAAGAATAATTTATTGGGCTGAGGGGAAACTAGAAAGAGCTCTGCTACAGTTACTTCAAGGCTTATTTGCTCTGACTCTCAATATACCTAACCTACATAACAGGCCCAGGCCCAGGTCAGGGGAAAAAAAAAGGTACCAAGAGACAGGGGCCGGTTATAAGTTGCTGGGCCACATGCTTTGCAGTCCAATATTTTTTTTTTTCATAGAAGTCCTCATTATTTTTTAAGACAAAACCCCTAAAACCCTTAATAGAGGGGTGGGGTGGGGCATTTCAAAAGTGGGACCTTTCAAGGGTATACAGCTGGCAGTTTCTTTTCAGGGGTGCTGTTAGTACTGTAATCTGCTGCTTGTGAGCCCTGGGGCTCGTTTCTCGAAAGTCCCGATAATTAATGGGCCCATAAAGCTTTTTTTGTTTTACATGCAAGATAGAGGATTCAATAGTTTTGCATCTAACATGATAAAACTATCAGTTAATGAAACAAAATGGAGTACTTTGCTAGCCAGGACCAGCACTCTTATTTATATTTCGAATTGAATATTTTGATTTCGGGCGCGAAAAGTTACCGGAACTTTCGAGAAACGGGCCCCACCCCTCTATTAAGGGTTTTAGGGGTTTTGTCTTAAAAAATAATGAGCCCACAAGCAGCAGATTACAGTACTAAAAGCACCCCTAAAAAGTAGCTGCCAGCAGTATACCCTTGAAAGGTCCTACTTTTGAAATGCCCCACCCCACCCCTCTCCTCATCCCTCCTTCTCTTTCTGCATGCTACCCCATACCAAACTTCCTAGCCTGCATAGCAAGAGTTTCCATTTAAAACTGAAGAATGGGACTATGCATGCTACACACTTCCAAAAGGGGATTAAGGGTATGCATACAAATATATACAATCTTGTACATGTATTTCCTGGATGTATTCTAAATACAGACCCCTAAAAATTAAGCCAGGGTTGTATTACTTTTGACAATAATTATCACAACTTCCTCCAAATCTAATAAGAGATCAATGATAACATTGTTGCTGTAGTTGCTTTTTTATTCTCATAATATATCAGGGTCTGAAATTAACTTTTTAATAAGGGCGGCAACTGGCGATCAAGTATACATGTAAATTTTTCGTCAACAGAGGGAAAATTGTGGTTGCCAAAAATTTCCTCTCTCTTTTGTTAAAATAGAAGTTTGAACACAAATAATAAAAGCAAGGTATGGACGTTTTTATGCTCAAAAATTCCACTACTTCTGCTGCCGATACCAGAAAGCAAACGTACATGTATGAGTGAAGTCTTATTTTTTCCACAAATTACTTTTTGGATCAAACAACATGGTGGCCTTGAAATGTTCAACTCATATTGATCATAGCTGTTGTGGAGGTATTATTACTTGAAGATTTGTTTCACTTTAATCAAACATTAAGACAACTGTTGGCAGATAGCTTCGAGGTTTCAATTCTTAATCATTTTCTCCGAACGTGAAGGTCCACAATAACAACCAGCTTTACAAGTCATCAGCTGGCGACAAGCTGGGAGATTCTGGTTGCCAGTACTGAATTTTTAGTTGCGTTGGCGACCAGGAAGGTACAATTTCAGACCCTGTATATGCCTCAAAATAATGCAAAAGTTATTTTAGGTCTGGGCTTTGCATAATCAATAATGGGCTACTGCATTAAAATTTTGATATCTGTGCCCTGTCCCCCACCCCCAGGTAAGGACCACTGGAATTCTTCAGGGGTACATGTAAGTTATAAATTGAGGATTTCTTTAAGGTAGAGTAAAATAATATGGAATTTTTTGGCGGTGAGGCTTTAATTTTCACAAAACTCTTCCGAGAGGGAGCCCACATTTTATGGAAGTCTTCAGGGGTTAATATTTTATTTAATCTTCGGGAGTAGAAAATAAAAGTAAGTCTTCAACCGAAACGGGGGGAGGGGGAGGGGCGGTACTGATAATATATATTAAAATTTATGCAATAGCTGATTTTCCGATATCACTCGGATGATACAGTATGTAGAAAATAGTGAGTCGGTTTCGGTGTTAAAATGCTGCAAAAAAAGAGAAACGCCCCCAAGCGAAGCCAGGCGATCAATATGCATGATCACGAAACAGCTGATCAAGAAAGCGATAAGAAATCACAAAGAAATTAAAGAGAAACAATCACTCAATCTGACCTGACGAACTGCATCAAACGATTAACAGCAAGGTGATTTTTTACTGCTAAACGTCAATTCATGAAAGCAAGAAAAAGCAAGGAGCCATAAACCAACCTCAAATTGAGTTCGATGTTTTCCGCGGACATATCCGCCAAGATGTCCTGAAGCCGAACGCTTTGACGCGGCGAGGACGTCGGTTGTGAGGCATCGCCATTTGTTTCACACTTCGATGACTTTGATACAGCTCTTCGCACCAAATACCCGCCAATAAATGCAGCAGCTATAAGAGCAACCACAAGTATGATTCCAGCGATGCGTACGCTGTTACATCGCCTTGAGGGCTTGCTGTTCTTCAAGATGATGGTAGGCTGAGCGAAGCTCTCCTCTTCGGGATGCAGCTCCATTTTAGTGTCAAACAAGTGCGATGTGTCTGGCTTATCCATTGGGATCAAGCTTAAGATGCAATTTCAAAGAAATTTAAATAAATCCTGGGAATTTGCAGCAAGAGCGAGGGCTTCATGCCTCCAAAACGACAAATGTGTGAAAATAATGGGTGACCACGCCTCCAAAACAGATGTCCCAGTTCTCGCGGTGTGAGAGGTATATGTAATCCTCCTTTTCTTGAAAACCATTAGCAAATCCTCGCAGCTTAATATTTTATTACTTGTTGAAGCTCAAGAGGCACAAGCAGTTTAAATAATGATATAAACTGACTTAGCATCAGTAGTTCTTTTACTTTACTCGTTTTGAGGAAAATTGGAAAGACGTTGCTCACTGCGTTTTACAAAAAGACTTCCCACACCATGCCAATTTTTTGCAGATTTCAATAGAATACAATAATATAGTATCAAAACAGTATAATGAAAGATTATTTGTATTTCGAATTCGAGATTTATTATTGTTTTAAGGTAAATTACTAGCTGAGGCAGAGCACACCGACAAACTAGTGTAGATGGTATTTGGAGTTAAAAATATGCTTATACTGGAAGTGGTCGTCTAATCGCAGGACGTGAAGTTTATTGCTAATGATTTCTTTTTAAATACATCTCAGATTAACCTTTTTACTTAAAATCCCCAATTTCGAATTATTTTCCCTTTTGTCAGCTTTCCGTTTGCGTACATTTGAATTAAATCCCATAGGAAAGATTAACGAAACACATTTGGCTCGAGTGCAATATAGTTTTTTTTACAATTTGTGATCAATTGTTATTTTAATTTTCTTCCAATTTTGTAAACTTGTAATTTATTGTTTACTGAGGTATATGATTTTTTAATAAAAGCGTACCCCGTACAAACAGTAATAGTGAATACCAAGGGAGAATTCACAATTTAGCTTTTAAATAAAGAGAGAAAATTTAAATTTATATTTTGCGATATTATAATACATTTCGTCTTTCCGTGGTTTCAGTGGAGTCAAGAATCCTCAGCTAATGCTTGTGATAATTTCCGGATTTTAAAATGAAAAAAGGCAATTGTTCAGACTGACTTACTTTACATAGTTAATTTTGCTGTTGTCATGTTCGTTTTTATGACGTCTCTTTCTTGCTTCTTTCATTAACATGACTCGATATATGACAGTTTGCCCTGGAAAGAAAAATAAAATTTTTATGATGGAAAGAAAAACCTACAAATTTTACAAGGCGTTCCCCACGCTACGCTGGAGCCTGGAAACTACCAAATGCGCGCGACTTTTGATCTCGATATTCCGTGAGATTTTCTCAGTGAAGGTTGCAGTCTATAAGTGCAGGTAGGTGTGATACTCTAAATGTTTCATGTATTTTCTGGATTTCTTTGCCGTGCTCACGTTATTTACATTCAGTATTCTTTCCACTGTATTTAAGTTTCACTTTCGGAAGCAAATGACATGATCAAAATGCGATTTCTCCCGAAGTGTCAGTAACTCTTTGAAATCTGGCTGCCATGTTGCGTTGAACTGTCGTACGCATGTATATATGGCACAGGTCAACGTTGTCATCCTCTGTTTCTCTAAGATTGTAAGACTTCTCTTTTGCTAGAAGTGATGTTCGAAATCAAATGGGAGCTGTTTTCGTTAAGCGGTGTCTGGCTTTTGTAAACTCGATCTTCCTCTCTCACAGAAAAAAAAAAAAAGCCTAGCAGGCGTTTCGGTTGTTCAAGCCGGCTTTAATTTTTACTCAACTGAACCTTCAAACTTACCCCATATCTTTGAGTCCAAATCAATTTGAGCCGGTAGTAAGGTCTTTTTCAGTGATATTAGGCCGGCAGCCAGCTACATCCCCGCTCTTAAGCGATGATATTTATAAGCCTTAATTTTCCCTGCTAGCAGAGGCGTCTTTTCCGGGGAGGCACATAATTATTTTTCCAAGAAAAAACGGCAAGAATGTTTTTTAAAAAGAAGGTTGATTCTTCTTTGGCCATGATATTTCCAAAAAATGGCAATCTCCTCTTGAAGCACAGGTAACCCAGGCTCACTGTTTGTGTCTTGTACGGGTTTCATAACAAGAGTAAGTACAGAGAACATATGGGGCGAAGTTTAGGTCTGGAAATTTGCCAGAAAATGGAAATAAAAATCAATGAAACTTGCCATGTGGCGAGTTGTTGTTGTCCTTAATATACACACGAAGTTTCTAGAAAAATAGTCTGCTTCATCTTTCCTACATAGTATTTTTCTCAAAACTTTGTGTGCACATTAAGGACAACAACAACTCTCCACATGGTCAGACCTAAACTTCGCCCCATATGTTCTCCATATTTACTCTAGTTGTGAAACCCATACTTGACACAAACAGTGAGCCTGGGTTACCTGTGCTTGAAGCTCTTCAAATTCTCAATCTCCACCAGTACAGTTGAATGTCTCTGCAACAGCCACCTTGGGAAGAGAAGAAAGTGGCCATTGTAGAGAGGTTGAAACAAGAGAATGTATGGACTAGCTATTCACCAAAAATAATGGCAGTTGTGGAGAGGTGGCCATTGTAGAGAGGTTGAAACAAGAGTGAATGTATGGACTGTCCACCAAAAAAATGGCCGTTGTGGAAAGGTGGCCGTTAGTGGAGGTTCAACTGTATTTTCATTTAGGTGTCCTGGGGTTTCCATAAGCACCGATGACCGACAAAACGCGTCGGTTATTTTGGGCAGAGAAGTCGGCTACTTTTCTCCCCGAAAGAAGAAGCCACTAGTGCTTATGATGTCATAAACAAATAACTTACCATAAAATCTGATTGAAAACATAAAAGCCCACTGGTTTTGAGTTATGCTTTAGTTATCCAAACGCTGTGTTTCGTGCAGTCAATTCTTTACATATCTTTGGAGGTTTACCCAGAATTTGTTCTTGTTCAAATGTACATTTTTTCACTGCTTGTAAGTTGTGTGGCTGATAATCGGAACCTGAATGAAAGCTACATTTTCTTGAATGAAAAACGCACTCTTTTGTACTCAATTTAGTCCCCAGAACACTGGAAATCGCATTTAAGGGCTTTGAAATTTCAAAATTTTCTGATGGAGCATGCCCAAAGATCCCCCTAGAGGTACTGGATTAACGCCCCCTTGTTGATACAGTTGGGTACTCAATTGAAACTCGCTGGCTACTTTAATTATTAGATGTCGCCAATTGCAATGTCGTCACTGGTTACATGGCAAAATGATCACTGAGAAATGAGCACATAATTTCCATACTACCCAGATCTGTGTAGTACTTCTAATTAGTTAGAAATTGCGTCAACCAATCAGAAGCACCATACCCAGATCTGGGTAGGGAACATCATCAGTATGGAATTTCTGGGCTCATTTCTGAACCATCATTTTACAAGAAAGCTAGTGGTAGTGTTGCGAAATGTCAACTGTTTTTTTAGAGTAAAGTATTAAAGTGATGTTAATTAAGCTGTAGTGATGTTCACTTTAAACAGATTAAGATAGAAATAAAAGAAATTAATGGGATGCAAGATGTCCAAAAAGATGGGCAGAAAAGGCAGAACCACAAAACGCAAGCAGACTATTGAAGAAACAGAGGCCACATCTGCAGCTCCCCAACTTGGAGATTTTCAAAACATGAAACGTCCTCAGCTTCAAAAATTATGCAAACAGTTAGGACTTAAAGCTGTAGGAAAGGTAAGGAAACATCTTGTCTCCAGTTTAAATGGAGTGGTCATAATCTACAGTCACTCCTTTCCTTAAACGATTTTATTACTACAATCCTGGTTAAAATGTTTTGGACACTAACTGTCTCCCTTGCATAGGAATTGCAATATTCACATTAATCTCCCCCTGGACTGTTGGTTGTTAGCAGTCGAAAACCTTTTACACATTATCAGAGATGTCACTAAGATTTCAAGTTGCTGGGTAATTACAACATTCAAGTAGGCGGGCAAAAACAGCTAGGGATTTCTTGTGGTCTATTTTTCCTCTGTTTTCCTTTGAAAGTTGCTGGGGGCCCCAGTCCCTGCCTCTTAATGACAGCCCTGCATCTAGCCTGCGTGGCAGGCATTAAACTGGGGGGGGGGGGGGGTGGGGGTGGAGAGTATAGTAAAGAGAAGAAGGGAACTTCTCTCCCCAATCCCCTCTCCTTTTTTTCCTCTCTCCTTCTTTTCTCTCTACCTTCCCCCCTCCCCCCTTACCCTGCATCATGCACACAGTTATAAACCTCAACTTTGATCGGGGACAGTGGGGGGAAGAAACCTTGATATGAGTGTGTACTGCTGGTAACATTTGTACCAGCAAATTCCTAACAAAAACACGTGAAGAAAGGAAAGTGTCCAAACCTGTGGCCAAGATTGTAATGAATAGACAATGATTTACTTTCCATTCTATGAATCTTTAATACATGTCACTGTATTGTGAGGGCTAGTGACCAGAAAATGGCTTGACTAGCTTCTTTGCAATTCAGTCTGCAAAATGGTTTTAGTGTGGTAAAGTGACATGAAATATTATGCCAATGTATGGCTCAAGTTATTGATTATTTTACATGTTTTTGTCTTGAAGAATGTGGAGCTTATTGAAAGGCTTCAAGAGTACCACAAAGAAGTTGCAGTTTCTATCAACAATAATGAAGTTTTAGGACAACCTTCATCCACAACCTCATCTGCGAAAGAAAAGGAAAATGAAAAGCAGTGCCTCATAACTGACACCTCTGAAACAGATGAAAGGCAACTCCCAATAGATAATCTTTCTAAGAACCAGGTTCAGACATCAAGTTCACCATCATCTCCAACATCTTCTACAGGAGAAGTAGAAAATGGAAAAGATTGTCTTGACAATGTTACCTTTGAAATAGTCAATAGTAAAATTCCTACAGATGAACATGTTCATATCAGGAGGAGTGACCACTCTGCTTCAGAGATAGCTGATGAGGAAGTGTGCTCAAACCTAATGGATAATAATAGCTATGACTTCCCAGACAGTACGTCAACAGATCACAAGGTAGAACAAAAGTATGTGCCAGTTTCCAGAGCTGAATCACATTCAGAAACAGTTTTCAGGGAATTGAACTGCAGAGTAACATTAACAGGTCTGTAACATTGTCATATTATTGTGAGGCATGTAACACGCCTCTATACATTGTAGTCATGTGTTATTGATAAGTGGAGCTCCATGCACGCGTGAAGCGTGAGTGAGCGGATCCCCATACAGTTACCTAAGAAAATCTGGTAATCTATCTATTCAAAACATTTTGGTAATCACATGAGTTTACGCCCATCTGTTTGCACCACAGGAAAACCAATATGAAATGTTAAACTCTCTAGCTAGTCAGTGTAGGAGCCTATAACTTGTGTTTAACTTGATAATAGACATCCATATCGTGGTCTATTGACAGTTGTCAAAACAACCTGGTATCTTGACCAGTCACATGACTGTATTGTAGGCTCAGGTGCTACCTCATCGAAGTCATGTGTTTTCTGCTGACCAGTTGTTAGCTTTTAATTGATTGCAGGCTCAAGTTTTTTTTTTTTCAGTCATATGGTTCTCCACTAAAGTTAAGTATAGATTTGTGGATTTCTTTGCAATGGTTTAAACTTGTCCATTGTCTGAAGTAATTTTTAAATGCACAAACAGGAGCTTCGCTTTTAGCTTTGGCTAAATCTATATATTATACATAAATTATACCCTGTACATGCACCTGGCTAAGTGGCAACTTAAAAAGTTAGGGTACCTTTCATTTGACAGAACTGGCCAGCCAGACCATGGCCGGACCAATCATTACGACAATGAAATAGGCTTTTTTGAAGAGTTCTAGCGCTAGCTGAAAAACCATCTCCTCTGTGCATGCTATTTAGGTTTTGACTGATCTGGCTGGATAGCTTTTGATTAAAAGTGAAAATATTCTCATTATGAGGGGAATGGTCTGGCTGGTCAGTTCTGGCAAATGGAAAGCGCTTTTAGTCATTGACAGTTAGCCCTGATTCTCCTATTGTTTGTAGTGACATGTAAATTATAAATCAGTCAAATATTTTCATTTGAGTATGAATCATTAGCTATAATTATATTATTTAAATTGTAGATGCAAAACCTAATCACAACAAAGCGAAGATCAATGCCTGCACAAGGTGGTGTGTTGTGGAGGGCCTTTTAAAACAAGATATCAAGACCAAGTGGAGAAAAATTCATCTGTCAGGGGGAAAGCCTATGATTTCAAACAGTTTTGGTAAAAGAGTTCCTTTTGTGTTGGTACCCTCTGGTCTGAATACTCCAGATAATTGTGATGATAACTACATCTGTGGTACTTGCGTCAGGGATAATGAAACAGCTTTGAGATGGAAGGGCAGTTCACAGATGGTCCATTCCACGGTCACTCGGCAGGAATCTATAAACCAAGGTGAGGAACCATTACAGTTAACTAACATGCTTTGCTTCCTTTTAATTTTTATGTGCATTTAGTAACCTGACTTTACATTGCAATGTATATTATTTTGCAACTGAAAAAACACAGGTTGCATGTTGTTGACTCTGTAGATTTCTTTTCTCTCAGTACAGTTTGTATTTACATTACAGTGTTCTCCTATGAGGTGGTTAAAACTTGTAAATTTCAAAGTCTGAAACAACACTTCATAGAGCATTCAACCACTTGAAAGTTTGCTAAAATTAAATTACTTGTTTTAAAAAATACCCAAGTAGTGGTCAAATTTGATTCTCACAAGATAATGAATGAATATAATAATACGGAAAAGTAATAAAATATTAAACAGCTCTTTTGAGACAGCTTTTTTGCGACAATGGTAAAATTATTGGAATCAAGCATTTTAAATTTTTACCTAAAGATTACAATCATGTTAAACTTTGATTCGCATAAAATATAAGTCTTAAAAATGAGGAAATGAAATTTCAGAGAACTAGCTCCCAGCAAGGTGGTTCTATGTCCCTCATTCCACTTCCCCCTCCCCCAGGAGAGTGCTTGATCCCCAGGCACATATGTTGTGCCTAAACCAGCCAGAAATGGTCCCTTACCTGCTGAGCTAAAATTTAGGGAGAGCACTGCATTGTAAGGGACTTTGGGTCCTTTCTATTTGTTCCTACTCTGCTGTTCAAGTCTTTAATGTGATTGCTGTTGATGCCTATTATACTCTAAGGTGTACAAAACTTATCAGATTGTAAAGTTTACGTAATGTTGTGGAGTCATTAATAAAAATAATCTTTTTGTTGCAAAACAAAAATATTATCATTGAGTAAAAGTTTGAACTTAAGCAAAACAGTTTTAAATACATGTAACAAATTGTTATCATGTTCAAAATTACAGGGCATCCTTTCAGTACATACCTGATCAAGAAACCTATTAAGTACATGTAAAATACAGTTAACTGAAGTTATCAGTGACCTTTGAGGCCTTTTGATTAACAAAATAGTTCAAAACATTATGCTTGTATGCCAAGACTTACACTTTAGTGACTCTTTTCTTGCAGAATCAGAGGCAAGTGTGACGTGCAGCACGCCAACATCACCTAACCATAGTATTCTGACCAGCTTCTCAAGGGTGGGTTCCGTAAAGCGCAAGAGAAGTGACAATTCAAACACCTCCTTTGCCAACTCATCAGCTGATTCAGATCAGATGGACAAAAAGAGAAGGAAAGAAAACGCTATTAGATCTGGTAGCAACACTCCCGCTAGCCCTCAAGTTCGTAGAGCAAGGGGTGAAGAACTCTTACCAAGGTAAAGAACAGTTAAGGTTAGCCTTTGAACAACCAGCTAGCCTGCACAGGCTCTGGTATTAAACAGAAATGACAAACAGTACAGGGTATAATATTATATAATTTTTATTATAATATCAACTGTTCATTACCCTTTAATGAAATGTGAGGAATAGTTTTACATTAATTTCTGTTTTGCCACTTCAGAAATCTTCACAAACCTTGGCGCCCCAGGAAGCTAACCAAGACGGCCTCACAGACTCAAGTGAAGGAGGACACAGACTTTGCTAAAAGAGTTGAGGAAATTATCAAAAACACCCAGCCAGGCTCTGAGGAGGAAATGCACATGATCATGAGTTCTAAATCCAACAGGATTCAGCGTTCGCCCACAAAAACCTGACACAGCAACATGCAGTAAACTTTTTTTTGCAGTGGAATAATACTCTTGTTAATCACTAATTAAGGACATTTAAATTGTTTATTCTGGAGATGATGAACCAGCAGCTTTCTTTTTCATTTGCACTGTAATTTGAACTCGCAGCTTTGAGAAGAGCCAAGAGTCTGTAGTGAATGTTCAATTGTTATAATCATGTCAAGGAAACAGGAAAAGCCTTATAATCAAAGTACTATTACATTTCAATTCCATTTAACTTCACTCATGTACATGATTATACTCTGTTTTGTAAGAGCAAATTAATTATTCTGGACTGTCATCAATGTCCATTAAAGTAACACTAAATAATGTATTAATTATATAATTAATTATTATAACAGCATAATTATCATACTTCAAATGTATTGTTTTAAGTTACTTTTCACTTTTGGAGACTGAATTTAGAGTAGTCCTTCTGAGACTGCAGCTTTATTATTTTGCTAGAATGAATATCAAGTACAATGTAAAATAGTACAACATGACAGAAATGACAGTATCGTCAAAGATTAAAGGCCAAATTTACATTCATTTGATTACTGCGCTTGAATAATTGCGGCAGTATACATGTAATAATAATACTTTTCTGAAATTATGTATTATTTTGAGCATTGTGTGGAACTATTGTTGTTTCATTTATAAACTGTTAAGTTTAAATTAAAAAATAAGGATCTTATTGTCTTGATTAGTACAGTACACAAGAGTGTGTTGTGGAGGTGTGTGTGGCCGAGGGAACTCTGGATCTGGAGGTCCGGGTTCAAGCCTTGCCCATCGCGTTGTTACCTTAGACAAGGAACTTTACTCCACTTTGTCTTTCTTCACCCAGGCATATAAAATTCATGGGTACCGGAGACATACTGCTGGGGGTAACCCTGTGATGGACGTAGCAATACTCCTAAGCTTGCTTCATGCTACGGACACAGGTATAAGCTCCAGCAGGGTGGGCCTTTGGCTCATGTGCGCCTTTTACAAGACTGTGTATTAACGTTATTCAGTGGGGTGTAATAGAAGCTCTTACTTTCTACTTGCTACATGAGTTATTAATACCCCATGACGTTTTAAAGATCCCAAAAGTCCAAACCTTTTGAGAGATTTAAAAGGCTGAAGAGGTCATAATAGACTTTGACTCTTTGTCAAAAAAAGAAGGGTAAGTGATTGTGATGATGACAATGTTAACAATGGTGGGATGAAATGAGCAAACCTAAGCCTGATCATCCTCAATTTTGTCTTGAAACACAGATTGTTGTAACAGATCTCCAAAGTACATTATTACATTGACCATGTTTACAGCTTGGGCCCATTTCCTGGAAAGGGTTGGTATTGGAGCCAACTGTTTGCCTTTGGTTATATTCAAGAGGTAATTAATTTATAGAAGAACTTGAAACAAACACCTTCATATTGGAAGGAATTTGTAAGCTGCCATTCATTGGCTGATATTTTGTCAAGGAGGCAAACTGCAAAACCTACAATCAATAGCAATATTTATTCATTATTTTGCAAATAAAAATTAAATAAAATAGTAACAAATAACACATTAACTTATTATAATTATATCAATTATATCTGATGAATTTTTATTTTGTTTATTTTTTCTTTTCAAAATTATCCTATAAATTATTTAGATAACAAAACCAATTTGCTACTAACTTGCAATATAGTTGAAGATATTTTATATTTTAAAAAATGCTGGGTGTTCCATTGCAACTGCTATGCAATATATCTAAGACTCATGATCACAAAAATAAAGAAAAATAGTTTTGTTCTGTGTTTCTCTTAAATGATGTAATTTCAGAGAGGTTCAACTTATAAAATTTAAACTCTGACTTAGAATTACATGTACTAATTTTTCTTATCAAAGAAAAAAAAGAATAATATAATGCTAAACATTGAAAAAATGTTTTTTCTTCTTAACAAACACTATATGATAGTCTATCATTTGACATCAAAAATGATTTACAAAATGCATATATTCTTGGAATATTACTGAACTGTGACTTAAAGAGTTTACATAAATAAAATTGAGTAAAATGTTTACAGTGAGTAATCTAGTTGGTACTTGTTATTACTAGCACTCACTAGCAGACTCCTTTTCTTACTTATAATTGGATTACTTAATGTACTTTCTTTAACCCAAATAATTAACAGTTAATGAATGAGGCTGAGTATCTTATGAAGAATTATGGAGATCGAGGAGGGTGTTATCCGTCAAGGCCGTAGGCCGAGGCGGATAACACCCTCCGAGATCTCCATAATTCTTCATATGATACGAAAGCCGAATTCAATAACTGTTTTATTATTCATTCAAAATAATTCCTAGTTTGAAAACGTAGCTAAAACATGCTTACTTCCATCGATCCATCGATGTTCAGTTCATCTTCGATAGCGTACGTTTAGGTTTGTCCAGCTCCGCAAATATTCTTCAAATAGCAGAAGTCACCCTTCGAGTTGTCTTCTTGCTTTTCTTGCCATGTTTTAATCTACTTTTCTGCCTAGTTCTTACTCTCGAAACGAGTAAAATGTCCGCCATTTTTCAAGTTCACAATCAAAACAACTCAACCTCGTCCCCAGGTCTTCTCGGTCAACGGTGCCTTAACCTGCGAAAACGCTGCATTTTTGACGTCATTTCCTCGTTAAAGTCAAAATTCTTCCAAATTTGGTCATCAGTAACTGGTTATGGTGAATTAAACATGTGCTTTTAGCCAATCAGAATCGCGGAAATATTTTGAATGAATAATAACTTATATTAAGTACTATATCTAAACTCTTGTGTTGATATTTCTTTCTTCAGGTAGACTACATGTGGAGGACAATGTCTTAGCCAGGTGGGTGTCCTGGTGTCTACAGGGAACAGGACACCCTGTTTTAAGAGAAAAAGTATTCAAACTTTTTTTTTAAAATCTAATTGGCATGGAAGTGGAGACAAAAGTGGAATTATTTTCTCTCTGCATTAATTTAAAAAACTTTCACCTATGAGGTTTCAGTTTGTCAAATTTAACCCTTGAAGTCCCAATAGTAACCAACATGAATTTTCTCCCAACAATATCCCTACGTTGCTAAGAGAAATGGTTATAAGAGTACATAAAATGATCACCAAAGAGAAAATGCTTTGATCTTTTAACAAACTCTCTCAACTAATTCTTTAAGGTAATGTATGAAGATCAGTTTGGAGAATTTATATGTGGATACTGGGGCTTAAAGGGTTAATGGAGGAAGGACTTGCCCCTAGACCCCCGTAGAGGGTGGGGCCTTCTCCAGTATAGAGAGCTTTAGATTTGAGGACAAGAACGAATACAAGTAGGAGATTCAACTTAACGCTTTTGCATGTGTTCTAAAAAAGAGACACCCCAGAAAACTTTATTTACTTTTTTTCACCAAAAAAGTTAGTATGGTTATTTAAAGTGAAGGGAAGGTTAAGCCCTCTTCTGGTCGCAAAATGATAAAATCTCTTACGGACTTAGTATTGAGAAAATTTTGCACTCGTAGTTGTCTTCATCTTTGAATCTAAACTCTCTAATAACTCTTAGACACGCACTTTTAATATACGGTATTTCCAGGCTAAAACATTGCAGTACAAAGTCCATCTGTTTTAAACATTTTCATTACATATTTGCAGGAATTGCATTACATCATTTGGAACAGACTTTCCTCCTGGCCAGGCCGAACTTCAGTTGGGTCCAAAGCATTGCCATAATCATTAAATCCAAGGATCCTCTGCTTGTCTTTAAGGTAGGACTTGAAGTAAAAAAACACACTCCCTGGCTCTCTTGGCACCTTGTAGAACAACACTTCTGGGTGCTCTCCCTTGACTTCTTCCAGGGTGTTATAACTGCTTGGAGGGCGGGATAACTCCTGTTTCAAGTTTAAGTAAAAACCAGTAATTGTTATCAAGTTGTAATAAAGAAATATACAATTAATGACATATAACTACTTTGAACCACAGCTTTAACTCACATTAATTTAGTTATGGAGGCCACTAACATAATGAAACTGCCCATTATCACCCATGTGGATCCATGTCCCGGCCTTGTACAGATTAAGACCTTAATTGTCATTTTTAACAGTCTAAGAAATCTTACATGTAAGCTTAACTTCCCAGGAGGAGTAGTGCCTTAATCAGTAGGATTCATTCAAAAACAGGTAAAAAAACTAAACTAAGCAAAATGATATAAACAAAATAATAAAAAAAAAACAAGGACAGTTGAGAACAGAGAACACTGCTTCACCAGCTTCAAACCTTTTTGGGGGTGTAAAATTTCAAGGGGTGAAAGAAATCCCCACATAAAAAAAAAAATAATATTTACCATTGATTTTCAGTGCAGATCCTAGACCTTATAAATTTATATCAATACAGAACCAACAGGAATAAAAAAATTGGTTGTTACATGAATATATACAAGAACTAAACTGAATCATTTCAAGTGCAGGTTTAATCTGACACTTTTATTACACTTGGTCACTGGAATACTGACTGAAGTAATGTGACGTACCTTGGCAATGACATTATCTTCATCCTTATTTATGGCCACAATTTTCCCATCGTGTTTGTTTTCCAACATCACAACTTGATGAGGATTACCTGCTTCATCAAATTCCATGACTGTATGGGTCTTGAAAAAAGCTGTTTTATACAAAGGAGAGTGTGTGCTTGTTAAGTTATTGCCATAGACCTTTTCACGGTTTTTTCAACTTTTGACATGGACAAGTTAGGGAAAATCAGTCAACACCAATAGAAAGAGGGCCTAAATATTAATAAAATTGCCACATTTGAAAGTGATACATACTAACCAAGTGAAGACATACTGTAGCTCTGCAAAGTTGTGAAAATTTACAGATGTTTGTATTGGGGGTGGGGTGGTGGAGGCAAGTTTGTACCCCCCACCATACAGATGTTTGTAAAATTTTGCAACTTTGGGGAGCTAAATCTTCATTAGATTTCAACAAATCACTTTCAACCTTGGTAATTTTACAAATATTAAGGTGCTCTTATCAGTGGTCTTGACAGATTTTTGATTCTAACTTGTCCAAGTCAAAAGTTGAAAAAAAAATGTGAAAAGGTCTATAAATGTTCCTAATAAAAATTTCATACATGTACCATGTATAAAAAGAATGACCCCTGAACATAATTTAATTCTAGTTCCAGCTGTATCAGCTGTATATACATGTATTTGGCTTTGTGATGGTGTTTCCCAGGATTAAGTACTTGTTAACTTTTCTATACCCACAAAGGATTATAGGGAATTTAACAATCAGCTTTTAATACTTAATTGATATTGCAAATCTCCAAAATATTGGCATTACTATGTTAACTAGCTCTAACTTATCTAAGCAAAAAAAATTCTTAGTTTTAAGGACACTTTTCACATTTCAATTAAAATTCCTTATGTTACACCATTGTGACCCAGTATTGTGCTACAAGTCTGTAAAAATTTCAAGCAATAGACTTAGAAAATCAGGTAAGGTTTTATTTTCAGGACATGCATCACTTTTTTTTAAACCAATATCATACAAAATTTTTCAAAGTAAATATGCAGTCACGGCACTTAATCTCTTCTTGTTAAAGCTGTCAAAGTTAGAACATACTTTTCTGGTTGCTGCTTATTGCATTTGTGAGAACAGCTCTACCATCCACCTGCATATAGTGTCCAGCAATTGGGCCATCTTGATTCAGAGACACAAGCTGTTGATTATCTCTTGTATAAATCTCCCTGTCTTTGGTATCGACAATTGTTACACCAGCACTCTTTGAACATAGAAAATAGTGGACGATGTTAATATGTATTAAAAACATGTATTTCCCTCATTAAGACTTTGTTGAATACGTGGAAAATTTCTCCACCCCCTAACCCATGGCCCCGCAGGTTATGGGCTAGAGACGGCTGCTTTAATCCACTAACGGTATTTGTTGAGATTTGTCAATTGAAATATGTATTTTACCCATGTACAAGTGTGGTTTAAGGATATTACTCCCAGGGATCCGGGAGGTTCAATATGCATTGGCCGTTTTTATACTAGAGGACGCATTATCCGTCCAGACGGATAATGCGTCTATGGTCGTTTTTATACTAAGGACGCATTATCCAACTGGACAAACTTGGGCAAACATTTGTAGTTCGTCTGGTTATGCGTCTCAAGCATAAAGACGGGCACGAGATGCATTATGCGTCTGGACGAACTTTCCTTCGAAATACGTCTTGAACGACGCACTACGAAAGGTAGTTCGTCTGGACGCATAATGCATCTCGTGCCCGTCTTTATACTAGAGACGCATAACCCAGACGAAATACAAAATATTTGCCCAAGTTCGTCCAGACGGATAATGCGTCCTTAGTATAAAAACGGCCATTGGATTCAAGAAGACCCTAACTCTCTTTTTAAACAAGAGACAGGATACACATTTGACTGGCCTCGAGCTGAGGGAAACATGCAGTAGCCAATTTTGTTTCCTTAGTATTTCAATGTTTCCCAAGGCATAGCAGTGGAACAAATTGACACTTGACCTCTTTGTAAAAAAAGAGGCAAGATGCAACATTAAGCACCACTGCACAACATTGAACACCATAACAATATGCGTCAGCACATGATAGGAAGCATGTTCTGTGTTGACTCCATTACTGGGACACCAAAATTTCCACCTTTCGGCCCAATTTTCCCTGACGGATTGGAGAGGATTAGAGTACATCAATTTGCTCATATTTTATTTTGTAAATCTCGCTTTTATAACCGTTTTGTCAATGCCACTTCTCTTGACTTCAGTCTATACAGCTGAACACCGACCGTCAAATCATTTTTCTACGGTAGACTTAAAATTTCCGTTTCGAATGAAGCACATTAGATTGCTATCAAAATAACCTCAATGACCTAAAATAATATGAATTTTTACTATATTTGATACGGTTTTGTGAAGTTCAAAACAAGGAAACTTTTCGGCATTAAAGATCGTGCCAAAAGTTAGTAATATTTCAAGTAACGAAACATGCCAAACAGCAGGATCGAAAATGCTCGGTTTTCTGCTGAGGTCCACATAAAATTTGCACAAAGTGATTGAGATTTCACGAATTTCCTTGAACTAAAAGTTAATTAATTAAGGTACCTCCATTTTCTTGTCTTGGTCGTTGTGTTATTCCGTCTTCCTTTAATGCTCAAGTTGCAAGATGTCTGGAAACGTGGCCGAGGACCTTTTATCATTTTGTTAATGAGATGTCTGGATATTCCCCGAATCTGTCAAATTACGTCATACAAGTGGCCCTCACACCCTTTCGCTTCCGGTTTATGGTTGTTTTTGTTTCGAAAGTAGAACAATAGGACAATTACACGATGACGTCATTTTACTACAGCGACCAGAATCCTTGAGTGTGTTGTTTTCTTGTGCAAATTTAAATAACAAAGCAAAAACGAAATGAATTCTGGTAGTTGTAGTCAAATATCGTCATCTTGCAATTGTCCTATTATTCGCCATAGGTTTAATCAGTCAACAAAAGCGACAGGGCGAGTCTGTATTTTTTTCTCTCAAAAAACATTCCGCTTCCGGTTCATGAACTGGGTGTGACGATTGCGTGACATGACCGATTTTTAATCCCTTTTGTCGTGCGACACAATACAAAGTTTATGAAGATTCCTGCATACATTTTTAATCCAATTTTAAACACCAGTTGGATAGTTTTAAAATAGTTTTTGTGCAATCATGTTATGCAAACATTTGCTTCCAATTTCCTTCCTTTGTGTTTCTTTCCGCTTTCACTTGATGTCGTTAGAGATTTTTTAATGCAAATTCCTGTGGTAATAAGGGGCGTACAATTGAGGTTTCATTTACTTTTTCAGAATCGGAAAGAGTGTTTATTCAATCAAGCACGTTTTATGAGGAAGTTACTATGAAAAGTATTTTACTCGACTAGAAACGTTGCAAATTAGTAAAGTGCTGGGTTATCACATCCGTAGTTTCTTTTCTACGAAACTGTACATGTAGGACAACGCGAGAAGGTTCTAAAGCCTAGTTATTATACATGGAAACCAGGGTTTTCTAGGACTGAATTTTTACTGTTTCTGAAGATTCTCTTTCTGTCAAACTAAAAACCTTCTGCAGAGAATAGCTCATATACAGTGAAACATGTATTACGCGGACATCCTTGGGGAATGCCGTTGTGTCCGCTTAATACAGGGTGTCCGCCTAAAACAGGTTTCGATAGATAACATCATATGAGGTGTCAAATGCCATTCAAATGAACAGTGGAAACGTTTAGAATACTCCCAGAGACTATGACGATATATGTTTGCATTAATCTCTTCATTAAAGAGGACCAATTGATCTTAGTACCATAAACATAGATTGCAACTCAGATTTGAAGAACTCGGATGAGTGAAACAAGCTGTATACATAAAAAACGAAATAGAAAGCAATACTGTACTGTGAAACCCGAACCTAAGGTTCGGCACACGTAAAGTTCGACGTATGATTCAATTAGGAACGGCACTTTTGTATTTGGGTCGACTCTGCCGTTCTATTCGACTGAGCTTGTCGAATAGAACGGCAAAAGATCGACTTCGATTCATACGTCGAACTTCACATGTGCCGAACCTAATGCATAAATTGTGTTAACATATTTTTCAATCTAATCGCGCTTCTGATTTGCTATTTGGTGGGTTTTTGCCCTTTTGCGGACGGAACTTACGGAAGCGTAACGACGGTTACCAGCATTCACGTTGTAGATTTTTGGACTGAAACTGGACAGCTTAAAACGGTCTTTTAAAAAGTTGCTTTTCTTTATATCCATAAAGAAATCGTTATGTATTAAAATTTATGGCGTTACTTTATTTAGTCCAAATATCACGATCACGATCTTCTCAGCTGTAGGCTCCTTGCCATAACAAAACACAAATCACACTAAAATCAAAACAAGAATATCCAGGCTTCATCGAGTCGCGTTTTTTTTTAAATGTAAAAATCGAAAAATTTGTGGGTGGCGATGATCTTTCGCATTTCCGGTATCTGGCATGTTGGGTGGGAGAAATCAGCTTTCCAGCGGAATGGCCGAGAGGGAAACCCAGCTTCCCCTTGACTTCTTCATTTTTTCCTTTTCGCTTGCTTCGCTCGATTTCCTTGCTCGCGTGACCATCCTGAGGGACTGCTTGCAGTCTAGCGTCCGCTTAATAGAGGTGCCCGCTTAATTAGTTTTCATTTAAAGCGAAGAAGGGAAATAAATTTGGGGACTTCGGCTACTGTCAGCTTAATAGAGGGTGTCCTTGTAATACAGGTTTCACTCAGTGTACACTCGTACGCTCATGCATACTCAGTGTACATCGATTGGAGTTTCGTGAGTGTAGCATTACTATTTTGTCTGTTATTTTTAATATGTTGGAACAACGCAGGTATTGGCAGTATAGCCTAGAATTATATTTACTTGGATCTGATCCACATAAGTATTGCGAATTCCTGTTCGAAATTGAAATTGGAAACTACTGTGAAGTTCAAGTGACTTTGATAATGATAACCTCTTCCGGAATCTGTCAGTAAGGTGAAAGTTTTCCGCGCCAACAAGATGTCGAGATGATGATGAGCCAGCATATTTTCATGTAGACATGTCATTTGTACGAACATTCTCTTGCACCTTTCCCTTGCAGTGTATCAGTGGGGTATTAGACACCAGCTGCTAATAATTATTACGATTTTACGGCTATGTTGACACGCCGACATCAAAGCTGTCTGGTATGATTATGCACAGCTTTCCGATATGTGATTAGACTCTACTTTAAAGATCCGTGCGGCGCGGCTAATCTTCGCGACGAAATCACCGTTCTTATTAGTCTCCCTCGTAGCCGTTTTTTGTATGTCACGAAACGCTCCCCCACGCTCTCTTTTGGGGGAGCGTTGCGTGACATCCAAAAGACGGCTGCGAGGAAGACTACGTTCTTATTAGCCTGTTCACAGACCCTCTATTTTCTCTTCACCGCCAGAGCAAAGGGGTCGGGGTGAACAGGGGTCTTTTCTGTATGAGCATGCGCGACCGCTGAACCAGCGATGTACATGGAGGCTCACCACAGGGTCTGCCTTCATCAATATGGCGCGTCTCAAAGCCATTGTCGCGATCATTTTTCTCGTTGGTCTTGGGGAATGTGCTCGTGATTTAACAAAATGTGTAGTTTGCAAAAAAAAAAACTGTAACATGGTCTTAACAAAAGCGAAGTAGACCGGCTTTAACATACACGAGCTACCATCAAATTTCACCTCCCCACTTGACCTGGACAACATTGCGCGTATATGTAGTGCCTGTAGGATTGCTCTAACCTCATCAAAGTCTAAACAAAGTGCCGAAACGTTTGTTGATGCAAGTAAACACTTTCAATTTTCTTCGTTTTTAAATGAGAAAGGAACAGAAATATTCAAAAAAAAAAACCCAGCAAATTTCAGCGAGCGGGCTCGAAGTGCGCAAAAGCCGGTGTTGAGTTCAGCAGTGAATTAATATATGTTCTACAATTTTCCCAGCACTTAAAAGCTACAAAATTAACAGCACACGAGACGTAGATTAGTCACCTGGTGAGATGTTGGTGGTAGTCACTCTTTATGTCTCGAAAAATGAATATCAATGAGACACAGTCAAAATTGTATTCAATAGGACCGAAATTAAAGTCGAATCTTGTGACCGATTTCGATGAAACAATCGGTTAGGTTTCCCAAGAAGTACAGTAAACATCTGATGCTGACCAAAAGTTTAAAATGTTTACAGCACTTCAGTTCTGGCTAAATGAATATTCCTGTTAATAATGCGTTACAATGTTAGTCCACGCAAAAACAAGACGTTCTACAATTTTCCGATAAACAAACTTTGTATCGCTAAAATACTTAAGGGAACAACTTTCTATTCCAACTGATAACGGCATGGTAGTCGCCAGCTGATCGTTATTAATCCACTCCCGAAATATGGCTAAATCAGCTATGAACAAATTATTGACAGAAATCCTCTACGGTATCGAGAAACTAATTTACATCCGATTTATAGACAAACACTAAATATAGAACATTTTGCTCAATAACTACGCATCAGCAATGCATTCTATGCCAAACTTTGCGGTTCTTGAACGGGAATCAAGACACGAGTCGAGCGCCAAACAATAACAAGCAGCCATGTTCGTGTCAGACATCCTTGAGAAACTTGCTCTTTCACCTCGTTCAGTGCATCAGTCTCCACTTTAAATCACCAGATCTTTACTTATCTTGTACAGCGAAGGTCTTTCCTAAGTTCCTACTACCATTTCAATGTCAAGCAAGCTTTCAAAGTGAACAATTTGGCTCCTACGACTATGCACCACGGTCGCTGTCACTGGTCGCGTGCTCTCTGTCAAGTCAGCGGTCGCGCATGCTCATGCCAAAAAGACCCCTGTTGTAGGGGTGGGGGAAGAAGAAAATAGTTTTTTTTTCTTGCGCTCCGCGCATGCACGCCTCGCTCTCGCGCAGGCCGATGTTTTCTAAAAGTACGAAAAGAAAAATGAAACAACGTTTGTCTACAGGCTACGTTCTCATGTGTGAACCGAAGCCCTATCCGGCACGATTTTCGCGCCGCGCAAAAGCTATCCGGCAGAGTGTGAACATAACCTGAATAGACTAGGAGTAGTCTCCATTTTTCATCCGGGATAGTAGAGCGAGCGAAACGCGAGCGCGCGTGAAAATCATCCCAAGCGAGAAAGGCGAGACGCGGCGGGGATAGAGAAATCACGCGCGCTCGCGTTACGCTCGCTCCACTATCCCTGAGGAAAAATGGAGACTACTTGTAGTCTATAACCTGACATTCGAAAACGTAAACAACCTGAGCTGCTCTTATATCAAAAGTTAGCCTAGTGCTTGTAAAATCCTGCAATATCCAAAGGTAATTTTACGCTTTAAATCTAAAAAGTTCTTGTCCAAAATTATGACTCAATGACTCATTAACGCAAATAGTACATTGACTTGTACATAGCCGAATTGAACTTCGGAAGGTGAAAGTGTTTTTCACAAAAAATGCAGTAATAACATTGTTTAAATGCCACTGGTGATTGGTAATATTTAACATAGGAAAAGCTTTTTTCTGAGAGCTCTCATAAGCGATGTCAATTACTTTATCACAAGGTAGCTTTAAGAGTCCTTGTCCCAAAGTATGAAGCTGATAGATACCACGTATGGACTGTAGAATATATCGTGTCGAATGACTTTATTTAACTCGTATCAATTTAAGATAAAAAGAAATCCAATTTACTTATGTACGTGATAAATAACTTTAAAAAAGTGAAAGAAGTACTTAATAGACAATCAGATTGAGCTAACACTGATTATTTATGACAATAATGCTGAAAAATAATATTATTTTGCATCTCTCTGAGTAAATGTCTTTTGCTTAGTATACAAGATAAGTAAAGCATCAGTAATAAGCTAAGATTATTAAACAAAAGTTACCTTTGTCTTTAAAACGAAACACTATATAATAGTTTACAATTTAATATAAAAAAAGATCTACAAATTATACTCTTGGAGTATCAATGAAGGTGAACTCACCAAAATAATATGAATTAAGACCAAATCCACCAGGAAATTGAGTAATTTTAATTTTCAGTGGACAAAAACCTTGTACCAGAATAATTTAAAGAATACAGCATTCTTTTTTGCATTTTTAAGGGCTAAAGACGTAATTAGTCATCTGTAATTTGCCTAGTCCCTAGGCCTCATTATTATGCGCGGCCGATGCGTTTCGGGTCACGTGGTCCGAGAAAGTTTTTGAGGCCTAAACAAACTCGGAGAAGTGAGACATTTTGTCTCACTTGGGGCGGAGCTTTTATGGGAAGCGGGCGAGTTATTTTCAGTTGACCGTGGGAACTTTTCAAAAATGCTCACGCATGCTTTCTCCGAGATTGTCTAGACGTCTCCCGGCCGTTCATCTCGGATACGTCATCGAAATGCATTGACCGACAGGGCTTGGGAAGACGCCGTATATGGACTAGGCAAATCTGTAATAACACCAAAGAAAATTTCATACGGGAGCCCAAGAAAAAACTGTCAAATTTCACAAGAATTGTGAAAATACAGGTAAAATTCTGAAAATTTGTATAGGTAATAGCATGATTAGTAGTGATATTTGGCATAAATACCACGAGTGATATTTCCAAATTGTTATACGTAATTTCACGAGCCGTTAGGCGAGTGAAATTTGAAACAATTTTGAAATATCACGACTGGTATTTGTGCAAATGTCACGTACAAATCATGCTATTATTTGTTTATACTACTACCCACAAAAGGGTTGTAATTTTCACATGTGGGTATTTCAAATTAAGCTGAAATACCACTGCTCTAAGCCAATCAAATTGCAAAAATTTCTCATGTAGTAGTATAACATGCGTAAGATATCATTTTGTGAAATTTGACATTTATTTTTTCAGGCTCCCATAAGAAATTTTCTTCGGTGTTATTACAGATGACTGATTCATAAATCTTTAGCCCTTGAAAAATTTAAAAAAGAATGTACTATGCTTTAATTTATTCTGGTGCAAGTTTTTTGTCCACTGAAAAATAAAATCACTCAATTTCCTGATGGATTCTATCCGTTTTAATCGTTTGCCTTAAAATAAAGCATTTACACTGACTTTTCTTCAGTTACACCCAATTCAAATAACTATTGATAATGCAAAATCGTTCTTTTACCCTAATATATCAAGATTTAACGTCCTTTTCTACTTTTCCATTTCATGTGGAACTCTGATATAGTGTTGTTGTTTCTCTCTAGTCAGGCTCAGTGAATGGTGAAGATCAATGCTTTAGCCAGGTGGGTAACTAGGTGTCCACACAGGACACCCAATGTTTTAGAGAAAAAGCAATGATTGTTTTATTTTGTTTGGAAGTCGTTCGCGACAAAAACAAAACCACGCGGCTACGAAGGATTTCGTGAAAGTCTAAGGTTGAGACAATTTGGGGATTTTTTTATGGTAAATTTAGAAATCTCTCACCTATGAAGCTCGGTATTTCAAGTGGAGGGAAAAGCGGAGTCCATCTTTGCACGCTTCTAAGGACTGATGGGATACAAGCAAGGAAAAGTTTGCTAATGCAAAAAATCGACCTTGCTTGTATCCCATAAGTCCTTAGAAGCGTACAAAGATTGTCTCCCCTCAATAGATTTGTCTTGTGTGCAAGCCCTCCATAGACAACACAAAATGAAGAACTTTTCATTTTAGGGACGGTAATGGAAAATTATGGGTGGAGGTGTTCATTGTTCCTTTTTTGAATGCAGTAGAGACCGTAGATGTACTCACAGCGAACATTAATTACGTAGAACTTGTCGAAACTCAAACGGTACATTTTGCATGACTATTAAATCGTCTTCCCGTAACTCGAACGTGATTATCCGCACTGGCAAATGTTTTCACTTGTTTGCCCCCTGAAATATCACTTGACATTACTTTTATCCCACAATTAGTCCTAAAGGGTCAGCACTTTTTAACATCTGTCGAAAGGCCCTTGGACACCTTAGGAAGTTTACACAACGTAGTTTTCCTTATCGTTTTGGATTAGCCGGTTAAGCACTGCGTTTTACAGATTAGGGTTAAGCACTACCTTAACTAATTAGGGTTAAGCACTGCCTTTACTGATTAGGGTTAAGCCCTGTTTCGAAACTGGTTAGGTTCCTTTTTTTGGTTGGGGTTGATGCTATGTGTACTTTAATCTACCTTGTGTAAACTTCATAAGGTGTCCAAGGGCCTAAAGCGCGTGCATAGATGGCGGGTATCGTGAATAAGGTCTATTATCGACATGGCCGTGGTCCCGGTTGTTCAAAAGCTGGATAGTGCTAATCATCGGATAAATCACTATCAAGCGGATAGGTGCATAATTGAGGAAACCAATTACATTATCCACTGGATAGACATTTTTCCGGTGGATAGCGCTATCTGGGGGGGGGGGGGGGGGGGGGTACTTGGGTTAATGTTTGCTGGGTATGTGCCGCTGTTCTCTCGGAGCCCCTACCCCGTTATAGTCTTTTTTTGGCCGGTTATAGATCCCATCTTAGTCACTTTTTGGAAAATGTAATTTTCGCGATCCAAACTTGCGGCGGAATGTAATGCGATCAATGCGAGCTTATTGTTAAATTTAACAAACAACAACTTCCTGATTTTTTTAAGCGAGAATCTTCCTATTTTGAAAACTTACTTACCCCCAAAATCCGAAAAGTTGCGACCCCAATATAGTCACGCCAGTCGTGAAAATGCGACCCCATCCAGCGGCACATCCCCATTAGCCTCTTGTAAGGGAGTACCCCCCCCCCCCCCCCCCCCCGATACAACATTACTTAGGTATGGTCTCAATTTCCGAGCCAAAACACTGTAGTACGCAGTCCAAAATGTTTTTAAACAATAGACAAAAATTCTTTGTAGGAAATGACATTACATCATTTGGAACAGACTTTCCTTCTGGCTGGGCTGAACTTCTGTTGGGTCCAAAGCATTGCCGTAATTATCAAATCCAAGGATCCTCTGCTTGTCTTTAAGGTAGGACTTGAAGTAAAAAAACACACTCCCTCGCTCTCTTGGCACCTTGTAGAACAATGCTTCTGGGTGCTCTGGTCTGACATCTTCCAGTGTATTATAACTGCTTGGAGGGTGGGTCAGTTCCTGTCAAAAAAAAAACTTCAACTGTTACAGTGGCAAAGATATTTAGGGACCATACGATTTGAAGAGGGCGACGGCAAAGAGGACGTCATAAAAACAATCGGTTTAATTAGCAAAACAAGAACTTTGCACGTGCATCACACTTTTTTATAAGCACATTTCTTTGCCCGTTTTTGCTCGACTACGACATGAAAATGCCTACTTTTATGTTTTATAGAGGACATAGACAAGCAACGAAGCATCTTTTTTCCTCTTTCTCAATTTGGATAAGGCTCTCAGGAATTCAACTCCAGAAGAGTTGGGAAGAGTTCGCGTACATTCGACAAAAAAAGCGAGATGGAGTAATCGCGATGAAGATTGAAAAACCGCAAATTCACTTTTTAAGCGACGTTTTACCTGTCGTCGACGTCCTCGTATCTTAAGGTCCCTATCATATAATTTAAGCCAAACTACAGTCTTTCTGCGAAAGGGACAAAGCTCTCCATTGGCGTCTAAAATGTTCATACGTTTCCGGTCTTCGTGTGTGAACAGAACACCAAACGCACGAATTTTCAAGCGGTCGAAAATTCGTCAGGTAGCGCTTGCCTTCTGTTTCCTTCCAAGTGTTGCGGGCAAGTAGACTAATACAGCTGAGTTTTGAGCTGCTGATTAAAGAAATGTTATTAACCTTTGCAATCACAGTATCTTCATCTTTATTTATTGCTACCACGTTTCCATCATGTTCGTTTTCCAACATGACAACTTGATGATATGCACCTGTTGCATCTTTTTCTACCATCGTGTGAGTCTTGAAAAGAGCTGTTTGAAACAAAAATAAAAGTAAAAAATAGTGAATTGTTACATTATGATGTAACATGTTTCTAATATACAGCTAAATCAAAAAAGGTTGCTTTGGTAATTGGACATATGGAAGAATGCAATGATTACTTGAGTGACCGCCGAACAGTAGCTTCTCAATGGCCAATTCCCAAAGCCCAAATTAACCCTTTATTGAACCAGCTAATAAAATAATGATCACTTAGCTTGTTTTGAAACCATTAACGGCCACTGAACTTGTTTTGAGTTATAACTTGTTTAAGGTGAAATGAGTTTTTTTCTCTCACTTGTTTCAAACCAATTTTGTAGTAACTATCGGAAATAGCCTATAGCACTGGGCTTTCAAAGTTGAAATGCTGAAATACATGTAGGCTGAAGTCTTTATCAGCCACCCTAAAACAGCAACATCACTGCTTTTTAGTCGTCGTACTTAGTGGTTTTCATGCAATCTCAGGAGACACAAATAACAATGGTGAAATGAACAATCTTTTGTTTACCGTCCACCAGCATGGCGGCGATGACGTAACGTGAAAACAACCTATAAGTACTAGCCTAGACATAGAAAATGATAGATGAATGCAGGGATCTACATCGGAGTGTCTACATTGTGAGTTGATTGTTTTGGGCTTCCAATCGATAACAGCCTTTTTCGCGGTCGCATTTGACGATGATATATAGATTTAGGCAGGGCTAAAAGCGAAGCTCTCGATAATATTAATTTTATAGTTTGCGTAAACAAAATATAAAATCGTGTAATGCTATAAGCGGCGAAGACAATGCCGTGCAGCACACTTTTTTTGTACATTTCTTCGCCCTTGTTTTGCACGACTACAACGTGAAACTTTCAGAAACTTCTTAGTTACACGTTTTATGGAGGAAATGTCGTACGTTTTCTTGTTCACTTTTTTTTTCACTGCCGCTCATTTTCACCTTTCATTGGTGGCCGCTAGCACTTCTCATTTTGTTACCGCCGCCACAAAATCTTCATGTTGTTCTTCAAACAAAAAAATGTCTCCTTTGTTTTTATCTCTCGCTCTAGATCTCTGTCGCCCTTTTTGTCGTTGAGCTTCGCTGGCCTGCCGCCTTGGGCGCTTTCCATTCAACAAAAATTCCGGTTTGAAATTTCGGAAATTCCACGTGCCCAATGGAACGGTACATTCCGGTTGCACAGACCCGACACGAGCCACTGCTCGTCTGGTTATTGTTCTTGTAAGCAGGATACAAAAGAGCGTTACTGGGAACAACAATTTTGTCAAATGGAAAGGGGCATTTCGGTCCGACCGACCGAAATGACCAGACCGGTTAAAGTGGACCACCTTCAAAGCTGGGTGCTTACCATTTGACAGAAAAATCCGGTTGGGGTGTCGAAAGCATAATGGTAAGCGATTTACCAGTTTTCCGCAGAATTGCCACATCCGTTATGGTTTCAATCCAAAAAAGGGGCGAATTAGTGTAGAATGAGTCTGGAACCAAGAAGGAACCGATAAATTGGTAAATGGTAAGCAACATTCCGTTTGGTTCGTACCAACCGGGATGAAAAGACTACCTCAAAACCTACTCCTCAATCTTCGGTTGGAATTTCCGAAAAGTGACCTTACCATTTATCTTCCATCCGGAATTTCCGAAATTTTCTGTCAAATGGTAAGCACCATGGTCCCGAATATTCCGGTGGGACCAAACCGAAATTGTCCGTTCCATCTCTTAAATGAAACCAAACGATGTTCTCACAACTTGCAAAGCGATCAGCAAGGGTCTTGCAGCGGATTTGTGTACTGATAATGCGCATTACGTCAAAATCCATAGATCAACGGTCTTGAGAAGAAACAAAAGCATGGCGGTCGAAGGGCGGGACTGTTTCTCACTATTATATTTTGGTAATTCGCAAATTTATTGATTTGATGTCGCTTTTCAGACATAGTGTGTAGTTTCCTTTTTCTGTTAAACATTCAATTCCCCTCTGCAGAGTTTGGAATGTACAACATATAGCTCCGTACTGATAAGAACCGCCGAAGAATTGAGCTATCGAGCAGTGTTTTGCAGCAAATCTTGGGAAAGTTAAAGTCGCTTCAAGGTAAAGAGCTTTCAGTAGTAGTTGTGATTTGTTTATTAGGATCGTGTTGAATTTTAACTTTGGATTCAAGGTGTTGACTGATCGTAATAAACGAAGTGAAATGTTATGACGAGTGAATGTTTATTCAGTTATGATATGTAGAGCTGTAAGCTCATATTTATAAAGCTCTGTGAATATACTTGCTTCCGATAAATTTGGCACTTTCTCCAGTAATTTTTATCAGCATCAAGTTATCCTTGCTCGGCAAAAACGATGTAACCTATTTTAAAATCGATCGAGCGTGTTGTTGTTGGTTAAGATCTAACGCGGTTGCGTTTTAGTTTCCCCCGCAATTTCAGTACCGAAAGACAAATACGATATGCAAGAAAAACAAAGATGCATGATATTATTTTATTTTATTATTTTTTCAAGCATTTCTGATTTCCTCCGCCGGTTCTCTTCTTGCTTCTAAAAAGTCCTAAAATATTTACTGTGGGAAAAATACTGCAATTATCCGCTGACCATCACGCAGGGTGACCGCTTTGCAAGTTGTGAGAACATCGTCTCTCGGTCCCAGACCTCGTCTCTTTCCCCCGCCCCCTGGTTCGTTCCATTTGATGTATGGAAAGCGCCCCTACTTTCTCTTTTTCTCAGTCTTTCTCTTGCTCTATATTCCAAAATCGTGGAAATGACAATTAATCTAAGCTTTATACTTTAGAAAACACTGTCACAGAGACTATTTCCGCTTTCCGTTTTCGTCTTCATTGACTCCTTAGTTGTCTCCTTGTTGTTGCTCCGCTATAAACGAAAGACAATGCTTGTTATCTTTCTTTTTCCCCTGGTAAATAGAGGGCATCTTGTTCTTGCATTTCATTCATACCTTGCTATAGCTATATCAAAGGTAGAACGTACTTCTCTGGTTGCTTCTTATTGCATTTGTGAGAACAGCTCTGCCATCCACCTGCATATAGTGTCCAGGAATTGGGCCATTTTGATTCAGAGACACAAGCTGTTGATTATCTATCGTATAAATCTCCCTGTCTTTGGCATCAAATATTCCAACGTTACTCTTTAAAAATAGAAAATAATGATCAATATTAGTGAGTTTACGCAACAGGACTGCAGAGAGGAGGCCGGCAAAACGCTTCTGTGTGACAAGCGTGAAAGGGCTATAACTTGCGTAATTTGTAGTGATTTTCACTTACCGTTAATGTCTTCTGATCTTCTGCAAGAAGATCTGTTTCAAAGAAAAGTAAAGTTTGGCAAACAAACAAAATTATTCTCACACTTGTGGCACAATTGCAATGTTTGCCGTCTTTTTCCTCTCCCGTCATGTTGCGTGACTTCTCTATTAAAGGGGGACTGTGTCGCAGTAATTCCTTATTATTCGTTCAAAATGATTATTTCTATGGTTCTGATAAGCTCAAATCACCAAGCTAATTCTCCTTAGCTGGCTAGCGTTAAAGAACCAAGTTTAGAAGAAATATAGTAGAGAATTGTGTGTCGTGATAGAATGCGTATCTTATCATTTTCTGTTTCTCGATAGAAGATCTTGTGCCACCCGCGATTTTTTTGGAGAATTTCTATGCAAGAGTTACTAAAAACCTATCTTGAGTCTCTTGGCGCGCGGATAACTATTCACATACGAGTTGCCTTATTGTAATTACTGCATGTAAGACTAAAAAGTCGCCAAGAAATAGCGAGGATTATAGCCGAACATGTAGCTAGGCTTTTTTATGATGATGATGATGATTTTAAAACTATCTTTTTTAATAATAAGAGACGTCATAACGCCATGACTATCTACACTTTCTCCTTTCCTCCGACTGTTTTATAGACGCACTTAGACCGCAGAACAGTCGATTTTTTAGTTCGCGCGTACTTGAATAAACAAAAATACAGACTGTTTTACAGTCTAAGGCGTACTTCGAATGGCACGGAGTATGCCTAGAAACGTAACCAAACGAGGGTTTTAAATTATTGTGAATCTCGATATTCTTCCGAAGCTAGAAACTTGCGGCCTATAAATCGAAAGCAAAATAATTCACCATGATTTTAACCAGTTTAATAGAAGATGGTGGTTTTTTAAAAAATTCTGCTTCCGGCTCATCAACTTAATGAGCTGAAAAAGGTGTGAAAAGCCAACTACCTTTTAGGGCGCGCGACATTAACACTTACTTCTCACTTAGGACAAAATGTTGGCTTAGGGGAGGGGTAGGTGGGCAGTTTCCCAGAAACGTATAACGAACATTACAAATTCAACCGAAATTCAACAGAAAGAATACGCGCGCTGTGCATATTCTTGTTCTCCACTTTTTTTATTCGCATATGATAGCATACTTAAAATAAATAATAACAACTATTATTATTACACGTGATCAAAATTGCAAATTGGTAACGTAGAAAGTGAAAATAATGGATGAGTCTGTGAGATTAGTTTTCAGTTTTGACCGTGATCGTGGCAGACTCTGTGCAATGTAGGAGAATATTTGTGTTTTTCTGGTGAAGTATTTGTTTTGGCTATTGGTAGGAATGGAAAAGGTTCATGCACTACTAAGCCAGTCAAAGAACCTTATCACTACGGTAAGAAATAGAGGATATTACATGGACGCGGCCCGGAGATACGAAATTTCTCTCTGATTGTTGAAACATATTTCCCGAGTGGGCGCAGCGAACGAGTGAAATGGAAAGGCCCAAACTGAAGGAGAGGAAACGCCGGTATCTTATGCTGGGATAAACTTCACATGGCACAGTCAGGAAACCGGCGCGAAATTCACTTGAACTCATATAAACTTATAAGCGCAATACAGTTTGAGAAGGTACCTGCATCATCTTGGTACTTTTTCCTGCCTTCCTCCGACTGTTATAGAACACTTCGAGTCGTACTATGCTTGGAAACGTAACCGAACAAGAGTTTTATGTATAGTATATCTCATTATTCTCCCGAAACTGAAAAATTGCGGCGTGCAAATCGATTTACTACTCGTTTCGAAAGCAAAATAATTCGCTCTGAGTTTAAACAGTTAAATGGAAGGTAGTGGTTCTAAAAAATTCTGCCTCCGGCTCATGAACCTAGTATCACAAAGGCGTGAAGAAGCCAATGACCTTTTCGCGTGCAAGTGATACAAAGTTAATGAGGATTCCTTGGTACTTAAAAATTCCAACCGAGATTCAGTAGAAATAATACGTTTTGACTCATTCTTGCTGTCCACTTTTTTTTTTTTCAAGCTTCCTTAAACAGTTGTGCAGACATTTCTTTCCAGTTTCTTCATTTATTTCTCTTTCTTTCCGTTTTGACTTAAGCTAGCGCAAATTTAATATTATTTTTGGGTCAAATTCTTAGAGACTTAGGGGCGTCAGATTTCGTTTCCTTTCGCTTCCTCAGAATCGGAAAGTGCATAAATTTGTTAAAATAAGTTTCATAAGGAAGTTACACAGGACGAAATTTCAAGAATCCGTAAATGGAAAGTTAACGTGAACACCGTTGCGGAAACATGACAGCAATCACATGTTTCCGTTAGCGGATACATTATTATTATATAAACACCTCACCATGAGGTGAGCTTTCGCGCGAAAACTTGATATCTTCACATGTGAAAATAACACATGTACGTTTGCTATAGCTACATAATAACTCGCGCCGTTCACACCAAAAAACTATTTAAGTGAAATGGTTTGGTATTTCATTGGTGTTTATATAATAAAAAGAACATTACATGGCCGCTTGGAGATACGAAAGTTATCTTCTCGTATTGAGAAAATATTTCACTCGTTCGCGGCGCTCACATGTAATATCCTCTATTTATATTACTATAAGAAGTATTTCAGATACTTGCTTACTTAGTAATTCTTAAGTTTATGTATGACAACCTGGCTTTACAAAGTACTGAATTTTCAATATTTGTTAAAGTAAAGAACCGCGAACAAAATTAACTAACCGATAAAAACGTTAGCTGTTATTGTTCACGCGAGTTTGAAACTTGGAGATGATACCCTGAAATAATGAGGGCCACTCACCAGTAAGGGCAAATTTTTTCGAAACAACGACGGCGGATTGGAGTCAGAGCAGTAATAACGTCATTACGTTGGTATTTTAATTTTTTTTTTTTTTCATTTTTATTTACGATCCGAAGATTGTCATGCAGGTTATATGAAACAGGCGTTTCACAAAATCTTGTTATGTCTTTGGAGGTTTAGTTCAACCCGATAAGTAAAAGACACCTAAAACCTGATCCACTTTTTATAATCTTGTCATTCGAGCACATGACAACGTCTTCTGCCTGATATTCAGAAAGCGAAACGGTTTGAAGCAAGGTTTTATAAGCCCAGGAAAACGGCCATATGAAAATTGAATGATCTGTGTACTAGCTGAAGCTTTATCAGCTTTCACACGAGACATAATTTCATCATTCACTTTGTTTCGGTTTTTGACATTTGAAGCAAAAATATGGTGGTTTACGGCCAACAGTTCAACACATGTGCAAACAATGTCTCCCGAAAAGGGAATATTTATTTTACAGAAAAAACGTTTTATCCAAAATATATAGAAAATAAATAATTTATCAGTCGTCCATAATGAAACTGTCTTGTTCTACTTCGTCCGTCAGTTGTCATAAACATATACCCAGCGAGGATGACACGGCCTTAATCCCTATTTTGTAGCAGAATTGCCCTTAACTTTAACTGTAGACGTTTTATCGAACTTTTTATTAGGTTTTCATACAAAAGGCCATGTCTAATGGAAAAATCACCTCTTGTTAAAACTTAACATAAACGCATTTAAAGGGTGTGAAAAATCGTGTCGCGTTTTAGCTGCATGCAGTAATGCGTAAACGTCATCTGCACAGCTGGATAAAGTTTTTTGTGGTATAAAACTGCAGAACTCAATTCCATCTTTCACCCCTTTATTTCAAGAAGAGGTAGGTGAAACATTGGCCTAAGGTGAAGAAGTTGTCTTTCCTCGACAAATAGATAATTCTGTTACTAAAAGCTAACTTGTAAATTCAAGACAAATTCCAAAAGTATTCTTGTCGAATATGAACTGACTTCCAAAGTGTTTTTGGAATTTTCCTTTTCAATATAGGTGAAGGATATATTAAGTCAAGATATTGTAGAAGTTGTTGCGCTTTCAACAAGCTGCATGTGCAAAGAATAACGACGATATCATCTAGTTTCTTATATTTGCAGAATGGCTAGAATATCACCTCTTGGTCTTTGTCTTTTTGCTGTCGTATTCACAATCAGCACGGCATTGAAGCAGAAGGGTGCCATGGAGCAAATTCTTGAAGCCAACATGAATCCAGGTCAGTGGTCGGAACTGTATATTGTTATTTTTCAAATATTCCACTACCTTGCCACGGCATAGTATAATTGCTCTACCATTGTCTTGAGGGTAGCAGAGGAAAGTACAGCTCAATAGTTTTCCTTTGAATCGCCATCGCCATGCACAAACTCAAAAGTTGGGACCACATTGAACAGCATAATAAACAGTACCACGAAATAGTACTCACAATGACTTCTTTGCAAATTAAGGCTTTTGTTATTTAAACCACACTGAGATTAACCTGAAAAGAAAAACGAAAAGGATTCTGGTCTTAGTAGTAAACTGACGTCATCGTGCAAATGGCCTATTGTTTCTCAGTGCTGTGGTCACGTGGGATCAAGGCTACAAGACTCAGATCTCCATCGGCAGCAACCGTGATTTTACCCACATGATGGTGCACGAGATTGGTCATTCAGTTGGATTCTGGCACGAGCAGAGCAGGCCGGACCGTGACAGCTATATCACTGTCCTGTGGTAGAACATGCTACCGGGTGAGACTGCGTCACTTTTGTTTACTATTGTGCTCAAGTAATCACACTTAACCTTTCTAATATGACGTTGTATTTCGTCCCGCTTTTGTTTCCATGCACTTTTTTAAATGTATTTAGATTTCATCACTATCAAAGCTTTCTTTTTTAACTTGCGAAAACTTTTTAAAACTATAGAGAGTAAGCAGCACAATGTTGGCTTATCCCGATGTTGTTACTCTTAATCTTTCTCTCCAACGCCTTTCTCACTTTTCAGGTTTGGAAGATGCCTTTACTAAAAGGAAATGGGGCACTGAGGTGGTGGACTATGGAGTTCCTTATGACTTCGAGCCCATCATGCACTACCCTTTCACTGCTTTTTCTGAAAATGGCAAACCTACAATCTGTAACAAATTCCCTATGAATGGACAGGTCCCGTAAGTGGAGTTAAGCGATGGAGACGCGCAGCAGACAAATGCAATGTACAAATGTAACGGTAAGAATAATCAGACGTATTTTGCATTACACAGCCTCGTCTCCAGGCAAATTGGCGCTATCCGAATGAGCGGAGGAAGCTTGGAACAGAGCACGAACGTCTGGCGATGGTTTATATCCGAACAAGCTTGAACTCGCCGAGAATGACTGTTAACGAGTCTATCATTTTCTATTCCAACAACAATGCCCACTTGGAAAATAAGGATCATTATACGTTTCCTGGGAAACTGCCCACCTACCGTTGAAACTTTTTATGTAAAATGACGGCAGCAAATCCTGCTGTTTTATCCAAGACAAAAAATATACACATAAATAACAAAACAACAAAGATAAAAGCGACTTAGGTTTCTCGATATTTCGGATGGACAAGCTGTCCTTCTTCAGGGGATTTTAATGATACAGAAATTTTCATTATACGTTCCTTGGAAACTTCCCACCTACCCCTTCCCAAAGCCAACATTTTGTCCCAAGTGAGAAGTAATTGTTAATGTTGGCGTAGGGGAGGGGTAGGTGGGCAGTTTCCCAGAAACCATGACTAAATGTTTCTAAGTTTGGGCTAAAATACCTGTGGTCGGAACGAGTGTGTATTTAATACTGGGTTGTTTGTAAAGCTGGCTACTACCGTACCACAGGACCACTTTAGCTTCAGAGGTCTCATGAAACATTTCGAATCAGATACCACATATTATCTTGAAAATTTCTAATTTCTTCTGAAATGTCTTTAGTTGTGATGAGGAAAAGAGCCATAGATGACTTCAGCACCTTCAAGCCATTTCCACGTATTCAAAAGCGAAGTAAGTGTTTGTACGCGTTAATTTTTTGGAGTTAGCATGTTTTTAAGGTGTTTCGATACAGTTTTTCGGAGGCCATACCGATATTTTTCTATCGCCTTAAAACGGATTTTATCCGTGTCCGATCGCTATAAAATTTTCGCCAGTGATTGACTATGGATTGAAGTTTGTCAAAACGTAGTTTTAACTAAAATCGATATTACTATGACAACAATAAACAAAAAAATTAAAAATCGATAAAAGCCGAATTTTGCGCAATCTAGACCCGCTACTAAAAATCCAACACTAGGAACTTAAAGTTTGGTGTTTAGTTAAGAGTGTGTCCATGAGAAAACCAGGCAGAACCAGGCAGGGGGTGATAATGCTCAAATCACCGATTTCGCTCAAACTCGGCACAAATGTTAGGTACCAGGAGTTAACTTATGTGACAGAATTTCAGGTCAAAATATTAAATTCTCTGGGAGATCCGGGCATGCCCTGTAAAAATCGCCATTTTGCCCGTTTTATGCATAATTAATTAGCTAACTTTACGATGCCAGTGCGACAAACAGAAAAGCCATCTGGAACTTAAATGCACTGAGAGATGATCTGAGTTCATATGACTTTAAGCACAATAAACTTTTTAAAGTCGCCGATTCGATTTCCCCCCTCTTAGTCCCCTTAAGTTGGGTCATCATTTCCAAGTTTTGAGTAAGTCGTAAAATTAGGGTATTTTATTCCCCAATATCTCTGATGAGCAACAGCTTATCTTTATAACTTTTGCATGAGTAGTTAAAGCCATCACTTAAGTTCAGAAAAAGATCATAAAAAGTTTGGGCAATTCATTTTCTTCCATGTGTTGACAAAAACTGTTCATGTGACTGAACGACTTTTGCATATTTCATCAAAATTCAGGCCCTCACAATATTCGTGCGTTTGCCTCTGAATGAGGAGAAATCGAACAAAAAAACTCATCAGACAATGATTTAACATTAATAAGGGTAAAATTGTTGAAATTATTGTGCAAGAAACTCTAACGATGATTTTTGATAGCTATTTACGCGATCTTTTCAAGGAAAAACAACATATAAAGATTTAATTCACAGTTTTACTTACTTTAACAATTTCGCCCTAAAAGCAATATAAACGGTCAATAAAATCCATATACGTATCTCTTGGATGTCTCAACTGCTAGTTTGTGCCCGCTTGGTTTGTTCCCCATGCCACCTTCGATGCCCAGTTCAGCGTTGTTCAGCGTCGTGACTCGCTGTACGACTAAAATTCCTTAGCCATCAGTTTACGCACAAAAATCCAAATCAAGTTGTTTTAGGAGAAAACAATACGAAAAGTAGAAAGCCGATTTGTAATCCATGGAAAGAATTATTTCTGCTACTGTTGTAGCTCAATTCACATGTTACAAACAACAACGAAACGTCCGCCATCTTTGACATTAACTGGAGCCCGCATTTTTAAGAAGCGGTTGGCCACCATACGGAAACATTGTATCGGGAGTCAGGAGCCAGGAGCCAGGAGCCAGAGTCCAGTGAACAAAATATGAAAAATATGACTTTCCGACATTCTCTGAGATAATTTTATTGTTATTGTATTCTAATAAAAATTTTAGAATTCCAAATCTATTGGCAACTCTATTCAGACCGTGATTATAAATGATCCCATTTCTTTTCAAACTCGGAGATAGAAGTCGCTTTTCTTTCGTGTTTTGGAAAGAAATATTTTTGTCTATTTAGTTGCACGTCAAATAGCAGCGAAGTGAAGCCGGATCTTGGTGCAGACCAGCTCAAAGAGACAAATAAAGCGTGAGACACGTCCAGATTAGCTTGCGACAAGAATTCCATTTTGTTTTCATACTGGAGCCCCCCTCCCCGGGGGAGTGGCCAAATTGCGTACAAATGCCCTACCCTGCTGGCACCAGATTTGACTGTCATAAACACTGAATTTTTTACCTAGCACGGTCTTTTGGGGGTCTTATAAAGCCTAACTATGGCAGTAATGCTCCCAAGTAGAATTCAAAATACACCACACTTTCACGTTGAGTTAGATCTTTTTCTCAAACAACCGCTTCCATATGTTTAACACCCTTCCCACATTCCCTCAAGAGCTACTTCAACTGTGATACTTAGATTTCAAATTTCTCACCCTACCCAGGTAAGGTCAATTTTCTCATCCTAGACATCCTCGGAAGGGCCTTTTTGCGCACTCTTGGGGCACCAAAACCAGTTTAGTGCCCAGGTTAGTGTGCTGTGCTGAGGCAGGCAGATGTTGAATTATGGACAGACACAACAATTAAGTTACAGACATTTGATGTTCCGGTCCTTGCGTGGTCGGAAGACACCCAGTTAATAATGCCCGTGGGGTTGCTCAAGGAAAATTAGGGTTTTACGAGATTCGAACTGCAGGAGGTCTCTAACGAGGAAAAGTGCGGAAACATATACTTTTTGGAGTGAATCTACTGATGCAATTTTTAAGTTACAATATATTATAGACAAATCTATTTTGTTTCTAAAGTCCCTCTGATACTCCGAGGAGCGCAGGACATACAGGGAACGCAGAGATCAGACCATTGCATTATTGAAATTAGGTAAAGGCATACAATTCAGCTTGTATTTTCAAGTGTAACCGGACGTATATGTGAAAAAACGGTAACTCTGAAACGGATATATAAGAATGATTCATAACTTACAGTGACAAACAGCGATATGACTGTGGACATAATATAAAAAAAAAAAAGCACAACATTCAGAGGCGGATAAGATTTTCTTCCGGGTGTCTGCTTATGAGAGCTTTAAATCAAAGCTAATTCGCCAGTAAACCCTTTGAGTGTTCGCGGCCGCCTACGGGAATGTAGAAATTCAGAGTCTGTGTGGGAGTTGAAACGGGGTTTTGTGATGGCGGTCGTAAGTAGAGCTATTCGCTATATACGAGAGTGTCCGTTAAGAGAACTTCTATACTGTATGAATCCGTAAATGACAGCTTAAATGAGAAGTGAATATTGTGTATTAGTTTGTGTTCAAAAACCTGTTCTTAATTTACACCTTCCTTGAACAGCTAAAAAAAAAACAGCCTACTCTTTTTGCAAGTGTTAGTGCCCCCTTTTGGGTCTTTTGTATACCTCAGAAGTTTTTCCTCAACACTTTTAAACGGTTATTATTATGTTTTTGCAGTCCATAGATACAGATACCATCCTGTATAGTTGTAAGACTACGAGGATTAAAATATAAGTAAGTAAGTAAGTATACCCAATGGCAAGTTGTTAATTGTCGAAAATTGCATGGCACGGTCTGACTATAAAAAAGGGGTATTATGGACGATTATTATCACGGTAATTAATGTCAACATCGAATAAACTCAAAATTTCAAGTAACACGACTTTCACAACCTATTTTCAACACGCCAGTTATAACAGGATATTGGCGCGTACAAACAATAGATAGTGTATTCCGCATTCCGTAGTCCGGTAGTCCAGCGTAACAGATTCCATCATTTAGGCAGAGTCTTAAGTCAAAGATGGAGGGTGTTCGAGCAGGTGGTTGTTTTCCATAGATATAGACGGATTGTCAGTGATCCTTCTTGTCCTTTGAGAATCATTTTGTTTCCTCTGACTACAACTTATGTCAAAGACTTCGAATGTTCGGTGAAAAGCCGACACTTTTAATTTTGCAATGTTTCGAGATGTTTCATTACCTCGTCACAAAGTAACGCAGAGTAACGCCACAGATGACCAGACGAAACTGGAGCAGCCAACCTGGACTAAAGCATCTGAGAGACGTGTATGTAACATTTATTCACTATCTTTTATCGTTTTTGGGTCTTGTAGCACCTACAAGTTGGACCGATCGAAGTTTTGAACTAAATCTTTTGCTCCTTGTGTTTACTCAAGCGTTCCATAAAATATCCATCAAAACGTCCATAAATAACACAGAAAACATGCCTCAGGTGACACTTTCTAACAATTCCGCTGTTAGTATCGATAATGAGGCATCTGATTTGTGACTTCTCGCCAACTTTGTGCTATTTTTGTTTAAAAAAAACGAATGTTACGTTTCTTCCAATTTTGGTCAAATGACAAATAAGCGTCAAGTCAAATGTACATAATACGTCATTAATGAAATGAAGGTATGATCGTCGCAGTGAAACGCAATTTAAGCAATTGCGTAAAGAAGCCTGAAAAAAATTCAGGACTTCAACGGGGTTTGAACCCGTGACCTCGCGATACCGGTGCGATGCTCTACCAACTGAGCTATGAAGCCACTGACGTTGGGAGCAGGTCAATTATGGGTTCATATGTTCCCGTGAAAGAAATGAGTGTTAATGATATATGAAATGAATCATATATGAACTGCGGAAATGAAATGAAATGAAGGTATGATCGTCGCAGTGAAACGCAATTTAAGCAATTGCGTAAAGAAGCCTGAAAAAAATTCAGGACTTCAACGGGGTTTGAACCCGTGACCTCGCGATACCGGTGCGATGCTCTACCAACTGAGCTATGAAGCCACTGACGTTGGGAGCAGGTCAATTATGGGTTCATATGTTCCCGTGAAAGAAATGAGTGTTAATGATATATGAAATGAATCATATAATGATCATATAATGAATCATATAATGAATCATGAAATGAATCATATAAAGTATGAGATTGCCCAAATATTTTAGGATTGATTTGATAACCTTAAAGATGTCTTTCAAAGAATATGTGAGAATTAAGTACATAGGTTGTTGTTCATGGGAGATTTTAGCGACTAAAATACCTTAAATTTAGGGTTTAGTCAAAACAGTGAGAAGATAACCTTACTTTAGGCTAAATAATAGGAAGAGATCGAATTAGAGAGTAAAACTAAATTACTGAGGATTAATTCTGATAAACATAGAAGAGGATAAAGTTGATTAGATTTGAAGTTGTCTTTTCTACTTGTTGAACAGCCAAACCAAAGTTAGCTAATTAATTATGCAAAAATGAGTAGATTTTGTGATTTTTAGGGGGGGTCCTTGTAAATCCCAGGGAATTCAATATTGCGACCTTATTTTTTGTCGAGGTTAATATCTCACCAAACCCTTCAATTGTGCCAAGTTTGAGCGAAATCCGTGATTTGAGCATTATCACCCCCTGCCTGGTCCTCTCATGGACACACTCTTAATAACCTCCGTGAGAAGTAAAAAATTCTGTATGTTTGAATTCAAATAAAACGTAAATATATTTCAAACCTTGTATTTTCAATAGCCGTGATAAATTATTTAATAAAATAGTTCTAAATGACTAAAGTTAATCTTAAGTAGCGTCGGAATGCTGCTTAATATCATATTTCGATGCTAGGAAAGTTTGGCGTAGTTTCGTTCTTCCTGTCTAAGCGCAACTTTATTCTAAATCTTGACTTTCAGCGTTTTATTGTTTATCTCTGAAACTACTCAAACGAATTTTTTTAAAATCAAATCCCGTAATCTTCATAATGTAGGTAATAAGGTCTGAAACTTTCATTGAGATTGATTTACTTTAACACCTTGAAATTTCAGTGCGAACCTAGTCTACGAACCGGCCAAAAATCTGCGGGACAAAATTCACTGTTTTGACGTTATGCTAATGTTTGCTAATTAATGCGTATGACACATACCTCCATGACTGGTAGATTTCAGTGCGACAGAATATTTCGTAAAATAATTAATCCTCTTGTTTGAATGTTTTGGAGGGGCACAATGATGTTAGAACTTATGGAGAAAGGGCTTAAAAGGCGTGGGACAAAAATCACTGCTCAAACTAGAGTCAGATGATAAGCATAAGTGGTGGGCCTGTGTTCCGTCGGGAACGAAGAGGACTGATGGACAGACTTGGTAACCTGGTGATGATGGTGATGACGACGACGACGACGATGAAAATGATTATGATGACAATGACGACGACGACGACGATGATGATGATGATAATGATGATGATGACGACGGCGACAATGATGGGGGTAGTGGTGGTGGTGGTGGTGAACAAAATTTTAATTTTCGGTATTATGTATTACAGTTGAACCCCAGTAACTTGAACTCCGAAGAGAAACGAAAAACAGCTTCCTTTAGCGGAGAATTTGAGTTATTGGGGAAAGTGTCTGTAAAATTGTGATCAAGGGAAAGGAAATTTAGCTCGAGTAAGCGGGGAATTCGAGTTATCCGAGTTCGAGTCATCGAGGTTCTACTGTATATGTACTCAAGTTTAACCTAAAGTTTCAACTGCCTTCACTAGGTTCTGGCCTGTGCAAAGATGACGCCCCTGCGCAAAACTGCCAAGAATGGAAGAAATTCAATTACTGTTCCAATAGGCCAGACGACATGTACACCTGGTGCAAAGTTACTTGCAATTTCTGTAGCAGCGGTGAGTGCGTGCATTTTTCACATTGAAACTGAATGAAGTTGGTATGGGAATGATGCAAAGTCGCGCGCAAATGTCTACTTAAATAAACTACATGGTGGAACGTCTTGTGTAATCGCTGCAGCGGGGGGAAGGTATAGGTAGCTTCCGTAATAAAAAAAAAGACTTAGTCTACGCACACCTCGCGGAAGGGGAAGGCGGGGGGTTGACAGGAAACTTGATAAGAGGTGTTTTGCAGAGGCCTTCAAAGTCTTAACCTATTTAACACAAAATTGTTCACTTCCCTGCCCTGTATTTAAGACAACAGACCTTATTTCATGACCCTGATTCATTTTGTTTTGCTTAAAGGAAATTCACGTAATTTTTTAAACAAACATCATGGAATTAGATTTTTGCAAGAAAATGATAGACTGTTCATCGCCAACCTTTAAAGGCGGTGAACCAACCTTACAGGCTTTCGGTCCAAAAAGGACACCTTATTCCCTCCTTTGCAAATTTAATTACTAGGGCCATTCCATTTAATGGCACCAACCCCCCCCCCCCCCCCTTACCCCCATGGATGAGGTAGTTTACTTTTCCCCTCTAAGAAAAAAAAAAGATCAGAAGTACCGACAAAGCCCTTCCCCCTAATTCTTTTTTTCTTCTTTCCTCTTCAAAAAAAGAGAATTTTTTTCTCAGAAATAATTCTTAAGGTCAAAGGGTGCCGAAACTGCCACCCCCTCAGAAATATCTTTTTTAGGAGGTGACCACCTCAGGAAATCTCATCCATAAGGGGGGGGGGAGGGGGTGTATATTAAATGGCATGGCCCTTATTAAATTATTTGAGGTAACAATGTTGCTAATCATGTTGCCATCGCTTGTTAGCGTTTTTGTGCAAACTTTCCAAAGCGCACGGAGAACTGCTGAAAAAAAAAAACTTTTTACGATAGGGTTACAAATACATACTTCATTTTGCAACTCTAGATTCTTGCATGGATAACAACGGTAACTGCCCAGCATGGAAGCAGTATGGACATTGCCAGAACAGCGTAGCACTGACCGTACTCCTGAAACTTCTGTTATTGTAAGTGAGTCTGTGACTAGTTAATTACTTTTATTAAGGGGTTTGGGCGTTTGTATGTCAACTGGAAGTGGACTTTTTGCATTCTTGAGCCGTGATTTTGATAAAATGTTTTGCCAGATCGTCTCTGTTAGAGTAAAGACAACAATTCAAATTGCAAGCGTCAAGGAATATTTTAAGGGAAAAAGGCTCACGTCGTTACTTCCGGTTTACGTGTGTTGCTCAAAAAAGTCGCTGCTTAATTTCCCTATTAGTCAATCAAAAGTAGTCTGCTTCTTATTGTTTTACTCTCAGCTTACCTTTTCTTTCGTCACAATGCTCGAGCTTGAATGTTTTCCTGGCATCGTCCAATTAAAGAAAAAATATTGGGCGTATGACTCCAATTTTCCAACAACAGATTATTGCATAGTTGATGCCATGCAAACCCAGTGACATGGTGCTTTAGCTTTTAATACTTGGCGAACTCGAAATAGTGGAAGAAAGGTACACAGAATATGAAAGATAGTAAAAAGAAGCCTAGCAAAGTAGTTAAAGGTCGTGCTATTGCTTTTGCAGCTCCACCAACTGAGCGTCCGACACCTCCTCCCCCTCAGACAACAACTGAGCCCTCTCCCCCTACACCATCCACCCAGCCACTGAAACCTCCTACAGGCACAGGGTCACCAACTGCAGTACCACCAACTTCCAGTCCAGCTGGAGCAACAGGTATGCACGTCAATTGTTCTCAGCAGGGAGATAGATAAATTCGAAATTGTACTCCATCTGTACTGGTAGAAATACGTGTATCGCAGAATCTCGCGAAGCTCTCGGGAGGTGGCCGGGAAAGCGTCAAGGATGGGAGGAGAAGCTGATTTGATTAAATTGTGTAATTGGGGAGGGCGAGTTTCTCAAACAATGGATTTCTAGTTGTTCTTTAATGTCCTTGAAACTACTTCGGACAATACCTCCTGAAATTATTTTGAGGACTTCCAGTTATGTCGGAATTATACTTTCCTACTGCTTATCTTCAGAAATCAATTACTTACTTATGCCACAGAATTTGGGTTAAGTTCCTGTTTTTGAGTGGGTGTGTTGATGCTCTTAAGGTGCACCGTTTCCCGTAGGTATAAGGCTTGACAATACTGTGGTTAGCCTTTTGCGCTTATTCACGGTAAGATTATGGGTTTCTGATTATAGTTAAATGTATTTTCGTATCTAGGTATTTGACGATAACTGTGACAACTTCACACCGGTTTTAAACAGGTTTAATCCGGTTCAAGCTCGTTGTGTGAAGATGCTGCCCCATGATAATCCTTCCTCGTGGGTGTGTATGAGGGTTGAGCTGTATGGCTGTGACGCGCGAGGTAAGTTGCTTTCATACCAAATCAGGGTTATTATTACATTGCAAAACCATAGGGGTTTCTCCAGAGAGTCTAAAGTTGAAACCGCCTTGAACAGCGCAATGAAAAGCATGCACGCCAGGAGAGTACTGCTCGGTAGCTTTCATCTGAATAGTTGTCACAATTTTTACTCTGAAGTTAGAACCTTATTGTTCAGCAGAATTAAAAATTAGTATTAATGCTAATAATATAAATTTTAAAAAAACTTAATATTTTGAGCAGCAATATATAGCTAAATTGTGAGAGTGAAAGTGAAGCTATACTGCATTATTTCTAAGAACTCCTAAATACTTGAATTTTTATTGCATTTTTTATTACAGAAATAACAGCAAGAAGATTTATTGCAGCACGTGGAATAAACGATAGTATAAAATAATGCAGAGAAGTTTTTAAATTTTATTTAATATCTTCACTGGAAGTAAAATAAACCTGAAACTTAATGATTTTATGGTGATGTGAAATATACATTCGGTACGCATGGAGAACTATAAATTTAAAGTGTCTACTAAGATCTCATTTTGATCCTGATCAGGGGTAGGGGGAAGGGTATACCCCAAGTTATAGGTATATACTTTGTAACAAGGGGATGCTCCGCCTGAAAGTGTTTCCTGTTTTCAAGTAAAAGAGTATAGGGGGATTGCACGAATTGAAAAGAGAACTAAAAAGTGCATCCAAGAAAACTCATTTTTAGGTTTTCAAAAAAGTCTTTAAAAGCGCCTCCACATAATCAAACGGTTGTCCATTTGAATAATTCAAAAGGCTACTCGAGAGAAGAGCTTCTTAAAGTCGCTCAGTTAAACAAAAAAAACTTCTGTTTCTGGTTGTGAAATCGTTCCCACCTTCTTTGGAAGTTTACCAGGGGCGTAGCCAGGATTTTTCAAAGGGGGGGTCACAGAGGCAGAGCTCTCAAGTTGATTTGTTGGGAAAGAGTGAGATCTTATGACGCCGCAGGCGTCACCCCACTAGGGGGGGTCTGGGGGCATGCTCCCCCACGAAATTTTGAAAAATGGAAGTAGCTAAGACGTGTTTTCCTTCATTCTGAGCAGCCATGCTTTAAAAGTCGGAGTCCGACTCTGAACTGGAATCCGCCATTATGTGTGGATGCTCAACACGTTACCGGGTCAGCATATGTGAACATGCGCAATAGTCATGAAAGCCACTGGCCAGAGAAACGCTGGCTCTGCACAAGAATAAAGTGTTCGAAGCGAGTACAAACCAAACAAGGACTTAAATTATATCATAAAATATAGTTTATTATAAAGGAACTTCACTAAAGGAGCAAGGAATCTCAAATGCGTGAGAAATAATACTATCAGCGTGAGAGCGTAAGACTGAATTTGTTTGCGTGAGACTTGAGAGCTCTGTAGACGCTACTCACCAGATCACCATCCGGGGATCGCCAACTACAGGGTGTCCCAAAACTTCGTTCCTCTAATTTCATGCTCTATAGCTTTTGATCAAAACTTTATTTTTACATGAAATTTTTAGAAGATGTTTATTTCTCTATCAAGTACGTGTATTCAGAATTTCAGTGACTGGCATGCCCTTTTTGTTTTTTTATCACATTCTGTAGCCGTTGCGGCATGAAGTAGACACAGCGTGTAGACAAATGATCTATTTTGAGCATTTTATCACTGGTGCGCAGGATCCAGTTCAACCCCCAAACAATATTTGTTTAGTTTAGGCAGCTGAAAAAGTATACTTTAGGCATTCATCCAAAAAAAGATAATCATTCCGGCCCCCTTCCATAGCAAGGCATTTGTACTTCTTTACAAATTTGAAACGAGCTGGGCGTTAATTGGCAGACTAAGGAGAGGTTTTTTTGCCATCTCAGGGACCTCTAATTTTAAACATTTTAAGGATCTTTTCATGACCCTTTTATTTGGCTTGCTAACTATGTGAGACTGAGCTTCCTTGTCGAGTCTCTTATTTTGTATCTAGCCTTCTTTAAAACTATTTTAGCTGCTTTATTCAGGGCTTTTGGTCTTCCCCTTAGTTTCTTGCCTTCAAAACCTTCATTTCTCAATGAACATTCTACCACCCAACAGTCGGATTTTTCCAGTTTTTTAGCAATTTCTACAACAGATAAGCCAGTAAATCGAAGTATACAGCCTTCTGCTCTCATGCAGCTAACGTTTTTGCGTTAAGGGGGTTTATCTTTCGTGATATTCACAAAAAAAAAGGAAGGAGTTTGAGCAATTCGGGCTATGAAATACCAAAAAAGTGGCTGCAAAATATATTCGCGCACACGCACCTTTGGTGCGGAAGTACACAGATCAAATATTCGAGTCAAAAGATAGGACAACAAGTATGGAAATAGTGAATTATATTGAAAGACACAACTTTTGTTGAAAAGATTTGCTTTCCAAGTCCAATCGTACTGAAATACAGACTTATAAAGTAGAGGAACGAACTTTTGGGACACCCTATATATATGGTTTATACCGCTGCTTTCCTTCGTGTATCAGCGGTTTCAGTCGTATTATCGCGGCATGAAGGCCCTTATTAACTAAAGACAAGAGCCTTTACAAAAAAACAAATTTAAAAAAAGTGGGCTTTTCAACAATGGCTTTTACGACCAAGATATTGTCATGGCGTTTCCGCCACCAGAATATTGTAGGTTGTTTGCTCAAAAGAAGGCCTACCAAGGGGGGGTCACGGGCACCCCAGGACCCCCCCCCCTAGCTACGCCCTTGTTTACCCTGCGATCAGAGGCCCTTCCAGATCGAAATGTGACGGAAATTACATACTCTCACAAAAAATTATTTTAGGATTACTTTCATCTTTGATGTTGTGATATGTAGTATTAACTGTTCAGTACGTTTTGAACATTTGTGTTTAGTGTCAGCGCTATTAATGTTATCTTTTTGCGTGTTAAATATTAGTAGTTTTCTTTTTCGTCAAAAGTGGTGTACAAAATGATGTAGCTTTGTTCATCTAGGGAGAGTATCCTTATAAAAATCTTCGGTTATTACCTTGAGTACACCTCACCCCCCCCCTCCCCCCCCCCCCTCACACACACACACACACACACACACACACTCTGGCTAACTGTGGCAAAATAAATTGTCAGTTAAGTCACTATGAAAGAGTCCTATCAAATAACCAAGAGAATAAAGCACACTGTGAACAAACAGCTTTGGTGTCGGTGATGGATGAAATTACCACACCTGTAAACTGTCTAAACACAGGCTACACCAAGCGCAAACAGACTGTTCCAAAAATTATGACAAGCGTGAATACCAATGTAAATAGAATTCGAAACATCAATTCAGCCATCAAATAATTGTTCGGAAACTTACAGGTATTAAGTATCATTACACGAGCGCGAGATGATCTCATATCTAGCTCACGGACGTGGATTAAAAATAGGGGTGTAAAGATTCGTATTCCTTGCGATTCGATTCGATTTCGATTATTTCGATTCGATTATGTAAATTTTTCTTAATTCTTATAACATAACGCGTAATGTTAACAACATGGAACCCTAAACACTCAATTTGAGAATAGTTACAGTACCCTGCTAGCAGAGGCTTTTCCCTTGTGTTTCTCAGCGTTGTACTGCCATTCTCTTCGCGGTTTTGGCTGCCCGCGTTTTGTTTTGGTTGTTTCTGTGCCGAGGAAACAAAACAAAACGCGAGCAGCCAAAACCGCGAAGAGAATGGCAGTACAACGCTGAGAAACACAAGGGAAAAGCCTCTGCTAGCAGGGTATAGTAATAGGGACAGGAGGATTCACAGTCTCTTGGTTCGTCACCATGTTTGAGAACCTGACAAAGAGCGTATCGCACATGGTTTGCCTCATTTAGAAATTCTCAAGGGGTGTTAGAGGGACAGCATTTTTACCAGTCAATTTTAAAGAGTTCTAGATTCTGATTTTACAATATAATAACTCACTGAGGACACCCTGGAAAAGGTGTACAAAAATCGAACCAAAATCGTAACGTGGAAGCAAAGAATCTTGAATCGAACCGAACGGTCATAATCGCGATTAACCGAGAATTCGATTAATCGTTTCACCACTGGTTAAATACATGTGTTATTGAAAAATATTAATTATTAGACAATACGTTACATTTAACAACGAGCATTGTTAAATGTAACCTGTTATATATGTTGCGGTTCATTAGTTTATTTTCCTTTGTTTTGTGGTATGGTAATGTATGATAATGAGTTTTAAACATTCAAACCAAGGAAAAAATTGAACCACAACCTATATTTCAAATTTTAGAGAAAGCAGAAGGCGATTGTATGGTCTCCTTATCTCGGGAATGGCCACGTGTAATGCTCTTTGGGTGCCAGATATTTTTTTTCCATTTCCTAATTCCTGATCGTTCGCGGCGAAAGAGAACCAAAGACATGTTTATTTCATGCTAGATATTTTGCGAACGGACCTCTGGAGCCAGGAAAAGTGTGATGGTCTAACTCATGCCATAGCTTCTTAGCCAATCAAAACTCTAAAATTATTGCATTTTGCTTTATGTTTTAGATTTTGACAACAATATAAAACTGATTCTCAGTAAGAAGATATCATTTTGGAAAAATTTTCTTGGAAATTTTGTGTAATACGTTGGGTAAAATTCACTCCAAAGTGTTGGTGCTTAATAATTAAATTTAGCTAGACTTAAAATCCCTTTGAGGACTTCAATTTATACATAACACGCAATTTTCGAAGACAGAGACCGCAGGAGAAATTATTGTCAACCATGAGCAAAGGCGAACATATCTTCTACAACAGAAATTAGGGAGATTTGCGCTCTTCTCACCCGATTCCAGCTCAGATTCTACCTGTCAATAATTTTTTTTCCCATTTAATTGTCTATACAGCAAAACGGTAAAACACCAGCGTCTTGCATCTGATTGACGCTTGAGAAGTAATAAATATATACTAGTATTTTGTTACGATCCATAACCAGCTGCCATGGCTGATCATGTTCAAATTACGTAGTTACTCGCCAGATAGAAACTAACATTTCTTCGTAAAAACAACAATACCCGATACGTTGACAAAACCAAAAAGTAACTATTTAGACATGAAATAAGAGCTGCGAGTAGAATTTCCGAAGACAATGCTTGTGGATCAAGCATAGTTTGGACAGCGGGTGAGTTGTTACGTGATGCCTCAGAAACCTGTGTAAATGAAAGATACGATAAACAAATGTTTAAGGGGGACAAGGAGACTTCATAATCCAGTTCTACTGGTCACCCATAAGTTGATATCCTGGCACCTTTATTAAAGAGTAAGGTAGGATCAAAAATTTTTTACGTTTCTTTCCTTCATCCTTTCATCTATTTTTCGATAGATTGTTGCTTTTTTCATTGGTTTGCTCTTGTAACTTACTTCAACCTTAATAGCTACAACAGTTCTTTTGTTATTATTATTTAGATATTTTCCCGTTAGCTTTCCCTTTTTAAAAACTTACAGTTTAAAATAGGTTGAACAAATGTTAACTATAATGTGATTTTACTTAACCCGTAAAATAGGTAGTAGAATACTACGCACTATTATGCCCCAATTCTATAGTCTTCTTTTGTTCCTATTTGTTTATTTATATCTTTTGCACTAAAACTTCACGGGTCAAGTATAAAATCGCTCTAACAGAGAGAAAGCTTGAATGTGTCTTTTCGAAGGCTTCGCTTTCATTTTTTTCTTTTCTTCTTTCTTCTCCTATATTTGTTGATACCTTCGCCACTCTTCCTGTTAACACTCATAATCACTCAGTAAAGTTATTTTCAGTAAATTTGTACTTAATATACTGAAAATATCCACTAAGCTGGAGTCAAAAGAAGGATGATTTGAATTCTTTTGAATTTGACAGCAAGCTATCACATAATGAGACAAGTTCATATTGAGTTTATTTTCATACGATATGAAACATTTAGTGACACACTTACATTCTACCCTATCTTTCAGATGGACGGTACATTTTTCCTTTTGTTTTTCGCCTTATGCGCATGTACATCTTTGGTGAGGTGTGAAGTAAAGCCTCAGAAGGGAGGGGCAGAGCAACGACCAGGTAAGGGATAAGTCTCATTAACAATTATTCCTCGAGCCCGAATGGGCTCTGAATCAATAGCCCATGAGGCCGAAGGCCGAATGGGCTATTGACTCAGAGGCCATGAGGGCGAGAGGAATAATTGTTTTAGTAAAATCCAACTAATTGGTCAAAAATATCGAGAATAAAAAAATTTTAGTTACTTAAAGCTAGACTTTAATCCTTTTTTGCCGCCAAAAAGGCGGCGCTTTTCGCTACTAGTGGGCTATAACTTATAGCCTAGTAGTAGCTCAACCAATCAGAACGCAGCATTGATAATAGACCACTAGCTGGATTTTACTAAAATAAAATATTCTATAACCTCACCAACAAAAATTCGCAAATAACTCTGAATCATTGCTGGTTATACCAGAGCATAAAGTACTGGTCAGCTCTATCGAAGGGTGTTGGTGTATGAGCTATTTCAGTGTTGCCCCAAGCTTCTGTTTCAAGGCGAGGCTAATTGCGAAGGTATTGGTATGAATGAATTTTCGGAAATGTCCTACTGCGCAAAATATCCTGATCTTAAATGACCCTGGGCCTGGCGCTACTTCCAACCAAGGTCTTTATTTAATGGGTAAAATCAAGCTGACTGGAATTAAGACCTTGTCTCAGGTTAGCCTGTGTCAGGTTCTCAGATAGTAGGTAGGGGTGTCTCGAAAGCAAATTTATTGTGGAAATGTAGGACACACGAGTGTTTTCCCATCAGTTTCACGATCTCTCCAAAATAATATTTTGGAGCTTGGAACAGGCTAACCTCAGGTCAGATGAACTCGTCATTTGACGATGATGGGGGGGGGGGGGGGGGGGAGTAAAGTTTTTCGTCTATTTCTGCCCTATTTTTATTGATGTCAATTAGAAGGGAAAGGAGAATACCCCTGGTATTGGTCGAAAAGAGCAGGGCATGTAGACCGCGGTCAAGTGCCGTGTCAGGGTCTATCTGGTATTAGGTTTGGGTGGGTGGGGTCAGATCACACATGGGATGAAGCAGCAACCGATTGCTCTTTCACTTGGTGACGTCCTATCATCCCCTCTGGTTTCTACACAATTCGCCATTTTCGATATTATAAAATTCATACTTGGCAGTGAGGCTTAAGGGAATAAAACAAAAGAAATGTATTATTTATTATTGAACCTCAAGACGATTTATTTTGTTTTATTCCTCCAAGCCTCCCAAACAAGTATGAATTTTAATATATCAGAATTGGTCTATTCAGCCGTTAGCTTAATTCGAGGGACAAAGGAATCGGAACCAGTAATTCTCCTTCAAAATGTCTATTTTTGTATGCTTTTCTTGGCAGATTCACACCATAGCCCAGGAGGTACAGCATCTCTCTATGGAGGGGACATCAAATTCACACCAAAACAACAAGAAAACATGAAAAAGTACGGAACTCCGAACGGTCCTCAATCACGAGCGGCCAGCAACGTAGACAGTGAAAGGTGGCCCAACGCTGTCATTCCTTACGTATTTGATTGCTCTGTTGGTAAGTTAATAACATGACATTCGTTAAGCTTTCGTCTTGCTAGCTGTCTACATTTCATTTGATCAAGCATTGCAGGGACAAACATAATCCTTGTGGTTTGTAACGGTCAGCTAACCAGCCGAAGTGGTGACTGTGTTCGGTAATATCAGCTTAAAAAGTTATTTATTTCTAAACCTTTTTGGGGATACCAGATCCCCATTGTATTGGAACCTGCAAAAATAAAACAAGGCTTCTTTCAAAATTTACCCAATCGAAGAGCTTAGAAACTTCTGCGAAGCATTGGTAAACCTCTTTTAGCTAAATGTCGTAAAGAGGTCAACCGTTGTATTTCGTTTTTCTTTTGTTAGCCAACATGGAAAGCGCGGTCGCCGCAACATTGCAAGCTATGAGGATGTGGGAGAGCAAAACATGCATACGCTTTGTTGAGCGAACCACGGAGAAGGCTTATCTTGAGCTCTTCAGGGGACAAGGGTGAGTCAGGAAGTTGTAAGTGATAGGCCCCGCCCCACCCTTCCCTATTTATTGATTCAGTTTGCTTCCATTTTCTTATCTCTTGACTCTGATGAAACAATATCAGAGACCTTAAGATTTGAGGAAGAGAACGGCTACGAGAACGAGATTTAATTTAAAGGCTATTTTTTCTTTTTTTTTTTTTTTTTTTTGCTCTTTTTTTGGTGCTTTTATCATTATTGAAGAAGGTTAAGGCCTCTCAATGAGCGTAGCCAGGATTTTTCCATGGGTACGCACAATTCTCCAAATTGCTCTGCCCCCACCCACCCTCCCCCCCCCGTCCAAACCCTCTTTCAAAAAAATCCCCTTGAAAATGCCAAATGAAGGTGAATTTCCCTACGAAGTCTTGGGGACCGCACCCAAGTTGTGTTTACGTCCTTCAAGCAACGACGCCAAAGGTAAATTTCACGTCGTGGTCGTACAGGTCGTTAAAAGAGCGTACTAAACGTACTAAATTTGTTGTTTTGCATTTTCTTATTAAACCTGTTTCCTTTTGACGCTCTGGTTACCGTGGGGTCGCCTTCTCATTCGTCATTACTCCCAGGATTTATCGATGTGCGCAAACGGTTAGGAATCCGAATACGTTTTTAATAAAAACGCCTGCCATCTTTTCAGTAGGTATATGTGATTCAAAATTCGGTCCATTAATGAATTAAGTCGTTTCTTGGGGAAACCGACATTTGGGTGCAGAAATATATTTCAAAGAAACAACCACGAGCGTTAAATGAATGGAGGCAAAATAATCCCTTTTGGAACATTACGCGTTTCTGGAAAACTGCCCAGATACCCCTCCCCAAAGCCAACATTTTGCCCTAAGTGAGAAGTAAGTGTTAATGTTGGCTTAGGGGAGGGGTAGGTGGACAGTTTTTCAGAAACGTATAATGACCAATAATTATCTTTATGTATTTTGCATTCGTTTTGGTATTAACGTTTAATTTTTCAATTTTTTTTCTCATTTTATATATTTTTGCCCACGACTTCTCAAGTACGCACGTGTGTACCGTGCGTACAGGTAGCTACGCTCCCGACTCTCCCGATCGCAAAATGAGAAAACTTCTAACATTTGATAACTTGTTTTCACCACTACGACATACTCGCTAAAACTCGTAACATAATGACGACGGCTATGACGTTTTCCCGCCAAAATGAGGCTGGTTCACGCGTGCGCATTAATTATCATTGAGGAAATCTCCAATCTCGACCCAGAGCCCTTCTGCGCATGTAGTAGTCGTTCTCGTCTGAGAATCTAAGGCTCTCCCCAGGCTATTAGCAACACGGCCTACATGTTTCTTGTGTAAAATATTAAACACAAGGAGAAGTGCGCCAAGTTTTTTTGAATAAACGTCCAGAATGTGGATCGAGTTTTCGTTTTATGCAGTTCTCAAATGATCAATGTATTTTTAATGAAATTCAAACCAAAAAGGCAATTGAATTTCAACCGTCGTTTGCGCAAGATAATTTGACTTTTTTAACTCCTTTTCTTTTCGTCCCTTGTTCTCTTTTGCAAATTTTTTAGTAAAGGTATTTACTTCTGCAGACAGTGACGACGGATTGTCTCTGTTTCACCATTTTTTATTTCTAACTTGAATCCTGCTCTTATCAATCGTTGCTTTTTTGTACATTATCTTTAGTTGCTGGGGTCACGTGGGTCATCATGGCTACAAGACCCAGATCTCCATCGGCGATAACTGTGATTTCCAACATGTGATGGAACACGAGTTAGGTCACACAGTTGGATTCTGGCACGAGCAGAGTAGGCCAGATCGAGACAATTACATCAGTGTCATATGGGAAAATGTTTTAGATGGTAACTATTAGGAAAGATTTTTCCCAGTATGATAAATTCCAAATTAAACTTTCTTCTTTCATTTTGCATCGTCGAGGAAAATAAACAAGTATTGACCTGTTTTAGAGTTATAAGTGAAAATATGATATGAGAAATACAGAGTGCTTTCACGGACTATGGACCAATTTACCTCACGACGGATGAATTCTAACACTAATTTATCTTAATTTATCTTTATTGTATTGATTGCATTTTTTTAATTTAGCCTTTTCCCCATCATCAAATATTATTAATCTCTTTATATTTATCTTGAGTTCTACATTAAGTTCAAATTGCGTTATGACTGTTTAGTAGTAGAAGTATACTTGCAAATTATTTCAAAGTTTTCAAAAAGCCAAATCGTTAATACTTTGCTCAATTTTAAGGCAGTGACGGTGAACATAGTGGTTTGGATCGAGGAAAATGTAGCAAAAGTCTACATATTCGAATTCATTAGGAACAGGCAGAATAAAGTCTCAAAATGAATGAAAGTTAATATTTCACGATACTTTGGTTGGAAGGTGTAATACCCCAGTCGTGCAAGAGCACTTGCACGAAAAATCGTCTATGGCCTTTTATTTTCTCAGGATTGGCAAGTGCGTTTGAAAAGCGTAAATGGAACACGGAGGTCGTAGATTTTGGAGTGCCGTACGACTTTGCCTCTATCATGCACTATCCCTTCACAGCTTTTTCCAAAAATGGCAAACCCACCATCCGCAATATTGTTGATATGCAAGGAAAAACACCTTACATCGTGTTAAGTGATGGAGATGCAAGACAGACAAATGCCATGTACAAGTGCAACGGTAAGGAAATACTTTGTTATGTGAGTAAACACGGCATTTATTTCTTGTAAAGAAAACAGGAAGCAACGGAAATCCGTTACGTTCCAAATAATTTGTAGAAATAGTGACCCCATGTAACGGAATCTGGATTCCTGAATCTGGGAAATTATTGCTAGTGGAATCTGGAATCCAGGAAAATTTTGCTTGTGGAATCCGGAAAACAGCTCAAGCAATTCTGAATCCCACAAACGAGTGGAATAAAGAATCCAACTTCCATTGACACAGGGCCACCCAACGAGGATATAGTTCGAAACCACTTAAACATAGCATTGTTAAACTTATTTTAGTATTTAAACGGTAAATATAGGCATATTTGTATCCCCTAAACATTTTTCATCTGTTCGGATTTCCTAGCTGAAAGTCTAGTGATCCGAAAATTATAGGGATCAAACTTACCTTTTCGAAAATTTCAGCGAGAAAAAAGGCTCCCGAAAATTCTAGGTCACCTTTTTAGGGTAAAAATCTGTTAAAAATGGGCAATTATACCGTTTTTTAGATGTTCGAAAATCCTAGAAGAGGCAGGCAAGCAAGAAATTTTACAAAAAATGTTCCGAAAATTCTAGATCTCAAGTCGTCCTCCGAACAGATATTTTCCGAAAATTGACGTTGGCTGCCCCCACTGACAAGGAGTGAATTCCAGAATCCAAGGCTGTCTTGGATTACCTTACATGGCGAAAATAGACATAATTCAACCCCCCCTCCCCCCTCCCACCCCTGCCAGTAGATAGAACACGAAAGCGGCTTGTATGGGATCGATGGGGTAGTAGACACAAAACATAGTCAAGAAATCAAATGAATATCATGATGTTGTACATGTAGTTCAGGACCAATTTAGGTTTCTGGGAAACTGCCCACCTACCCCTCCCCTAAGCTAACATTAACACTTACTTCTCACTTAGGGCAAAATGATGTCTTAGGGGAGGGGTAGGTGGGCAGTTTCCCAGAAATCTAAATTGATCCGTAGTTCAATTTTAAACTTGAAAATCGATGGGATTACCCGCAAACATAAACTAAAATAAGCCTTCGAATACAGCCATCTGTCCCCGCTCTTCGCTCTTCGCTCGTCGTCGCTAAGGGCGTTTCGGAGCGAGAAGAGACGAGGAGCGAGGGCAGACGCCTGTATTTACAGGTTAGAATTAAATCAAAACAGGAAGACAAACTAAGTATACTTGACAAAACCAGCAAAATACTGATACAATGACGTGTTAAATTTTATTTTTCAGTTGTCATGGCAAAGAGAGCCATTAACGGATTCAGTTCATTTAAGCCGGTGCCTCGAGTGCAGAAAAGAAGTAAGTATTGCTAATAATTGACCCGTTAAAGACTAATATCAGATTCTCATTTGTCGTCTCTATACATTCCCTAAAGAAGCATTGGGGAGAAGTTGTAAAAGACAAGTAAAAAAAATGTAGTTTATCTTTTTTGATCCAGTCCTTAATTCTCCGTACCACTATGTTTTATCAAGCAGAGATATTTCAAGGAGAAAAGTGATGCTGATAGCTCGTAGGGCGTTACTGAGAAGAGTTAACTACAAATAATTAATGTTTCTTAAGTATAGTAAAAAATTATGTTATTTGAGTAAATTTGCATTTTCTTGCGTTTTATTCTGGACTGAACTCTATTTCTGCTGCTCTCGCAGCTCCGATTTCATCTCTTCCCGGGGAGACAAACTTTTCGGAAGGGAAACGCGAGTTTTCAGTGTTAAAATATCCATTCACAAACAGTGGGCGCAGCTAAACAAAGTTCGTAAGGTGGCCGGGGTTGATAATACATGGGAGTTTGTGACTCGGGACACAGGAAATGGCGAACCAGTGTCCATATTAACCGCTGTCCGTATTAAGCGGGTTAATAGTAAAGAATATAAATTAACTTTTCGTAGGGACAAATGAAACTGTCCGTTATATACGGGTGTCCGTAGAACGAGGTGACTACAGACTGTAATGAGATAAAATTTAAACTTCATTATTTTTCACAGGTAACCAGTGCAATGATAAATCAGGTAGCTGTGCTTCATATAAAAAAGATGGCCTGTGTACCGAGCACGCGGATAATATGTTGTATTGGTGTCCTGTGACTTGTGATATGTGCAGTTCAGGTAAAGCTTTCAGTTATTTGCAGACGTAAATATGAAGATAAAGATATTTTATTTGTAAAGCGCTTAAATCAGATACATATTCTAAAGCAGTATGTTATTACTGACGTGCGCAAACACATAACAAATAGTACACAAAGAGATCATTCTCGTCCCAGAGCCACTCAGCTTAATTTGTAACCACGCGACCAAGAAACGACGGGCTCTGGGGACGAGAATGTTAAAGAGATAATAAAAACAAACCCAAAAGAGAAAGAAAGGGAGACATGGGAGTAGCAGATAATACCATTGAACAAGCCTGTAGTCTTAGAATCCTCAGTGATTTTAGGTGGCATGGTAAGCATGTAAAGCATTTTATTCAAAGTCACGTCTTTCGCCATGATGTCAGCTGCTGGACGTTTTCATATGTCTGACTTCTCCACAGGCTTTCCCAAGGCTTCGCGAGGAGCACGGAACAAGCGAGAAACGCGAGAGAGGGATGATGGGAAGGAAAACTGAGGAAGAGAGAAAGGCGAATTTGCTGGTTGCTCCTTTTTTTCTCCCTTCCCATCACTCCTTTCGCCCCGGCTTTCCTCAATAATTAACTTAAATATCCCCGAAAAAAGTGATCGCGAGCGACTGGAGACGAGGCAGCCAAAGTGTTACCCCACCAAAAATTTCGCAGGTCATTTGGACGACGTTCAGAGAAAAAAAGGCTTATTGCTTCTCGCGGTTTTACTGTTGTTCTTGTTTCTTTTGTCTACAGATTCCTGCATGGACAAAAATGGCAACTGCCCATTATGGGCAAAAGATGGACACTGCCAGTCTAACCCTGGGTACATGAATACCAACTGTAGACACAGCTGCAAAGTTTGTGGAGGTAGGAACTGCCAATTATGTTTGTTACGCGTTATAGAACCGAGGGAACGGACAGGATTTAACGAGTCTGTCCACGTCTCCTATTTTTCCGTAAGATCGTCGGGATCGAGCCCGTACCCTTTACTGGTGACCTGTACTGTAGTGGGGATAAGTATTAATTTTTTTGAGGGGGGCAGAGTTTGGTTTGGGACTGGGCGAGACGAGAAAAATAGAGACAGTGCTCCATCTCGACGATCTTACGGAAAAATAGGGGACTGTGATGAACAGTCTGCGATTGAACTGGACGTAAGCAGTTTTTTTTCAGAATTTTGACTTTTAGCTTGATTGAGATCTCAGATCTGTCAAAACAAAGGGATAACTGAGGAGTAACTGAGATGTTGATCAATAGATCTCTGAGATTCCACAATTCATCTCCATGTAATAAGGGACACCAGTGAAATAGGGCAAGTTTTCTGTAATGATGAAGCTGTACATAAAGTACTAATAGCGACCTTAAGATATGAGGACGGCCACGGCAATTAGAACGTCAAAAAACCGATAGTTTTAACAAGCAAACCGACTCAACAACTCATCAACATCATACTTTTCTTTGTACATTTCTTTGCCGTCACTGCACGACTACGACGTAAAAAAAACCTAATTTCAACTCGTTTTGCAACAATGTTACAAAACCAGTTGTACGTTTTTGTTGCCCGTTTTGCCGTAGTTTTAAGGTTACTAATTCCAGGGAACTTGCTTTAATTTCACTTATTGTCTCTCTGGTAGGTTCTACGTCACCCCCAACTGCACCTCCAACCGCAACTTCTACTGAACCTCCGACCACGCAGTCGCAATGTATGTAAAATCGTAATACCTCAGTGGAAAGTTGATTTTATTATATAAACACCAATGAAATGCCAAATGAGCTTTCGCGCGAAAACTTGATATCTTCGCATGTGAAAATAACATGTTATCTTTACATATGAAAATATCAGACCAAAAAACTGTTTAAGTAAAGTGGTTTGGTATTTCATTGGTGTTTATATAATAAATAGAACATTACATGGTCGCTTGGAGATACGAAATTTCTGTTCTCGTCTTGAAAAAAATATTTCACTCGTTCGCTGCACTCACGAGAGCGAACGAGTGAAGTCTTTTTTTCAACATGAGAACATAAACTTCGTATATCCGCGCGGCCATGTAATATCCTCTATTTATGTTACCCATATTTAAGGTTACTCTACCTGGGCCACTATTTCTTCTCTGACTACACAGTCCTCGTACGTGTCAGGAACCCATAACCCGGTCGGACCAACGCCCATCTAGGACTTTGTCACGAAGATTTCACGGACCAGTTTATTTTTAGAATCATTTTACAGCACTTTTCCCGCGAGCTGATGAAAGCTGACCGCTCTGTCTGAGAGCCCATTCAAAAGGGAAAATAGTATTTAGGTCTTTCAAGTTTTGCTGAATGATTATGCTAAATTCGCGCAAAAATAGTTCTAAAAATTGACTGGTCGATGAAAACGGCGTGACTCGAGTTCATGGAGGATACTCAGTTCGGGGTTGGGGTCTCCTGTGTATATAAACTTGTAATGTCTAGCTTAGAAGTTGATATAATGTTACCCATTGTTTCTCTGGCAGGTTCTACGTTACCCCCAACCGCACCTCCGACCACCCAGTCACCATCTACTGGCAAGCCATCCCCATCACCACCTACTGGATCCCCACCCCCACCGACTGGATCTCCAGCTCCTTCCCTGGGCACTGGTAAGATGGATTTTCTTAAGATGACTATTACAGGGGGAGGCTACCTGAATCACGGGTGACTCTGTAGTTCCCTCGTTGCCTACAGTTAAGAATAATAACAGGTATCACCTGAAGCAAATTAAATATGGTAGGAATTCGCCTTTACTGTACGTGACCATCGTCAAACTGGTTCTTCAAAGAACACCTTTTTTACATAAATGGACAAAACCGTTTTCCCAAAGGTGGAAAAAGTCATACAATTAGTAGTACCTATGTATTGCAAACACCTCTATAATGAGGACAGTTGTCTTTGAGTGTCCCTTTAGTATCCGTAATTAGGTTTGCAATGACTGCAATGAGCAAATTAGCTGGTTATTTATAAAGCACTAGAACTTGAAAAGGGCGACCGAGTTGAGATCTTTTACCATACACCACTCGGCCGGGCTGCTTCATACGAGCCCTGTTAACTTCATGTTTGAACAGAGAAAATAGCCGACCGTTTCGCAACGCCACCGCATACCGCTGATTTGCTGGCCTACCACGCTGACGTTGGCGTGTGGCGAAGCCCAAAGAACGTCTGCGAGGGAAGCTACTGGTTTGCAAGCGAAATGATGTTTACGGTTCGACCACAGAATTTCCATACCCATTAAGTGTTGATACCCAGATCTGGGTAGTGCTTCTGATAGGTCGTGCCGCGATGGAAATTTGCCTTAGCCAATCAGAAGCATTACCCTGATCTGGGTAGTGATACGTCATTGTTGTGGAGTTTCTTCTTTCGTTCCTCAGACGTTATTTCGTAGGGAAACCAGAGGCCAGACGTCGCGAATTTTTTGGCTGTTTATTAGAGTAATACTGAAGCCATTTTCTGTGCTATCTAAGAAACTGTGGAAACCCAAGACACCTTCAATTAACTGGTAAAGCGCAATAAATTTGGTTATTTCCTAAAGCGGCTTATCATCAGTATGCTAAAAGAATAATGTAGACTGTCAGTAAACGTTCCGATGCCCTGCGACCCTTAGAGACACACTAGACTTTAGCACACTAGCGGACTTAACTCTTTCATGATGAATTACCACAGGCTTAAGATGTGCAGACAAAAGCGCTAGATGCCCCAGTTGGGCAGCGTCCGGCCAGTGTTCAAAGTCAGGATGGACCTTCAGAAACTGTCTCATCAGCTGTAAAGCAAAATGCGATAACCAACCCATACAGCCATCAGGTTTGCGTCATAAGCTTTGCGAGAATTATAAAGAAGAATTAAATAAGAGTGTTAACTCTCTTTTTTCTGGATTTAGTGTTTTAAAATAAATTTGAATTTTATTACCAAAATGCTTTCTTTGTGTTGGTTTTGCCACGTAAATTCGTTTACAGCTCCATTTTAAGCCACACCCAAAAAGGGTGGCCTGTGTTCGGGGATTGATGTCTAAGTGGTGATGTCACTGCAGAAAGACCCCAAAGTTTCAGAGCTTACTAGCGTGCACATCAGTTTACAAATGATATCTAATACAATGGTATCTGTGCGGATGTACATCGGCTGACTGTTTCTCTTTATAGAAGACTTAGTATAATTTTCTTTCCTCGTTTGACGTAACAACGCAAAAATTATTTTTGCACTTGCTGTAGTGACGTCAAGGTTTTAAGATTTTTTTTTACCAATATTTTTCTTCTTTATGAAAAAAAAGAACACTTTAACATGGTTTTTTGGTCTTATCTTTTAGGATCATGCGCAACTCCTCTTGGCCTTGGCTGGGATTACAAACTACCTGACAGTGCTTTCAGTGCTTCATCTGAAATGTCACCAGGTAAAGAATAACACATGACTTGTCTTCCTATGGACAAAGTGAGAAATCCCTCGCAGGCGAAATAGGCCCTTTGTCGTTGCTGCTCGCGGAGTTTGTCTTATGATAAAAATTCCAGCAAGTTTTATTACAACCTTAAGGATAGAGACGCAATGCCTCTTCTTCCGCTTTTATGGCATATTTCTTCCTCTGTTCGTTGAAGATTTGTCTCTTTAACCCTTTAGTCCCCAGTCGTAAAAGTCAAATTTCGACAAAGAATTCAAATTTAACCTTGTAAAACCACTGAAAAACAAACAGTATGTTATGAAAGTGCTTCTGAAGAGGTTTCATCTGAAAGGTCACACTACTGGATTTCGTCCACAGACTCAAAAGTTAGATTATATGACTCCATCACAGACTCTGAAGAGTAATCCACAAATCATTGAGACTTTCATTTTTATGATGAAGGTGGAGGTTGGGTTGCCGGTGCAAGGAATGCTCGTTTGTACTTCGAAGACGAGCACGATCAGAAGAGAATTGGAGGCTGGTGTGCTTCCAGTAGAAATCCTCAGTGGATTAAAGTGGATTTTGGCAGCGTCAAGAAGATCACTGGAATTGCCACGCAAGGTGTTTGTAATATAAGGCTGTGTAATGCATTTTGATAATTTTTGTAGAAAATGCAGTTCAGTGTTTTTCTGAGATCGCTTATTTGATTTCCCTTGTCGTTTTTGTGTATGGTAGTGTATACGAATTCCTTAAACCCGTCAATCCATTTTTACATTAATCATGATCCCAACATAAAATCAACAGCAATCAAAACAACAAGAATAATATAATGATGATGATGGTGTTAGAAAAGTATCAAAACCTTTTAAGGTTTTGGTTTTGGTTTTGGTTTTTGGTTTTAAAACATAGAGCTAATGTAAATTTGTGGAGGTTGTCTCTATTGTCATCGACGCACTGGGTCCATTGTCGTGAACGTTTGAAAAGAGACTAGAACAAGATTAGGGTGAATAATCTACAGGATTTAGTGCAAGTTATGCTCAAATTAGGGACTGACGAACATTGGACACCTCAGGACACAGGACGTGGCTCGATACCAACATAATAATGAACAGTATAATGATGATGATGGTGATGGTGATGATGATGATGATGATGATGATAATGACGATAGCGATAATTCTTGAGCTACAGACAAAACAAAACGAAAAATATTAGCCGTGTCTTGTTTATTCGCCCATCAACCTAAATCTCTACCATTCCCTGCTCCTTAATTTAACTTTTGCCTCCAGCAAATTTAAGACGATGTGACTTCATTCGGAACGCATGGTCAATGGGGATGGATAAATTTTTACTCACACATGCTTTGATTACTGAACCTACAGCTAGACCTTCTTCCTTCTGTCAGGTCGCGATGTTTTCTATGAGCACGTGAAGAAGTATGAGCTGGAATTTAGCACCGACGGTGTGTCTTGGCAACCATACGAGGAGAGTGGGGCGAAAAAGGTAAATTTGGGTCCGTTATTAGTAAGGGGGATAGGAGGAGGGAGCCTGGGAGATTAGGGGCGGGGGGTATAAGACGCGGAAGAGGAAAGGGCTAGAGGTGGAAGTTCTAAAAGGATGGCAGGTGCGAGTTAGAGCGATTTTCGTATGACCTTGAAATGAAACACACGAACAAAACAGAAACAACAAACTAACGGAAATAGAGCGATTTGATTGGTTTATCGAACGGATACAAACTCGCGTGGCTTTTGATTGGTTAAGCGAAGGCTCAGGTGAAAAAACTTCCTGCCCGAGAACTTTCTAGAAATCAATCGATACTTCGCTTTGACGTCATACTGCAGTCACTGCAACACTATTGGCCAATTAAACAATGCCTTCGCCATATTAGGGATTTCTTTGGCGGGAAAACGAAGAGTCCATGTTTTGATCTTTTCATCCATTGGATGATAAAACAAGTAACAAACACTTACCGAAACCATTTTTCAAGGTCATACGAAAGTCGCTCTATCGGGGACAAAGTACATAGCAATGCTTAATATTACGCAATCGAAAAAGGGCTAAAGGGTGTGTAGTGTTTTTAGTTGATAATAAGTAATACGTGCTATCGATGTCAAATGATGTAATCTGCTATGTAACCACGTGATCTGACTATATTCAAAAATTGCGTTTCAATGTACGCAAAATTCGGAAAATAAGCCCCTCCAAATATAAGCCCCCCAAACCGGTAACGCAAAAAACCCTCCGTTAAATCGCCCCTCCAAATATAAGCTCCCCGGGGGCTTGTACTTGGAAAATTGCCCTCAAAGGCAAAGTAAAACAAAGCAAAAACGGTAAATTTACTTCTAACTATAAGGCTAGCCCAACTGATTTTGAAACGCAAATTTCCCTCCGTTGATAAGCCCCTCCGAATATAAGCCCCTCAAAAAGAGCCTTTGAAAAGTATAAGCCCCGGGGCTTATTTTCGGAATTTTACGGTATATTTAGAACACTTGCAATAAAGCGTTCAATGAGATAACGACTCTCACTATTCTCTACAGTAGAATAAGAACCCATATGAACTCGACAGGGAGGAGGAGGCTAAGAAAAAAGTGGAGGAAGCCCGGAATATTAGTGTATTTTCACTTCCTAAGGGGTTCTTGTGGAAATTGTGGTACAGGAGGACGTTTTATTTACCTACCTCTAAAATACCTGAGATATCTTTGAAACACGTACAGTTAGTACCACTGCGCATTAACTTAAAGACATTCGACTCCTTGAATATAGTATCTCGGCCCTCTTGGACCTCCCAAGTGCGCAATAATTCTCAAGTGTGTGTGTGTTTTTTTTCTCACTGATAATCTTTGTAGCTCTAATTTTGTTGTTTTGTCGTTGCTGTTTTTTTTCCAGGTGTTTGATGGTAACTGTGACCACTTCACGCCAGTATTAAACAGGTTTAATCCTGTTAGAGCCCGGTTTGTCAAGGTTATTCCACATGACAACCCACAGGGCTGGATGTGCATGAGACTTGAATTCTACGGCTGTGACTCTTAATCGATTAGGTAAGACACGGCTTCTTGTTGACCGGTTGAAATGACCAGCAATCAGATAATGCCTTATTGCGGATGATCGCGCCACAAGGCCATGATATAATAAACCCTTTAATTCACTCACAGAGAGATATTGACTATCGGTTAAGACCACTCAAATGAAACCTCTTGTTGTACTATTACATGATGCCTTAAAAGATTGGAGAGTTTTTTAAAAAAATTATTTTTGATCCGTAGCTTAGCTAACCCTGCAATATAATCTTGACTAACTGACTGCTATTGAAACCAACACAGCTTTTGAGCCCAGTAATGCGTGAGGGAAAGGTTTAAAGACAGTTTAAAGTTTTTTAAATTTACAAGCATTTGTATGGAAAAGCATTAAAGCGTGACCCGAAAGCAAGAGCTGTTTTTCTCATACAAATTCAATTAATTTTGGGCAGGTGTTGCAATCGTTTCTTTTGAGATGTACAGCTGAAAATCAACGAGTTGCTTCATTTTTATATGCTCTTTTAGTTTCTGCCGAAATCATTTTTCCAAAGCAAGAACTGTTTTCATACTCGTACCCAGCCGCTTCTCTTGTTTGCACGTGATTTCTCACTCCCTCCCAAGTGCCTTTGCGCGCATTAATATCTTCCCAGATTTCATCAGTAACGACTCGGGGTGCGAGGCTGTTGCAAAAGGCCAAGAGAGTGAATCTTTGGGCGTTGTCCGGGATATGTGAATTTCTCTTAAGTTATTTTTAGAGGTTGTAATTAAACGGAAGTCTAATTCTTGGGACGTCCACACATTTCAATCGATTGTTTAAACGTCAGTGAGTTAACGCACGATCGCCTCAAAGCAAACAAAAACAATGCAGAATACTTTAACGGAGCCACACCAAGAGAGCATAATGTCCCTTCTTCTCTCTTGATAACACTGAATAAAAGATTGCAGACTTCCTGGGAAACCACTTCCAATTAATTTCAAGAGTTTAATTGGTTTACAACAACAACCATTTATTTGTACTCACAATTTATAAAAAATAATGACAATAAACATTAAATTAGTATAGTATAACCCAAGGGCAAGACTGTGGTTTCCTCTCTCTCTCTCTCTTGAAAAGGCCTATTGATTTTACTGAAAAAATTCTTCAGAAATAATACTGTAAAAATTTCACAGAAAAAAAAGAAACAGGGGGCGATGTCCCTTTAACCAGCAATAAATCCAACTATGCAATACTTGAGTTACAAACCGCTTTGAAGCCGTCGTTTTATTAATAGACCTTTTTCAACTTTTTACATGAACACATTTGAGAAACTCTGTCGCCACCACCGGAAAGAACGCCCTAGAATCAGTAAAACAGCCAAGTTTGAAAGTGATTTGTTGAAAACTAACCAAGATGAAGCTCCTCAAAGTCCGTACAAGCCTTTGCAAATTTTAGCAACTTTGCCGAGCTATATCTTAAGACGCTCGCTTAAGACGTATCACTTTCAAATTTGCAACTTTACTAATTTTAGGGCCATTTTTCTGATGTTGTCGACGGATTTTCCCTGACTGGTCCATGTTAAAGGTTAACAAACTTGTGGAAGGGTCTGAAGATATCAACCATAGTAAGAAAACGTTTCGTTTCCACGATGATTGTATATCACGTGTAAATAAACTGATTTGCATTTTATTCCTGTGGAGCTTAGGCTGCGTGCAAACGGGCGCAACAACTCCCAACGTTGTTGCGCCAACACTGTTGGGAGTTGTTGCGTGCGTGTTGGCAGTGGTGTGCAAACGGATGCAACAACTCCCAACAAGTTTGGGACCTGCAGTGCATCGTGGGAAGAATGCAACCCATAAGTCTTTGTAATCCATACGTAATAAGCGTGCGTGGCCCCAGCAATGTTGGAAGAGCTGTGCAAACGGATCCAACATTGTTGCGCTACGCTTAGGCGATCACGGAGCAAAAGAAATGTTGGGAGTTGTTGGCTGAAAAGATTGACCGGTTTCAAACTTTGCGCAACAACATCCAACAATGTTGCGTCCGTTTGCACGGAGCTATAGGTAATTTATGTTGTAGTGCCTTCTAAAATATATATCAACCATAGTCCTTGAAATGTTTAATTTTTTGCTCTTAGCTAGATTAAACAAGTTGCAAGTGGATGTGAAGACGAAATAGCAGAACGTAGCTATTATCTGGCGATGTACGTTGAACTGAATGAAAAATAAAATTAAAGAATTGAAATAAAATAACTGAGAAAAATGCTGTAAGATGTTCGAAATGTTTTTTATAGCCTAAAAGTGTATGCTTTGGCCATGGAATTTATCTGAGGATGGGTTTTCAATTATCGAAAGAAAAAAGAGCAGTTTCAATTTCTTTCATTCTCGTTAAAGAACGCTGCTTTCATGAAACACTTTCCTAGACTATAAAAATATATTTATATAGTCGCTGAATTGAATTTTTTGCGAAGGGGTCAACCCGTCTTTTTGCAAAAAAAATGTGAAATCTTTTCATTGTTTGTTTTTGGGCAAGATAGACCAATATGCGTGCGAAATACATTTTTAAGGATCGCTGGTGATTGTTTAATCGGAATTGGATTTTCGCTTTTGCTGACTTTGTTATTTTGGGTAATTTATTTAGAGTCCTGGTGGGGGACGAAAGTTCTGTCTGGTCCTCCCCAGGTTTCCTGTTCTTTTTTTCCACGTTTTTTGGGGCAGGTTTTTTTCTGGTTATCATTTGATCCCCTGCTCTATATACTTAAACTATTTCCCCTCCATTCATCAAATCCGCAGTGATCTAGTGGTTAGCGTGGTATATTAGGTTTTCTAGGTCGTGGGTTCAAACCCTACCCCTCTTCGTAACCTTTATTTTTTTTCTTTCAAATTGAAGAGACTTGCACTTTCGTGAATATTTTCAGCTTGAAATATCATCTAAGTGTGATATAAAAGTAGAAACCAGTTCTACCTTGTGTAAATTCCGTAAGGGGAGAAAGGAGCTACGGTCGATGGGATCCAATGCCGACAGTTTTCTCTGGCCACCTTGATACGCTTACATGTAGCTTTTGTTTAAAGAAAGATACCAATTTGTTTCAAATTGGTATCTTTTTCCCACATAAAACAGTCAAATTGCAATGTTTACTGTTAACTTTTTTCGCACCGCTAGGGTCGTTTTCGTCCCATATGGAGTGATGTATACATTCCCCCCCTGGTCGCGAGGAAGATGAGTGATAGGATCTTCTAGTAAAGTGTGGACCAATTAGATTAGGTCTGGAATGTCTCCAGGGAATTTACCCGATCGCGTATCAGTCACGGGAGGGCTACAAAGAATAAATATTTGAGATTTATTTTGAATTTACATGAATTTAAAACTCCACGTCTGTAAGACTTTATTTTGAGTTAAGTTTAACTGTAATGAACGGTGAGGTACATGGCTTTCCTTTAATGTTGCTGTGTAAAACTGGTAAGTACTCAGTCATGTTTTAAGAACTGATTTACCGGCAGCATTCATGAATGTACTTTGAAAAGCTACATAAGTCTTGAGAGTGAATAAAATAAAATGAAAGTAAGGTAATTTTCCGACGCTTTTTATATTAATTGGTTGAAGCTTATGTTTAAATTTATCGACAAAGCAGCGGATGGACCCGACCGAAGAGTCTTAGTTGTCTAATTTCGAATTGATAAACACGCGCGCTAAATTAATTAAGACGGCTTGCAGACTCTGCAGACTTTACAGATCATGTGCAGATCTGTTTTTCATCTGTTTCTCGTCTGCAGGAAAATATCTTTGCAGACGATGAAGGCATTGCGTCTGCTACAGACTGAAAACAGACTTTACAGACGATAAAATAGTCTGCAGCTAGTCTGTTTTTCGTAAAACAGATCTGTTGCAGATCTGCTGCAGATCTGTTGGTTTCCTACGGGCAGTGTGGAATCTTTTATGAACCATAACGTGTCCTGCATTGTTAAAACACCTGCCACACTGCTGACACTCAAAGGACGTTGAGGTTGCCTTTCTTTAAAGGTTTTACAGTTAGGATACCTTTGGAAAGATGAAAAACCATAAACAGGTAGATACACATTATTTGTTTTGTTGCCACCAGCATGGAGGCCTGAAGTGAGTAGTTTAAAGGTGGTGTTGTCAGGGCCATATGCATGTGGAAAATTAGAAAAGTTTTAAGACACCCGCTCATGAAAAACTGGTTCCACACCATAAAGCAGCTGATTACATACCTAAAATTTTACATAAACCCTTCAAACTAGAGAATCCATCAACTGACAACATGGGTCAGTTGATTATTTGTTCATCATTATTATTTGTTCATCATGTAGCATTCATACAGACAATAGAGTGGAACATGTATTCCTAAAAATCCTCTATTAATCTCTGTGGAGGCCTTTTCATTTCAAGCATGTTTGATGGGGGAGATTAACAGAGAGGGAGGATTATTAGAGAGGAGGGTATTTAATCTACTGTGAAATGCATCAATAAACACAGAAAAGGAAGACAAAGGAACAGACTGAAGTAGCGGTTCCCTACTTCCTGTTTTGGACCAGGAAGAAACAAAGAAACAACCAAGAAGCAGTCAGAAAATGGTATCAATGATTAATTCTTCATAATGACACTGGAATGCAAAGTGGAAACACTCAAGCACATGAAATTGGAAGATCAAAAACTTCCATACAAGATCAGTCCACATGAAATGTTACATTAAGTCCCAGGAGTGACCACCATCAATTTTCTCCAAACAACATCAGTATATAATCAAGTAGAAAGGTTATGAGAATTAATACAATGATCACTTAAAGGAAATATGCTTTGATCTTTAAACAAATTCTCTCAACCAATTTTTTCAAGAATTGTATGGAGGTCATTTTGGAGAATTTCCATGTTGATCTATTGCTTATTAATTTTTGTAGAAGTCTCATTTGTAATTATGATTACGACTTCTTGTTATGTTCATTTTTACCAAAGTAAATCTATCGTCTGGCATAGTTCGTCGATAGTTTTTTGGGGCATTTCGAGAACAGTTCTTGAAGGCTTTTGGACTTGACCATCTCAAAGCATTTTTACTTCCAAGTTCAGAATTAAATGGTCATCCGACGCGCTTCTCAGTTGCTCGTTTTTCAGGAGTTTTTTTTCTTTTTATATTTTTTGACGGACAATTTCGTCTTTTCAGATTGCAATACCTATTTAGATGCCAAAATTTTCATCATTACCTTACGCTTTGGTGGACTAGAAATAACTTTGGTGTTATTTTCCCATTTGTTTACACGGTTTTTGCTTTGTTTACAATTCACGTTCTTGTCACTTACGGTGGCCCGTGTCGCTATATTTAAAACTTTGTTTTTTGCAAGCGTTCAAATTCTCAGAGCTGAAACTTCAGATCTAAACAGAGCACAGCTCTTTCATGTAGTATAATCGATCGACTTTTTGCAGTTAAAGTTGGGCATTATTTTGACTGCTGAAACAACACATAATCAAGGTGCAAGCAATGAAAGCCCAAAACTGTATTACAAAAGTTATTTTGCGAGACATTTTTACGCAGTCTTAAAGCTTTGGGTAACTGGTAACTGCATGTGCAACATCAAGTCAATAGGAGCTTTTGCACGCTTGTACTGCTTCCCTGAAAATTGTTGAAATTTGCAGCAATTTCGCAAATAAAAAAAATGTTTTTTTATTGAATTTTTCGAACTTTTCCAAATTTCTCAAAAGGTAAAGCACTTGGGGATTTCTTGATATCATTTCTTGAAATACATCACTAAAGTGTGTTTGGGTGGTATAAGTCAAAATTCGATCTTTTAGAACTTATTTGAGATTCCTGATATTTTCCAACATTGACTCTTACTGTGAAATGCATCAATAAACACAAAAAAGGAAGAGAAAGGAACAGATTGAAGTAATGGTTCCCTACTTCCTCCCTACACTTAAGCACATAAAATTGCAAGATCAAAAATAAATCGCAACTTCCATACAAGATCAGTCCACATGAAGTGTTACATGAAGTCCCAAGAGTGACCAACATCAATTTTCTCCAAACAACATCAGTATATAATTTTATAATGAAGTAGAAAGGTTATGAGAATTAATACAATGATCACTTAAAGGAAATGTGTTTTGATCTGTAAACAAATTCTCTCAACCAATTTTCAAGAATTGTATGGAGGTCAGTGTGGAGATTTTCCATGTTGATCTATTGCTTACTTAAGAGTAACAGGGTTCATTCTAGCAATTGGCTTATTCTCTTACTTTCTGTAAGAGTCCAGTGGCCACCCTTGTTGTTATTCTGTAGGTGGCCATTTTTCCAATAAAGAGGGGTGCATATATTTACCTAAAATAATGAATATGATTTCAAGTCACACTTAAAGAGAATAAATAATAATAAATTTTTAAAAACTGATTTTGGTCCTTATTTAGATTAGTTTAAGGGACACCATCAGCTATGGAACCACTGGTTTTGCCAGTTTGAAACACATTTATCTCAAACCAGAATTAAATTTAGAACTGCCATAACTAGCGGTAACCAATGGTTAGGAATTGTGAATGAACATTTGCATTTACCTTAGAGCAAGGCTGCTGCCTAAAAGAATTTTTGGGAGTCCTTCGGGCTAATAAAATAAAAAGCTACAATTCTAACAGGCCGTTAAAAAAAACAGTAATTTTATTAATGTGTCACAGTTCTACCTCATGACAAACGGTGCACTAATCTGTTGATCGATAACCTTCAAATTTATTATTTCTCAAACTGAAGGACACAAATAGTAGCATACGTACAGTAGTAAAGGATCAAGTAACATTCAGGGGCCAATCTCCTCTTTCCTGTACTAGAGGCATTTTTTGCTTAATTATTGTATTTCAAGAACAGACACCTACAGCCAGTGTACCTAAACCAAGTTTTAATTAGTTAACCAGAGTGAACATATTGATAGTGAATGTATCTAAAGTTGACAATCTTGACCACATCCTCGAAACTTGATTCTCTCTCCTTGAAAATTGACTCAGTATTTTTGTATGAAGTTGAACTTTTGAACTAACAAAACTGTTACTGCATGATACTCAAGCACGCCAAGTAACTGGAGTAGGTCAAGACACTGAAGCACGCTAAGTTACTAAAGTAGGCCAAGACACTCAAGGATGCCAAGTTACTAAAGTAGGCCATGATACTCAAGCACGCCAAGTAACTGGAGTAGGTCAAGACACTGAAGCACGCTAAGTTACTAAAGTAGGCCAAGACACTCAAGCATGCCAAGTTACTAAAGTAGGTCAAGATACTCAAGCACGCCAGTTTACTAAAGTAAGCCAAGACATTCAAGCACGCCAAGTTACTAAAGTAGGCCAAGATACTCAAGCACGCGAAGTAACTGAAGTAGGCCAAGACACTCAAGCACGCCAAGTTACTGAAGTAGGCCAAGATACTCAAGCAAAGATACTAAAGTAGGCGAAGATACTCGAGCACGCCAAGTTACTAAAGTAGGTCAAGATACTCAAGCACGCCAAGTAACTGGAGTAGGTCAAGACACTCAAGCACGCCAAGTTACTAAAGTAGGCGAAGATACTCAAGCACGCCAAGTAACTGAAGTAGGTCAATACACTCAAGCACGCCAAGGTACTAAAGTAGGCCAAGATACTCAAGCACGCCAAGTTACTGAAGTAGGTCAAGACACTCAAGCACGCGAAGTAACTGAAGTAGGCCAAGACACTCAAGCACGTCAAGTTACTGAAGTAGGCCAAGATACTCAAGCAAAGATACTAAAGTAGGCGAAGATACTTGAGCACGCCAAGTTACTAAAGTAGGTCAAGATACTCAAGCACGCCAAGTTATTAAAGTAGGCCAAGATACTCAAGCACGCCAAGTAACTGGAGTAGGTCAAGACACTCAAGCACGCTAAGTTACTAAAGTAGGCCAAGATACTCAAGCACGCCAAGTTACTAAAGTAGGCCAAGATACTCAAGCACGCGAAGTAACTGAAGTAGGCCAAGACACTCAAGCACGCCAAGTTACTAAAGTAGGCCAAAATACTCAAGCACGCCAAGTTACTAAAGTAGGTCAAGATACTCAAGCACGCCAAGTAACTGGAGTAGGTCAAGACACTCAAGCACGCCGAGTTACTAAAGTAGGCGAAGATACTCAAGCACGCCAAGTAACTGAAGTAGGTCAATACACTCAAGCACGCCAAGGTACTAAAGTAGGCCAAGATACTCAAGCACGCCAAGTTACTAAAGTAGGCCAAGTTACTCAAGCACGCCAAGTTACTAAAGTAGGCCAAGATACTCAAGCACGCCAAGTTACTGAAGTAGGTCAAGACACTCAAGCACGCGAAGTAACTGAAGTAGGCCAAGACACTCAAGCACGTCAAGTTACTGAAGTAGGCCAAGATACTCAAGCAAAGATACTAAAGTAGGCGAAGATACTTGAGCACGCCAAGTTACTAAAGTAGGTCAAGATACTCAAGCACGCCAAGTTATTAAAGTAGGCCAAGATACTCAAGCACGCCAAGTAACTGGAGTAGGTCAAGACACTCAAGCACGCTAAGTTACTAAAGTAGGCCAAGATACTCAAGCACGCCAAGTTACTAAAGTAGGCCAAGATACTCAAGCACGCGAAGTAACTGAAGTAGGCCAAGACACTCAAGCACGCCAAGTTACTAAAGTAGGCCAAAATACTCAAGCACGCCAAGTTACTAAAGTAGGCCAAGTTACTCAAGCACGCCAAGTAACGGAAGTAGGTCAAGACGCTAAAGCACGCCGAGTTACTAAAGTAGGCCAAGATACTCAAGCACGCCAAGTAACTGAAGTAGGTCAAGACACTCAAGCACGCCAAGTTACTAAAGGTCCTAAAGTAGGCCAAGACACTCAAGCACGCCAAGACATACAAGTAGGCAAAGACACTGAAGGAAAGCAAGTACCTAGGTAAACCAAGTACCTCGGTACGCTAGAAGAAAGAGTAAGTAAGTAAGTAAGTAAGACTCTATATATCGGTACACTACCGATGTTACAGGAAGTTCGGAAAACCCAAACAGAATCGCAACAGCAGATAGAGTATGAGGCTGTAAACACCGAAGAAAGAAGCGTTAAAGCTGAAGAGGATGAAGCTCTGAGAAAATTGGCAAAAGTTGATACAGAGAGAGTCATCCAGTATCACTCTGGCAAATACCAGGAGGGACATTATTTCTAAAAATCGTGTGATGGTAATCAGTGGAGATGCAGGAATGGGCAAATCAGTGATCGCCGCTGTCGTTTGTCAGAGAGTGCAACACGCTGGTCGGCTCTCAGGAAGTCACTTTTGTCAACACAACAAGGAACGTTACGGAAACCCCAAGGTGATGCTTCAATCGTTAGCTGGTCAGCTGTGTGATGTTTTACCAGAATATAAAAGCGAACTTGTGAAGAAACTTTCTAGAAACTTGGGTGTGGACATGAACAACCTAGAAGTCCAGGAGTTGTTCGAATTTCTTTTCGAGGAGCCTTTATGCAGCGTAGGAGGCCCTGGGAGAAATTTGCTGTTAGTTATTGATGGACTGGATGAAAGTGAATACAAAGGCCGCAATGATATCGATCTGCTTGATGTCGTAGATAATCATTTTTGTAAACTTCCTGTTTGGTTCCGGTTTCTCGTTACCACTCGACCTGAAGTAAATATTGCAGGTCGTCTTAAAAAGTTTAATCCTATTCAGTTAGAGCAGGATAACGAAGAAAACGTGAAAGACATCAGACTCTTCCTTGAAAAAAAGTTGAGCAGTGTTATTCAATCGGGCTCTGAAGATGTTGTTATCGATGCACTCGTCCGAGAGGCTGCAGGGCATTTTTTATATGCTTATTTGATGGTCGATTTTATCAAGAAAAACTTTTCACTTCTCACCCCCGAGGAGTTAGGAAGAACCTTACGTTCGGGTGTATCGTCTGTTTATCAGTCCTACTTTGAACGTTTAGAGAAAGAATTGGAAATTGGTGAGGACCAGTTTTTGACTTTTCTAAGTGCTATGCGGGCTGCAAGAGAACCGCTACCACGAGACTTTGTTTCTAAGATGTTGCTTTCGGACTCGAAGGCCCCATCTGGTCCTCGGAACGTAACAAAAGCTATCGACTCTCTCTCAACCCTTCTACCTGTTCATGACGACTGCATTGTGTTCTTCCACAAAACACTTAAGGACTGGTTGACTGACAGAACTACCTACGGGCAACACTCCTTCTCTGTGGATGAAAAGCAAGGTCATGCCATGCTTTCTCAGCTCTGTACTAATGAACTGAATAACGTGAAAAGAAAAGGCGTTCACGGCACAGAATTTAGTAACACTGCAAAGTACGCCCTACACCATGGTGTTTATCATATGCTCGAGTCGGAAGACCTGGAAGAGAGTACAACAAGCTTTGAAAAAATCGTTCACAACTATGTCACCGACTTAGACATTGTGTATGCAAAGCTTTGTGTAAACAACACGGTTAGTTCTAAAGACATTATCCTTACTCACAAACAAGATGCTTTTCAGTCATTGAGTAGTGAGAGGCGAAAAACCCTTGGCACGTTGTTTTCTCTCTTACGAAAGTACCATGGAAGACTTTCGACGCATCCTAGTACAATATTTCAAGTGATGGTGAACGAGGGAGGGGACGTTTTGGCTGGTGAAGCGACGACAGTTTCACAGAGTTGTAAAATACCTTGCATGGAGTACCTTCATAAGGAAACTTTGAAGAAGGTGTGGAATAAGACTCAGGCTGAGTTTCCCTGTAACTCCACGGTTGCTTGTTTTGATATTTCACCAAAGCAGGAGTTCATGGTTTGCGAATGTACTGATGGCATGATTTACCTTTGGTCACTCAAAACGGGTGAGCATAGGTGGATACGTCGGGTTGAGGTCGAGAAATGCTAGTTTAGACCTTATAGCCCCTTTAGAGTGGTAACAAACTCAAATGTTTCCTCATGTTATCGCTCTGTTGTTTTCCATCCTACTGAGCGCATTGTTCTTCCTAGACTCCTTAGCCATGCCTACTCAACTGACGGAGACCTACTACCTCTGTTCCCTGAGAGCAGCTGCAGATTTTCGGTTTGTTCAGTTCATGGGGACGAGAGCAAAATTATCACCGATTGCCCTAGCGATGCTAAACGTCTTGTCATGTGGAATCTAAAAAATGGTGAAGAGATCTCTCGAACCATCAGAAATGAAGATGTTTTGTCTTTTGCTTGGTCTCCAGATGGAACGCTTCTGGCAATTTCCCATTTTTCGGGACTGGTATGTTTGGTTGACGCATTGAACTGCTTAGACACCATTCTCGCAGAAGTCGCCACCAATCAGCCTTGTGGAATGATAAGGTTTTCCCCTGACATTCAATTCCTTTTTTGTTTGTCTTGGCCTATTATACCAAGCAAAGACAAACCCAACGAGTTGCGAACCTTAATTTTTCCCTTAAACGTCGTTACGTTTCCTTGTGGTACCTTTTCCTTGAACGTCTTAGACAATGATTTTGGCCGGAATCGATGGAATTACTAATCATTTTGCAAATGTGGATTCTTGATGGGAGATCCTATGGTTTACTGGATTTCCTCGCACGTTTCACTTGAGTCGTTTGCATTTGCATTTGTATTAAACGAACAAAGTGTATTAAGGGTATTTCCTGGCAACACGAACATAACAATGCTCGAACGTAAAAATTATTTGTGTCAAACCTGGGAGTGTTCTCCTTTTTTTTCTAGTATCTGTTGCATTGCCTTCGCTTTAGATGGAAAGACCATTTATCGTACCACTGCCGACTTTGTGGTATCTTTGGATGTGTCGAGTGGAGAGCGTAAACCGAAGAAAGTGATAGGTACACGTGGTGTTTTACTTGTACCTGTGTCAGAAGGTGGGTGTCCTTTTGAGATATAATAATCGTGGGGCGGATGTTCAGCTATGGAATTTTGAGTTGTCACAAATAGATAGTCCGAAGTTGGCCTAATTTAAGGGAGGTTAGGGATATGATGCCAGTGTCAGACCAATGTGTGGCGTGTGTGGGGAGAGATTTTGAAGTAAGCATCCTGGACACATCAAATGGAAACATAGTGAAGACCATTCCATTTTGTCACAAGGGTTATTCTTCAACATATGGTCTGCTTCATAAAGAAGCCATAGTATGTAACAGTAAATATCAGCTGCTATCCACCACTCCTAGCTCACTTCAGCTGTCAGACGTCAAAAATGTACTATGGAAGAGAAATCTGAAATGTCCACATAATTCACGTGGCTGGAGCCTACCTGGGATGTTTTCTCCAACAGACGAGTTTGTCCTTGTCTCATCTACAAACTCACAAGTACTTGTGCTTGAAGCATCTTCAGGAAAGAAGCTCCGAACGCTCCGATGCACCGTTGACCGTATTCTTGGTTGTGCCTTTATAAGTAACACGGAATGTGTTATCGTCTGCAAGTTTACTTCAGGGAGTTATTATCTTCCGTTGTTCAATGTTAGCACTGGGGATGTCCTAACTGTACTTGATATAGATTTTTTACCGTCCCGGTCTCTGGCTTCCTGTCCACAAAAGGGTTTGATCGCTCTTGGCCTTGAGGACTCCAAATGTATGTGCGTAGTTATCCAAGTAAAACAGCTGCAAGACAAAGTAAACTGGGAAGCGAAAGGTGAGCAATGCGTTTTTTCCTTATCGTTAGTCGAAGAATTGTTAAGTTTACTTAGTCTCAACAGATCCCACCTACATTAAATTGGCAATATTAGTTGCAAAAATGGTGCTTCTGTGAAGGATAGTGCAGTTTGTGGATATTAGTGGGGTCGAACCTCTATTATGCAGCCACTCTATAGCCTCCTGTTACTAGATTCCCTGCAAACAAAGCTGTCAGTAAATCACTGTAAAAAGTACCTTTATTAAGCAGCCAATATATTTAGCGGCCTGTTACAAGATTCCCTGCGAACAAAGCTGTCGGTAAATCACTGTAAAAAGTACCTTTATTAGGCGGCAACTTTTCCCTTCCCCAAGGCTGGCCGCTGACCGCTTAACACTTCAAGTGCCAAGGGTGACCAACCTCAATTCTCCCCTAACAATATCAATACGTCATCATAAGAAAACGTTATGAGAATTGATGAAATAATCACCTAAGAGAAAATGCTTTGATCTTAAAACATTTTCTCTCAACTAATTCTTTGTCACTTTCCCTTAATATTAATACATCATCATGAGAAAATGTTATGAGAATTGATGAATGATCACCTAAGAGAAAATACTTTGATTTTTTATCGAATTCTCTCAACTAATTCTTTAAGGAAATTTATGGAGATCGGTCTGGTGAATTTGTATGTCGCGATATTTAACAATTATTCCTCTAGCCCGAGTGGGCTCTGAGTCAATAGCCCATGAGGCCGAGAGCTGAATGGGCTATTGACTCAGAGGCCATGAGGGCGAGAGGAATAATTGTTTTAGTAAAATCCAACTAGTTGGTAAAAATATTGAGAAAAAACTTTAGCTAGCAAAACGCCAGCGCTTTTCGCTACTAGTGGGCTATAACATATAGCCTAGTAGTAGCTTAACCAATCAGAATGCAGCATTGATGATAGACCACTAGTTGATTTTACTAATGGTGCTTATACACCGTTAAGAAAGGTTCCACTGTATTTCCTTCTCCATTGAGCGAGATTCCTCAGCTCCAGAAAACTTTGTCAACCTTTTAAAACTTTCCCAGTAGCTTTCTTGTCAGTTTTTAAATATTCTTGCAGATTTGGTAGATTACATAGATCTTGTAAGTAATAGGGATGTAATAATGGTTCGTACTTTGTTATCTGCGACCACTGATGAATACAAATTCAGTTTTGTTTTGGGATTTCAGATCCTTACATAAAGCAGATATTTTCTAATTGCGTGCGTAAATTAAGTGTTATCGATTGCTTTTTGGAGTTTGCATTCAGTTTTTCCCATCCATAGTATCCAGGAAGATTCCACTGAAGCAATCAGAAATAAGTGGCCTTTATAGTTTCGATACTTACTATTAATTTTTATACATCAATTTTTAATCCGTCAACTGAGTAACTAATTTATCGTGTTTTAATGTTTTGCAGTTTCCGAAAGCTCAACACTTGGAGACAAAGGTTGTTCCACAGTGCGTCGACCTGGCAACAAATTATGAGTGCAAGGTTCTCTATTCTCTCCCGTTCCAATTGTGATTATAAAACGTTTTAGTAAATTTAGTGGACTTTCGTTGCAAAATATTGCTGCTGAGGAACCATTATGTGCTAATCATAAAGGAGGTATCGGCGCGTAACCCGAACGTTATTTTGGTAGCACAAGGGTAGTCATATAACCGGGATTATAATACGGGATTTTTACGTTAATTAAAGTTCTTTCTTGGCTCGAAACGAAGCACGGCTGAGAAACCGAAATCTACTTTTGTCAACACGATTTTGGGATCTAATAATAACATCCGAAACCCTTACGCTTCTTTCGCACCAATATTAAACACCTTTAAAATTAGTTAACCGCCTTGGCTTATTTTTTCCACTTAAAGGCTGTGTATTGGTGTTTGTCGCCTTACGTTTGCAGAGTTTAACGCACAAGTTTAAGCTTTCTTAAACCCTATTGAGATATGAAGTTACTTTAAAATATTTCGTATTGTTAAACGTGGTATAATTAATCATGTTTTGTTGGAGTAAATAGGACGTAAAAAACATTCCATTTGCTGTATACTAAATTCACCCCTGGACTCTAGTGGCAGCTGACCCAGTTAAACTGAACTGAACAAAACTGTTACTACTAATAGTCTCTCACAATTAGTGTAGATGTTCTTGATATTCTTATGTGCTTTTTATGTCTATTCTGTTCAACACCGTTCTATTTTTTATATTTATTTAGTGGTGGATCTGCCAGTTCTTGTGTCTACTCAGCAGAACTCATTCAGTTTTTTCTACTTAGTTTTTATTGATGGTTGTGGTAGTGCATGTTTTCCATGATACTTTTTATTGCGAAATAGTTGTTGATGTTTAGTCTTACTTATTAATCTTGCCGGCAGTTTGAAGCTTCAACATTGACGATGGATGTACATGTAGTATCCATAAATGTTACGTGGGCAGCCAGTCTCTTATTGACAAATTGACAGGAGGTGTATTGAACAGCACGCTGTGAAAAAAGCCCGTAAAAAATGGAAAAGCTTCGAAAAGTATACCATCAACAGTACGTTTAAACCTTTTAATTAAATGTTCATCTTTTAGAGCATCGTTTAAGGATTTACAGTAATTATTAGCAAGTAAACCAGAAAAGCTATACAATTGATGCAGAGTATCGTAAGCAATAGCACAAGGCTTACATTTGAAGAGGTTCTATTAACATTGGGTGAATTAAAATTAGAAAAGCAAACCTACAGAAAACATGTACAGTATCATAATCACAACAGATTAAGGAATGTTTTTTAAGATTTTCCTTTTGGTGTCATTAAATAACTATGTTAGCAAGCAAAACAGGTATAGTGTAAATGAACTATGTAGGTTCCTTTTGTAAGTTTGTGATCAGTTTATTGTAAAGTTTAAGGTCAGATATTTTTTTGTTAATATCATTTTCACTGAAGTAACAGCTTTTCGTTTTTACATGAAGAGGTTTCTTTTTAGATTTGAAATTTTTTAGTTGCTAGTAAAACGGATAACCTGAAGTTAATGTTCAGTTTCGAGAGCAATAGTTCAAGGTATATTTTGGAAGAGTTAGGTTTTATAGGACTTTTTCTAAGATAGAACAGCAATATAACATATGTTCAGTATATAATTAACAATTATTCTTTGAAATCGAGGTGAATAGAGGCTGAATATTTACCGAGCCGCGAAAGCGGCGAGGTAAATATTCCCAAAGCCACTATTCACTTTTCCTGGTGTGCTGCCCTCAGTTCTTGATGTCCTTTGAGTTCTACCTCTACTGCTTCATCTACAACATCCTGAGTTTTGCTTAGGGTTTGACGTAGCTCTTCCAGGTTTAAAGTGCCATCTTCAACTGTTTTACTGAGTTTTAGTTGCATCTGGTGGATGTCCTTCAACTGCGTTTTTATTTCCTCTTCACTGTCAGCCCACTCAATTAATGCCGTGTTTACATTTGAGCTTTTACCAAGGTAAAAATTTACTAAGGTCAAGTTACTTGACCTTGGTACATTCGTCCAGTGTTTACACTAGCTCAAATAACTCAAGATGATCTTTCAACACTCCCGCTATCTGCATTATCTACGTCATGAAATCGAACTGGCGGGAAATTCTAAAACCATGCTCACTTCAAGAAGTAAAGTGGTGGCTTTCGTGGCAATTGCTTTTTATTTCTTAATCCAAGAGCCGCAAACAGAAACGTCAAGATTTCTTAAGATGTCGCTGTTACAACACCTCAAAAGGTCGAGGCGAAAACGGATGGTTTTACTCCAAATTCAAAATTGCTTTAAAAAACACCAGACGAGCTAGACGACTGCAGTGAATTAACAGGAGCAAATTGAGGTGCCGTTATGTGCATCGGCGCTGACCTCATTCCATAATATTGCGGGCGAAATTCCGGTGGTTGATCATACGCAGAGTACGCGTGGTTGTATGCGAAGAAATATTGTGAATATGCAGCATCCTCCCTGGTGGGAAAATACCACGACCATTATTACACAACGAAGGATGGAAGTTTGTCTGGAAAAAGTTGTAAATAATACTGAAAATGAAAAATACAATGCCTTCTTTTACCTGACAGATTGTTCGCCTTACGAAGATCGATCCAATCGCTCTCTGACTTCTCTGTTATCTGCCATGATAGAAACGCTTGGCCGAAAACGTGGCAATCGCACGATCTGCTCACCGCGGGATGTGATATATTACACCGCCACAAGCGGATATATCTGTCATCTTGACCTTGGTTACCAACTGTAACCATGCCTGATCACAGGGTAATTACAACCTTTACCTTGGTCAAATTTCTTTTGTCTTTTGCGGCATTTACCAAAGTATCAGTTAGCGTTTACACACGGAAAATGTTTACCTAGGTAAGTAAACTCTCGTACCTCAGTAAACCGTTCAAGTCTAAACACGGCATAAGGCATCAAGGTAATCTTCCTCTGCTCCATGCTCTGCCTTCAGTCTGTCAATCTCAGCTTGATCTAAGCCGAGAGAATAAAGAGTACTGCTTATTTCATGCCAGAAGGAGGAGAAAGATGTCGCATCAACCCCGGTGGACGCCACGTGACCATACAACTCATTCCGAAAGAACTTAACCCGAGCAAGGTTGGCCTCAAGAGTGTTATCACCAGGAGGTGGCTTGGTGTGCCATCCTGTCAGGGGAGGGGATAAGCCACAAATGGTAGTTAGCAACAGGAACAAAAGAGTGATGTCAAAAGTGTTGGAGTCTGGCACCCCTCCACCAGGGGGGAAGAGTTTGTCCCACTGCCTTTACCAGATTTGATCTTGTAATAATTTAGTTGGAATATTGTGTATTATCTTTAATGTATTTCTGTATACTGTTGTTGTATTTTTTGTTAATGGCAAATAAAATGAATGAATGAATGAATCTTGTCTAACCTGGCTAACTAGCATTTTTGTTCTCGTTCTCCAGAAGGTCCCTATGGCTACATGGTCCCTATGGCTTCCACGCCCGAACACAGGCTCCTTAAGAATTAATTGCCTCGTTATTTCTTATCTTATCTCCAAGCAAGTTCGAGTCAACACTTTTAGAGCGTTCTTGTTTTTGGAAAAATCAATGTTTAGGTATGTTTTAGGAGGTTGAAAAAGTTTAAAAGGCTAACTTCAGCTTTAAGGGTGAGACATCTTGGAGCAAAGGAGGAAATCTAATTTTCGCACAGGGTAACCCAAGGTCAAAATGAGAGTTTTTACGGGTCAAAATAATTGAAGTTTGTATGGCAAATAAAATTTACATGGGTAAAAGTTATCAACTAAGTATAAACATTGTTTCCCGGTGTCGTTGGTTTTTTTTCTAACCGTAGTTACAGCGCGATTTGAGCAGTTTTTGCGGATTACGCCGTTAGCATAGATGATGGTACTTTCGCAAGAGGAGCTGAAACTTCGTAGACAGAAAAACGAAAAGAAACACACTAAGTAACAATGTTTATACTTTATTAATGAGTTTTATCCGTTCTAACTTATTTACTTGATGTACGTTTTAGTACCCATACGAACTCTTGTATTACTCTTAATATTCTCACTTAATTTCGCGTAAAACGAAAACTCATGAGCCATATCTCGCGAGTATTTAATTTCGTGATTTTTCCTGAAATAGAACGCGAAAATCGCGAATTCGCGGGAAATCTAGTGCCGTAAGGATTCTGGGAACGAGAACCCACTACTTTGCAATGGAAGACATGATCGTCCACTGCCAATGGAAAATGCTACATTTTATAGTCAAGACCTTGCGAAAAATGAACTTTTCTACGGTTGCTACCTTTGGAAATGTTTCTTTCCTTGTTCTTTGTCATTTTTGGACAAACTTATCCGCCAGCGTAACTGCAAGTCGCTGGAATGTTGACCACGTTTTTTGCTGTGTACGACGACTGTACATAACGTTGGTTGCTTGGCTATTGCAATGATGTATACAGGTAAGCTTTAATGACTGCTTAGTAACTCTCGTTGCTTTGTTTAGAAAGGAAATCTTTGGTAAGATATCCCCATAACCCCGATGAACAAAATAGAATATAAATTTGTAGCCTTGGATTATCGAAATGTATTTATCTATTTCCCACGTATAATAATTATATGTAACAGTAAATTGCTGCATGCATAATGAACTCAGCTTATCGGGTTATACGGAAATCTTACCATTCATATATCTTTGGTTATTTTCTGTTAAGAAAAGGATTCTTAGTCTGAAAGTCTTCTTTCACTAAATAAGATGCTTTTCGCTACAATCTTTAGTACTAACGTCTTTACCTATAATCATTATGCACATGTCATCGACTTGCCCCATGGGTAGACCCCCGGGCCATCCAGGGGGATTGTAAAATGGGTGGAGCAAAGTTAAGGATTTCCCCTAGGAGTGGGGGCATTTAATAAGACAAAGTCCCCTTGGTCAATTGCTTCTCAACGAAAAATCTCCCTGATATCCACCTCCATATAGCTGAGATTCACTTCTGAATAATGCATCTTGTGATGCTCAAAAATTACAGTTATTCATTGCCGTATTTCATTTACATATGAATTTTTTGATAAAGAGTACAATTCCTCAGTTTCTACATTTGTAATAAAAGTGATCAGTGATAGGTTTTAAGAGATCTGAAAATATATTGAACCAGTAAGTAAAAACTGTTGTTTTGCAATAAATGAATGGATGCGTGATTGCTGTTTTTAGGAGTCAGTTAAAGTGATCGTATGGAAATTGCCAAGTTCTAGTTTCCTTTAAACTGCTTTGTTGATTTTGTTATTGTTGCGAGATTGAAGAAATTTTCGCACATACTAGAAAATCCTTGAGAAATTTTTCCTTCCTGTGGGATGGGAGAGCTCGGTTTTTAGCAAGGTGATCATCGAACATTATTTCTAGGCGTATTTCGTCCAAAACCAGACCAAAGAGTAGTTTTTTAATTTTGTACTAAATTCATAGGGTCCCCCCTTTGGAAAAATTCCAATATGGCCACTTGACCAAATAGGATTTTTTTATAGTCTAGGAAGGCTCGGTTTTTAACTAGGTGATCATCGAACATTATTTCTAGGCGTATTTCATCCAAAAGCTACCCTGGGTACCAGAGGTTTTTCTCGCGTGCAGTGGGAATTTTCGGTGTTGGCTGAAGGCCGACACATCTTCGGCCATAGGCCGAATTCACGAGCGGCGAAGCCACGAGAAAAACCTCTGGCACGGACCGGTGCTTTTTACCATCCCCGTTGACCTTTGAGCTTTTTTATTGGATTACATTTACGCCAATCAGAGTGAAAGTCTCCAACTGTGATCATGTTGGCCGGCACTTGAAGAAATGTCCAAAGACTCATATTATCCTTAGAAAAACAAGTTCAAGTTTAAAATTCATTGCTTTAAGAGCAATCATGACTGGGTCACTTCGCAATTCTCCACACTTGATGTAGCTTCAGTTTAAGCTGCAATCCATTCTTCGAGATTTGGATCTGAAAATCACTATCCGTGAGAATTTAACATCCTGCTAAAAACGCTAACAAGCTGGTCCCAGCGTGACAAAACATTGCAGTAGGAAACCGTCACTTTCACGGACAAAAAGAAAATAGCTTATAATTATTCAGATCCAGGAGGCACTTTGCAGAAATTAAACAACTGAAAATCTTCATTTAGCCGCAATGAAGAGTTTAACATTTCAAAAGAAGTCAAAGAAAATGCTTTTGCATCAGAGGGAAAATCATATTCCGACCAGACACAATAACCGCAGAAAATAAATATGCGTGTCATGACCTCTCTGTATGAAATAATCGGTAAAACTCCAATTTGCTCAGTCAAAACGTTTTTCTCCAGAACATAATCTTCCCATCAGAGAAAAAAATTCATTGGAACGAGCAGCATTTTGGCATGAGATAAAAGGCGTGTGTTGCCTACCGACAACCTTTGTATCCTAAAAATACATGTTTTGTTTTTATCCCTAAGGCCATCAATACAAACTAGTTCAAAACATGTTGAAATCGTGTGAAATAGGAAATTAGTTAGTTGCGAGTACTCTTACGTCATGTCAACAGCACAGTTGGAAAAATTCTTTCACATGCTGGTCTATTCTTGTCAATCAATCGAAGTGTCTGTTAGATTCAAAGTTCCCCAGGTGGTCATTAGGAGCCAGTCAGCTAGCTGTCTTATCCAAAATCTGGACCAACTGATTTAACCGTCCTAATGATTGGATCGGTGCCATCAAAGCAATTGCGCTCTGCTCCTGAGGCTTTTCGCGCCAGTCACTATAAGACTTGACAGAAACCGGAAACCACGCTAGAAAAGTCTCTGGCACCCAGGGTATCCAAAACCAGACCAGAGTAGTTTTTTAATTTTGTACTAAATTCATAGGGTCCCCCCTTTGGAAAAATTCCAATATGGCCACTTGACCAAATGGGCTTTTTTTACAGTCCAGCAAGGCTCGGTTTAAAACTAGATGATCATCTAACATTACTTCTAGGCGTAGTTCGTCCAAAAGCAGACAAAAGAATAGTTTTTTAATTTTGGACTAAATTCATAGGGTCCCCCCTTTGGAAAAATTCCAATATGGCCACTTGACCAAAGAGGCTTTGTTTATAGTCTAGGAGAGCTCGGTTTTTAACTAGGTGATCATCTAACATTATTTCTAGGTGTGCTTCGTTCAAAAAGAGACCAAAGAGTAGTTTTCTAATTTGGGACTATATTCATAGGTCCCCCCTTTGGAAAAATTCCAATATGGCCACTTGACCAAATAGGCTTTTCTTATAGTTTAGGAAGACTCAGTTTAAAACTAGATGATCATCTAACATTTTTTCTAGGTGTATTTCGTCCAAAAGGAGACCAAAGAGTAGTTTTTTTATTTTTGGACTAAATTTATAGGGTCCCCCCTTTGGAAAAATTCCAATATGGCCACTTGACCAAATAGGATTTTTCTATAGTCTAGGAAGGCTTGGTTTTTAGCTAGATGATCATCTAACATTATTTCTAGGCGTATTTGGTCCAAAAGGAGACCAAAGAGTAGTTTTCTAATTTTGGACTACCGTAAACACCGGCAGATAAGCCGCACCTTTTTTCCAAAAATTTGCGATCAAAATCGTAGGTGTGGCTTATCTGCGAGACCATTTGGGAAAGGTGCTGTTAATTTCCGTGAATGGACACCTTTATGGCATAATACTGGAATAAATGCTACATTACAACAACAAGAGAGTATTGCGAGTTTGGCGGCTCCTAAAAGAGCCGTTGGTGATGAGTGTAAGCTTATTTCAAGCTTACATTTCTTGCCGTTAAACCTTTTTGTTTAACAGGTCTTTTAAACGGTTTATGGTCGCTTTTCTCGAACAGGAGAACCTTACACAGCATGGAATTTCCATTCCCCCACAAAGTTGTCTACAGTGTCGACGACGGCCTGTTACTTCAAGGGTAATTGATCCTCCACGAGCGAGAAAATACCACGCTATTCTCGAGTATTTGAGAATAGCGTGGTCCAGTCTTCCATCGTCCGATATTATGCCTGGTTACACAGCTTCGCACAGTGTGCATGCAAGAAAACAACAAATTTACGCGCAAAATCTATGGAAAAAACTGCCTTGAATGGAGAAATACCTGTGAACAAATACCAGAATAATATCTATCATATGTCATAATTGGTGGACATTATCTTTATTCTACTAAAGAGCTAAAATTACGGGTAAGACTTTAAAGTAATTTTCGATCAATTGTTGGCGAGTTTGCCTTGGATGAAGACAGAACACTTCATAGTCTCAACTTTGGATTTCTTTCGTGTTTTTTTCATGAAAAACGTTTTCCAAAATTTGAGTTGCTAAACTCGGGGTGCGGCTTATCTGCGAGTGTGGCTTATCTGCCGGTGTTTACGGTATATTCATAGGGTCCCCCCTTTGGAAAAATTCCAATATGACCACTTGACCAAATAGGCTTTTTTTATAGTCTAGGAAGGCTCGGTTTAGAACTAGATGATCATCTAACATTATTTCTAGGCGTAGTTCGTCCAAAAGCAGACAAAAGAATAGTTTTTTAATTTTGGACTAAATTTATAGGGTCCCCCCTTTGGAAAAATTCCAATATGGCCACTTGACCAAATAGGCTTTTTTTATAGTCTAGGAAGGCTCGTTTTTTAACTTGGTGATGATCTAACTTTATTTCTTGGCGTAGTTTGTCCAAAAGCAGACCAAAGAGTACTTTTTTAATTTTGGACTAAATTCATAGGGTCCCCCCTTTGGAAAAATTCAAGTATGGCCACTTGACCAAAGACGCTTTGTTTATAGTCTAGGAGAGCTCCGTTTTTAACTAGGTGATCATCTAACATTATTTCTAGGCGTACTTCGTCCAAAAACAGACCAAAGAGTACTTTTCTAATTTGGGACTATATTCATAGGGTCCCCCCTTTGGAAAAATTCCAATATGGCCACTTGACCAAATAGGCTTTTTTTATAGTCTTGGAAGTGCTCGGTTTAAAACTAGATTATCATCTAACATTATTTCTAGGCGTAGTCCATCCAAAAGGAGACAAAAAAATAGTTTTTTAATTTTGGACTAATTTCATAGGGTACCCCCCCTTGGAAAAATTCCAATATGGCCACTTGACCAAATACGCTTTTTTTATAGTCTAGGAGGACTCGTTTTTTAACTTGGTGATGATCTAAGATTATTTCTTGGCGTAGTTCGTCCAAAAGCAGACCTGTAAGCGCCAGGAATGTTTTTCGTCACCTTTTCAGTTTTCGTGTTCGCGCCTTTAGTGCTTTGTTTGGTTCGTTAGTTTTTCATTGTCTGCGTAGCTTTGTCCTTCGTGTTAGGGTGTTTCTGCATATCATATATTTAGCTTTTATTGTAATTTTGGGGTTTGTTCTTCGGTAGTTGCGCTTGGTCCAGTGTTCAGTTTTTATGTTTGGCCTTTTGCTCGTCCTAGTTTTTTGTCCTTCTCGCTATCGTCTTTATCGCTCGGTATACTCCACATCAGTTCACTTGTCTCCCTTCACCAGCTGTAAAGTTCTAGAATAAAGTTTGTGTGTCAAAAATTATAGCGCGTAAAGGCTGCGACTATATTCGTAAAGACGTGAGTTTTGGATGTTGGACGATGTCTCATGTGGTTCAGGAGGCCAATTTGTCAAGTTCCGCCGGGAGAAATGGTCAAGGTGTTTGTCGTTCAAGTACCCGTTCGCAGAAGCCTAATTCGTCGTTGGATCAAGAAGCAGTTGCAATGGAAAGAATCCAAGAACTTAGGAAGAGAAGAGGTGGAGTGCTCTCTTCCTTGACGGCTAAGCGTAAAGAAATTGACAATCTTTTAACGGATGAGAACAATCTTGAGGCAGTCAAGGTGAAACTGACGGAGATAACGTCCCTTTTTCAAAGATTTACAGATGTACACGAGGAGTATAATGCCGCCCTAATCGATGAGAGTCAAAGACAGGAATCAGTGGCTTACTTTGCAGACATTGACGCGAGCTTAAGTTTCTTTTGTCAAACGGTTAACGACTGGTTGCGTGTGACGGAGATCCGAATACAAGACCTTGATGTCACTCCCGATGACAGTGTCTCACAACTTGGTTTAAGAATCAGGAAGCGATCCGGATCTGGTTCCGTGCACAGTTGATCCTCTCGAGCTAGTTCTATTTCTGTTGCAAGGGCAAAAGAAGCTGCGAGAATTGCTGAGCTACAGGCCGAAGTACACGCCCTAAAGCAGCGTCAGCTTATTCACGAGACTGAATTACGGCTCAAAAAGGAAGAACTTGATCTGCAGTTTAAAAAGGATCAATTAAAACTTGAAACGGAATTCAAGAAAGCAGTGGCCAGGGAGAGCGCGTATGTGAAAGCTGATTCTGAAAGGAACACGCGTGTCGTGTCTTCCTCGCTCACCTCTCGCGTTCCTCGCGTGGATCCGCGCGCGGCGGCTATTTCTGATGGTTTTTCTGGAGATTTAAAGCAGGAATCATCTCCGGTCTTCCATGGTGCCAATTTCAGACATGAAGAACGCAAGGCTAAAGACAAGGTCCCAAGTCAGTCCAGTTCGGACTCTGATGAGCAGTCTGGCCTTAGTGATCAAGCCTTTCATATCCTCGAACAGCAGAATCGTGTCATGGAGGAGTTTGTGAATCAGCAGCAGAAAAACACGCTACCCCGAAGACAGGTGCCTATCTTTGACGGGAATCCACTCAGCTACTGCACCTTTATGCGTGCCTTTGAGACTGTAATCAAGAGTAACGAGAGTGATAGCGGTGGGAGACTGTACTATCTTGAGCAGCATACGAGTGGAAGAGCGCGGGAGATCGTGCGAAGTTGTATGTACCTAGACCCAGAAGAAGGCTATTCTAAGGCGAAGAAGCTGTTGGAGGCGAGATTTGGCCAAAAGCACAATATCGCAATGGCTTATGTCGACCAGCTAACTAATGGTCCCTACATCAAAGCTGACGACGCCGAGTCACTGGAGGGTTTCTCAATTCTTCTGTCAAGTTGCACCAACACACTGAAGGCTATCGGATACTTAAACAAGATTGAAAGTCCAGACAACATGAGAAAGATTATCGAGAGACTGCCGCCTAGACTGCAGAGTAGCTGGCGAGACAATGCTGATCGTATCCTCAATGTGGATAAGAGAGAAGTTTGTATCGAAGACATTGCGTCATTCGTTGAGAAGTCACGTGCCCTAAGTAATCCAATCTTCGGAAAACTTCCCTTCTTGGCTAAGGATAAGAAGAAGAGCCAGATGCGAGGGACGAAATCAAAACCCGAGGGTTCTGGGCCTGGTCCTAGAGAGCTTAGTAACTTCTCCACTTCATCTCAGAAGAGCCCCATGGATCAAAACAAGTCTCAGGAGAAGAAGTCTGAAGATCTCTCGAAAAGGAGTTGTTTGTTTTGCCGTCAGATCCATAATCTCGTAGACTGTCCAGCGTTTGCTAAAATTCCCGTCCATGAGCGTTACGACTTTGTAATGAAGCAAAGACTCTGTTTCTCGTGTTTGAGAGGGGGTCATCAATCAAGGGGATGCTACAAGAAGAAGCCGTGTTCACACTGTAACGGAAGACATGCTTTGCGTATGCACTCTGATTCTTCAGAAGATAAGCACGAACAGCCGACACCCGAGAATGTGAGTCTACAACCTGCTAGAACCAGAGAGAAGGAAGATCAGAACAGATCCCAGCAAGGTGTTAATCAGAAGAGTTTATTAAGTGATGAGTCAAGTGGCGTAGAGCGAGTCTGCAATTTGACGACCACAGTGGGTCCTGCGACTGCTTTGCCAATCGTACCAGTAAAGGTCAGAGCACAAGGAAGTCCTTTTTGCATCGAAACTTACGCCCTCCTGGATACGGGTTCTAATTCCACTTTCTGCTCTAACATGCTTTTGGATCGCCTTGGCGTTAAAGGCAAGCATTTGAAGTTGAAGTTAACTACGATGGGTACGGCAGAGGAGGTTGATAGCGTCGTGACCAGCGGTTTGGTGGTGTCGGACTTGGATGAAAATGTTGTTGTCCCATTAAGAGACGTTTATTCCAGACCTACTATGCCGGTGTGTAAGGATGAAGTCCCCAAACAGGAAGATGTAGATAGATGGCCACACCTTAGAGGCTTCGTCTACCTAACAGAGCTGAACTCTCAAGTTGATCTATTAATTGGGTCAGATGTCCCAGAAGCGTTACAACCGAAAGAAGTTATCCCAGCTGTCGGAGGAGGCCCCTACGCTAGTAAGGTGGAGTTCGTTTGGGTAATCAATGGCCCAACAGGAAGAAAGCCAAGATATGTCCCTTCTGCTTGTTACCTCACCAAGTCTATTGACGTCCATCCTATGTGCATGGTGTGTGCTGACTTTGCGGATGCGTGTTTAAATGACGGCACAGGAATGTCTCGCGAAGATCTGAAGTTCATGAACATTGTGGAAGACTCTGTTATGCGGTGTGAGGATGGCCATTACCAAGTTCGTTTGCCCTTTTGTAATCCAAGTTTGACGTTGCCTGCTAATAGATGCCAAGCCGAGCGCAGAGCCCTCTCCCTGAGACGTAAATTCCTCAAGGATGCCAGATTTCAGGAAGACTACGTTGCATCTCTAGAAAGTGTAATCCAAGAAGGTTTCGCTGAAAAGGTTCCCTCTGAAGATCTTCGTAGAGCTGACGGAAAGGTCTGGTATATTCCACACCATGGGGTGTACCACAGCAAGAAACCTGAGAAGATAAGGGTTGTCTTTGATTGTTCCGCTCAGTTCCAAGGGATGTCTTTGAATAGCGAATTGCTACAAGGTCCTGATCTGACCAACAACCTGGTTGGGATACTGCTTCGTTTCCGACAAGACCCAGTGGCTGTAATGGGAGATGTACAATCCATGTTTCACCAAGTGCGTGTTCCTGTGGAGGATCGTGACTTTCTGCGGTTTCTCTGGTGGCCCGGTGGTAATCTCGCTAAGGGTTTGGAAGAGTACCGAATGACCGTGCATCTTTTCGGTGCAGTTTCGTCGCCTAGTTGTGTTAATTTTGCTATGCGTCGAAATGCTGAAGATCACCAGCACGAGTTTTCGCCTGAAGTCATTTCTACTGTTCTGAAGAATTTCTATGTCGACGACTGCTTGAAATCTCTACCTTCCAGTCATGAAGCAATTAAGCATGTTTGTGATCTGTGCAACCTGATGAATAAAGGAGGTTTTAACTTGACGAAATGGGTCAGCAACGATCGCCTGGTATTAGAGTCCGTACCTGTCGAAGATAGAGCAAAAGGAACTAAACAGCTTGACCTAACCTGGGATGCGCTCCCAGTAGAAAGGGCCTTGGGTGTGTCATGGTTCGTGGAGGCTGACCAGTTTGGCTTTAAGGTGTTCATAAAAGATAGGCCGTGTACTAGGCGTGGCATACTTTCAGTGGTCAGTTCGTTATATGATCCTCTGGGTATGGCAGCTCCCTTCATTCTTCCTGCAAAGCTTCTCCTACAGGATTTGTGTAGACGGGGTTTGGGGTGGGACGATGAGGTCCCAGATCTTCACTTGACCCGCTGGCGAGCGTGGGTAGACGACCTACCGAAGATTTCCAGAATTGCCATTGAAAGGTGCGTCAAACCTGTCAAGTCCTCGGATATCGCTTCATGTCAGATCCATCATTTCTGCGACGCCTCTCAGGTGGCCTATGGCGCCGTATCGTATCTTCGCTTAGTCGACATGCAAGGTCAGATATTCTGTTCATTCCTCATTGGCAAGTCCCGCTTGGCTCCCTTGAAGGTAACTACCATCCCCAGATTGGAATTGACGGCCGCTACCGTATCAGTTCAGCTGAACAAGATTTTGACGAAGGAGTTGCAGATACCCATCGATAAAGTGACCTTTTGGACAGATAGCATGACCGTCATACGATACATCGTGAACGAGTCGAAGCGTTTCCATACCTACGTTGCAAACCGCGTTGCCTTCATCAGAGAGGAATCCAGCCCGTCCCAATGGAGATACATCGACAGCAAATCCAATCCTGCTGATGAAGCCTCGCGGGGCGTTACAGCAGATGTGTTTGTTGGTAATGGCCGTTGGTTAAAGGGGCCAGTTTTTCTTTTAACAACCGAGTCTGAGTGGGACGACCATGTCCAAGAAAGCGCAGAGGTGACCGAGAATGATCCGGAGATCAAGAAAGAGCCAAAATCATTCGCTGTATCCACCAGCGAAGTTTATTCAAGTGTCGTTCGTATCATGAAACGTTTTAGCTCTTGGATGAATTTACTGAAATTTATTGCGATCTGTCTTCACTGCCAGAGAAGATTTCAATTAAGAAAGAGAGGGCTTGGCCCGAATGAGCACGGAAATGTTGGTCCCCTCAGCCTGGAGCCAATGTCCTGTCAAGACCTAGACTTTGCAGAAAGAGAACTAATCATGTTTGACCAGAGGAATGCATTTCCTGAGGAAATTGGAACCATCACGAAAGGACGCTGTGTAAAGAAGTCAAGCTGCCTTGCAAAATTAAGCCCAATCCTCATTGGTGGTGTACTTCGCGTTGGCGGACGTCTTAGCAGAGCTCCTTCACCTGACGAATCAAGGCATCAGATAATTATCTCCAAGGATTCTCCACTTGGTGTTCTGCTTATCAGGTTCTTTCATGAGAAAAGTGGTCACTCCGGGAGAGAATACGCGCTGGCACTCTTGCGTGAGCATTTCTGGTTGATTCGAGGAAACACAACGGCAAGAAGTGTACTGTCGTCCTGTTTCCAGTGTAAATGTCGCCATGGCCCCACTGGGGAACAGAAAATGGCCGACTTACCTCGTCCCAGGGTCACTCCAGATCAACCCCCCTTTACATGTGTTGGAATTGATTATTTTGGTCCTTTCCTTGTCCGCCAAAAGAGAAGCTTGGTAAAGAGATATGGAGCTATTTTCACATGTTTGGCTTTGAGAGCAGTCCATCTGGAGATTTCCCACACATTGGACACAGATTCCTTTATCCTAGCTCTTAGAAGATTTATTGCCCGCAGAGGTCAGGTTAAAGACATTCGTTCAGACAATGGTACGAATTTCACGGGAGCTGAAAAGGAACTTCGCGTTATGATCTCAAGTTGGAATCAGGCCAAGATTCACGACACCCTTCTACAGAAAGGTATCAAATGGATCTTCAATCCTCCAGCGGCTTCCCACCACGGTGGAGTCTGGGAAAGACTTATCAGATCCACTCGCAAGATTCTTGGAGCTTTGACCAAGGAGCAAGTCCTTGACGACGAGTGTCTTCAAACCTTATTGTGTGAGGCTGAGAGTATCATTAATGGAAGGCCGCTGACCAACGTCTCCGACAATCCTAACGATTTGGAGCCTCTTATGCCAAATCACCTCCTACTAGTACGCCAAAACGAATCTCTACCACCAGGGCTGTTTGAAAAGAACGACACTTATTCCAGGAGAAGGTGGAGTCAAGTGCAATATTTGGCAAATGTGTTCTGGGGTCGCTGGAAAAGAGAATACCTTCCTTTATTGCAAGAGCGCCAGAAATGGTTTCGACCGAGAAGAAACTTCACTGTTGGAGACATGGTTATCGTTGATGAGTCGACGCCCAGGAACGTGTGGCCGATTGGTTGAATCACAGAAGTGTTCCCAGATAGAGATGGTTTCGTACGGCGCGTAAGAGTCAAAACCAAGGCCTCTACTTTGGAGCGACCCATTACGAAGTTATGTTTGCTGAAATCAGTTGAACATTGAAACTGTCTTGTTTTCCGGATTTGTTCAAGAGACTTTGCGTGACTTTCACTGAGCTTACGTGATGTCCTATCAAGTTTGAGCAATGAGGCCTGTTGAGGCACCTAGGCCTTCGTGACACTATTTTTTTTCGCTTAAGGAGTTTGGCGTTAAAGAAGATAATTATTTTCCTTTGTTAATTTTTGTGCTAGTTCCTGGCTCCTTTTTTCTATAATATTAGGTAAATACAAACGATTTGTATTTAGGGGCCGGAATGTAAGCGCCAGGAATGTTTTTTGTCACCTTTTCAGTTTTCGTGTTTGCGCCTTTAGTGCTTTGTTTGGTTCGTTAGTTTTTCATTGTCCGCGTAGCTTTGTCCTTTGTGTTAGGGTGTTTCTGCATATCATATATTTAGCTTTTATTGTAATTTTGGGGTTTGTTCTTCGTTAGTTGCGCTTGGTCCAGTGTTCAGTTTTTATGTTTGGCCTTTTGCTCGTCCTAGTTTTTCGTCCTTCTCGCTATCGTCTTTATCGCTCGGTATACTCCACATCGGTTCACTTGTCTCCCTTCACCAGCTGTAAAGTTCTAGAATAAAGTTTGTGTGTCAAAAATTATAGCGCGTAAAGGCTGCGACTATAAGACCAAAGAGTAGTTTTTTTAATTTTGGACTAAATTCATAGGGTCCCCCTCTGGAAAAATTCCAATATTGCCACTTGACCAAATGGGCCTCTTTTAAAGTCTAGGAAGTGCTCGGTTTAAAACTAGATGATCATCTAACATTATTTCTAGGCGTAGTTCGTCCAAAAGCAGACCAAAGAAGACTTTTTTAATTTTGGACTATTTCATAAGGTCCCCCCTTTGGAAAAATCCCAATATGGCCACTTGACCAAATAGGATTTTTCTATAGTCTAGGAAGGCTCGGATTTAAACTAGATGATCATCAAACATTATTTCTAGGTGTATTTCGTCCAAAAGGAGACCAAAGAGTAGTTTTTTATTTTTGGACTAAATTCATAGGGTCCCCCTTTTGGGAAAATTCAAATATGGCCACTTGACCAAAGAGGCTTTGTTTATAGTCTAGGAAGGCTCGGTTTAGAACTAGATGATCTTCTAACATTATTTCTAGGCGTAGTTGATCCAAAAGCAGACAAAAGAATTGTTTTTTTAATTTTGGACTAAATTCATAGTGTCCCCTCTTTGGAAAAATTCCAATATGGCCACTTGACCAAATAGGCTTTTTCTATAGTCTAGGAAGGCTCGTTTTTTAACTTGGTGATGATCTAACATTATTTCTTGGCGTAGTTCGTCCAAAAGCAGACCAAAGAGTAGTTTTTTAATTTTGGACTAAATTCATTGGGTCCCCCCTTTGGAAAAATTCCAATATGGGCACTTGACCAAATAGGCGTTTTTTATAGTCTACGTGGGCTCGGTTTTTAACTAGGTGATCTTCGAACATTATTGGTAGGTGTATTTCGTCCAAAAGCACACTAAGTAGTAGTTTTTTAATTTTGGACTAAATTCATAGGGTCTCCCGTTTTGAAAAATTCCAATATGGCCACTTGACCAAATAGGTTTTTTTTATAGTCTAGGAAGGCTTGGTTTTTAACTAGATGATCATGTAACATTATTTCTAGGTGTAGTTCGTCCAAAAGCAGTCCAAAGAGTAGTTTTTTGATTTTGGACTAAATTCATAGGGTTCCCCGTTTGGAAAAATTCCAATATGGCCACTTGACCAAATAGGCTTTTTTATAGTCTAGGAAGGCTCGTTTTTTAACTAGATGATCATCTAACATTATTTCTTGGCGTAGTTCGTCCAAAAGGTGACCAAAGAGTATTTTTTTATTTTTGGACTAAATTTATAGGGTCCCCCTTTTTGAAAAATTCCAATATGGCCACTTGACCAAATGGGCATTTTTTACAGTCTAGGAAGGCTTGGTTTTTAACTAGATGATCGTCTAACATTATTTCTAGGGATAGTTCGTCAAAAGGAGACCAAAGAGGAGTCTTTTAATTTTTGACTAAATTCATAGGGTCCCCCCTTTGGAAAAGTTCCAATATGGCCACTTGACCAAAAAGGCTTTTTTTATAGTCAACAAAGGCTCGGTTTTGAACTAGATGATCATCTAACATTATTTCTAGGTGTAGTGCGTCCAAAATCAGACCAAAGAGTAGTTTTTTTAATTTTAGACTAAATTCATACGGTCCCCCCTTTGGAAAAATTCCAATATGTCCACTTGACCAAATAGGCTTTTTTTATAGTTTAGGTGGGCTTGGTTTTTAACTAGGTGAGTTTTTTGAACATTATTGCTAGGCGTATTTCATCCAAAGCAGACTAAGGAGTAGTTTTTTTTATTTTGGACTAAATTCATAGGGTCCCTCGTTTGGGAAAATTCCAATGTGGCCACTTGACCAAAAAGGCTTTTTTTATAGTCAACGAAGGCTTGGTTTTGAACTAGATGATCATCTAACATTATTTCTAGGTGTAGTTTGTCCAAAAGTAGACCAAGGAGTAGTTTTTTTTATTTTGGACTAAATTCATAGGGTCCCCCCCTTTGGAAAAATTCCAATATGGCCACTTGAATAAATAGTCTTGTTTTATAGTCTAGGAGGGCTCGGTTTTTAACTAGGTGATCATCAAATATTTTTTCAGACCAAAGAGTTGTTTTTTAATTTTGGACTAAATTCTTAGAGTTCCCCTTTTAGATAAATTCCAATAATCATTGAATACTTAGTAAAAAATAAAACAGACTTAGTTTGAGATTTAGCCCATTTTTAGGTCAAAACTTGAATTTTTCTTATTCGCTGTACAGTTTCTGGGGCATTTTTGTCATTGACAAAGATTCTAGCATTCGAATTTTGATAGTATGTACATAATTTAAGACATCATATAATGTCCTAAGCCATTCCCATTGGGGGCTGGGTCAATTTTTCGGGGGGGGTGGGGGTTCGTTTAAGTTCTGGGGGGGGGGAGGAAAAATTCAAAAGTCTCCCGATTTTAGGTCTCCAGAGGTTGGCATCTCTGCATAAAGGATATTGTGGCCACAGGAAAGAGATCACAAATTGCTAGGTTGGTTTGTGAACCGCCATTGGTAATACTCTCATTGGTTACCTACAGAATTTAAGACAAAGATTTAGCTCTAGAAATGTTTTCCTGACACTGAGTAGGAAGTCATTTACTTGTGGCAGGGCTTTGGCTAAGATTTCAAGTTGCTGGGTATTTGTTGGCGGGGAATTAGCCTGTGAAAACAGCCATTTATCCTTGCTCCTCGTCACTTGGGACATTTTGCAAGGTGTAACCTCTGGGATTGAGCAACAGAAATTCCATACTGATGAAGAATACATTCCACAAGTATTGCCTGTTTTTCTATAGATTTATAGCTAGACATAATATCCAAAGCCAAGCCAATGGACGATGGTGTACAATAGCATTGGAAGAACATGCACACAGTGCATACGAGGAGTTATGAATAGAGGTATTTATTAGATCTAGCAATACAGAGAGAATGTTACAAACAAATGAGACAGTGTTTTGACCTTGGTTCCTGTTGGTACCTTTGTAGTTCGATAAAATTATTGTACACTTATGGCTCGTTGCATGGCACGAGTTACTCCTCTCATAACAGTAACAATTCTCTGGAACTGTGGCATATCATACATTAACTGGGATTTACTGTTCCCATGTAAATTTTTACTATAAGGATTTGACTACTTTGTTGTCTAATCAGCGCTAATGGCCAAACTGTGGAGATATTTTTTACATTATCAATATGGAGTGTGGCAGACGTCCGTTCTTGTGTAATGTCCCCCAGTAGTGATGAGTGAGGAGAAAGGTCTGTTTTCCCAGGCTGTTTCATAATCCCAGGTGGGATCCCTGGCGGGATCCCACCAATCCCACCCGGGATCCCACCTGGGACAGACCTGGGATCCTGCCACTCAATTTTACCTGGGTGGGCAACCCTTATATTCAGGCAAAATCTTTTGATATTAAAATTAATGTTGCAATTTGTTTTGAACAGCGTGGAACAGATCTTCAGATGCATGTTCATGAGTGCCTCCAATGATGCAGGCAGCTGTGCAAACTAAAGGAGATTTTTGCCACAGGTTCGAAAGAGATCACAAGTTCATAGGTTGGTTTGTGATCTTCACTGGTGCTACATGTACTACTAGCATTGCAAAGTAGAATTTGTAGTAAATGGTTGTCAGTTTGATTAGGGACCAGTACTCCCAGTTAAATTGGGCATTTCTGAGCATATACATATCTTTACTGCCTCAAATTTACCAGTCTCTGAATGTGATATGTTTATCCTCCCTGAGTAGAGTTATTATTATTATTATTATTATTATAAATTAATGATACATTTTAATTATCATAGCTACAATCTGTTGCAAAAAGGCAAGAGGCATCAACTTATTTATTTGGCAAAAAAATGTTTATGAGACGTTGTGTAATTCAAGCTGCTCTTGCCCATCAGATTCTAGAATTTTATTCAACCCTTGACATAATAACTTTGATTGTGCAGGGTGAACTGATAAACAGAAAAATATATTTAATGTTGCTTATGTAGGCTTATTTTTTCTTATTCAGATCAGATGCACTATACCACAAACAGAATGGATCAAGTCTTCCACATCAATTCAAGCTTTAGAGGTTATCTTAAGTACCATGAGTGTTGTAGAGATGGCTTTGTAATCCAGCTCTTTAGTGAACATAAACAAAATGTGGCTTAATGCTTGGTCAAAAGACAATAATTTTATTAATCTTATCCAGGACACAAAATTAAAAATGCATTTAAATGCACTTTAAAAGAGTTAACAATAAAGTGCATCTTTAAGGGGTTGGTTGGTTTGTGCACACCCAGTAGTTCGCGACAGCATTCGCATGATACATTGAATGTGGTGGTTTTGTGCTATGAGGTTTTTTAATACAATCTTTCAACTGCAGAAATCAGTAAGTAAAGCGTACAGGGCAAAAGTATCAACAGCTGATTCCTCGTATGTGGTTGAGGGGAAAATTACTTTAGTTGCTTTTATAATAAATGCAGAAGACTTGGTTTTGGTTTTGAACAGGATCAGGAACAACTCAAAGAATTGAAGGTAATTGATAAAAGTGAGTTGAATCAATGTAGTTTTAAAAATTCACTTGACCCTAACCTTTTCAGGCAAAAAAACAGTCTGTATTTGAAGCTCAAAACGCAATCCAAATCACTGTCAACACAAACTGAAGGAAAACTGTCCAAAACACTTTTAAGTGTTCATACCACTTGAAACTTAATTTGAGAGTTCCCATGAATCACTGGAGCAAGTTACAGGTAGGGGTTTCACATGCACTTTCTGACTGGAATTATCCCAACCTTCATCTTATTCAATGAAAATGCATATGAAAATTTAATTTTATAATCCTATTGTACAAAGAACCACTCAGTTCAAAAAATTTGGCGTCATAAATAATCATTCCAAATAGATTTTTGATTTTTGTAACTCCTGGATAAGTATTAATTTACTTTTGATCAGTTTTGCCACAGCTATGTTATACATATAATGCTAAGTTCTGCTATAGTTAAAAGGCAGTTTTACATCATTTTTCATGTGCCAATTTTTGCAGTTGCAAAGTCATTGCAAAAATTTGAAACTACCATAATTGTCAATGAACCATGAAAACTTTGGTTAAAAGCTCACAATCATTGTGTCAACAAACATGTGGAAAAGTGAAAGAAAACAAGGAAAAGTTTGGCTTAAAAAGGAGAAACAATCTAGCTTTAATTTTTCCATCATAAAGATAATCATGCAATGTGTTGCAAGCTGACATTAACGTGCATTGAAGTTTCATGTTATCATTCAGCCAAGACAATTTCTGGTTCAAAGAAACTTATGTATACTACAATTGCACCCAGAAAGTTTAAGAAAAAAGTTTACAACAGAAATAAATGAATCAAGTTTAGAGTGTTGCTGAAAAGAGAGTATGCAACTCAAAGTGGAAACCTCAACTCAACAACTCAAAAAAGTAGCAAAAAGTGGTTGAACTTAGCACTTTATCAAACAACAACGTTGAAAAAATCTTGAAATGGGCTAAAATGTCATTCATAATTTTGCAAAATTTGATATTTCAAAATAATAAAAAATTCGAATTTTGTTGGCACTGTGGTTGTAACTTTGTTAAAAGTTCTCATCATTTTCACATGTAAGATGAAGAGATGTAAAATCGACTGTTGGTTAGATCAGACATGCTATCTACATTGTGGCTTATACAGCCAGCATCACTAACTGACTGACTTGTTAGCTGCCATACTGACTAGCATACTGACTGACTGGCTTACTGTCTGACTGACTGACTGACTGGGTAACTGTTTGACTTGCTGACTAACTGGCTGGCTGACTGACTCGCTGACTGACTGACTGACTGGGTGTAATAACTGACCCTGAGTTTCTGGCTGACTCACTTACTGACTGGCTGGCTGTCTGACTTACTGACCTACTGAGCGACTGACTTATCAGCTGACTAACTGACTGGCTTGTTGATGGACTGACTGGCTGAGTAATTGGCTGACTGGCTGATGACTGACTGACTGGCTGGTGGACTGGCTGACTGACCAACTGTGCTGAATGACTGACTGGCTGATGAGTGGCTGTTTAACTGACTGGCTTGTTGACTGACTGACTGACTGACTGACTGATTGACCTGCTGACTGACTACCGGCTGACTAACCGACTGTGCTGAATGACTGACTGGCTGACTGACCTGACTGGCTGATGACTGACTGGCTGACTAACTAACCAACTAGCTGACTGACTGACTGACTTGCATACTGAGTGACTAACTTATTGACTGACTTACTGACTTGCTGACTTGCCGACTGACTGACTAACTGACTGGCTTGTTTACTGTCTGACTGACTGATTTACATAATGACATACTGAGTGACTGACTTGCTGACTGACTAACCGAGTGGCTGACTGGCTTGTCGACTGTCCGACTGACTGGCGAATTGATTACCAGTACAGACTTAGCAATCAATCATGACTGAATAACTGGCCCATTTTATCCAAAACCAAACTAACACGAAATTTTCAATTTTTGCCCAATAAGGTGGGTTAACCCTGTAAAATACGTAATTTTGTAGTCTGGGACGGCTTGTTTTCTAACTAGATAATCATCAAACACAACTTCAATGCCCAGTTTATTCTAAAACAAACAAAGAGGAAATTTGCAATGTTTGACAAAAATCATGACAAAAAAACTGAAATCTGACTAAAAAATATCTCAATATGGCCTCTGTTTAAAATCAATAGTTTAGGAAGGCCTGTTTTCTAACTTGATGACAGGCAAACATTATTTCTAGCCCATTTTGTTCAAAAACAAATTAAGATGAAATTTCCAGTTTTGCCCAAAATCATGGGTTAACCCCGTTAAAAAAATCTTAATGTTTCCACTGTGTAAAATAAATATCTTTATAGTCTAAGACGGCTTTTCTTCTAACTAGACTATCAAACACTACGTCAAGGCCTATTTTTCCTAAAACAAACGAAGAGGAAATTTGCAGTTTTTGACCAAAATCATGGGTTGACCCCTTTAATAAGTCCAGTATGGAGACTATGTGAAATCCTTTTTTTATTGTCTAGGAGGGCTTGTTTTCTTCCTAATTTGTTGATCAATTTACTTCGTTACTTGCTGACTGCATGACATACTGATATATCTTCTTACTTACTACTTGACTGGAATATCGACATATTGACTGAACAACTTAGTGGTTTATTGACTTTGACTTGGTTGTATTTTTTAATACTAACTGAATGAATGACTTGTCTTGACTGTATAGTCTTGGTGGATCGCATGTCTGTGCTAGGTTATTTCTTGGTTTATTTACTGTGAACTTTTTTCATGAATCTCAAATGTGCCTTTCATTGCCTAAATTGCAAGGGGAGTGGGTACTAGCTATTGGCGCCGTGAACTATGGAGTCGTTTTTGAGTCAAAACCAATACGTTTTGAAGCTGGAAGGGTGGTTAGAAGAAGAAAACGACAATTTTGGGTTATTTGTTTGGCACGCGAGAAACACTTCATTATTATGAATGAACTGTGAGAATTAGCAAGGAGAATTTTCATCACTTGGGAACTCAAAGAAGTTCACAGTATCAAGAAAAAAGTCTTATATTACGCTTAGTGTGTAATGTGAGACTAACTTTGTCAATGATTTGTTTATTTCTCGCAAAATGTGCCACAAAGGAGTGCGTTATGAATCCTTTTTTTTCCAGTTTGCTTCAGAATCGTAGTCTTGTTTGCAGTTGTCCTTGAGATAGTCACACAAGGCGTTTGTCTCTGCGTGACGAGCCCAAGAGCCACTTCAAGGAAGATTGCACTATTTTTTTTTTCATAACAATAAAACAGTCGAGATAATTATTTTTTGGTTGATTTCGTTTCTGAAAAACACTTGTTTGTGGCGTACTTCGCGTCGAAATGCAAACTGCCTGACAAAGATAAGTCTGATTTTTACAACAAAGATTTACTAAGGGTTTATCAAAAGCAGAACTTAGCTTTCTCTCTCTCTCTCTTGATTTAAACCAGCTAGTACTTTAATCTAAAAAGGCGAGTGTTGGTGCGAGTTTGAGGAAGACCTTGAGGTGTTTCAATACAGTTTATCCGAGACCATACCGATATTTTTCATTCACCTTAGTGCGAATATTGTCAATGTTTTACATCCAAAAGTTGCAACAAAATTCAAACTAAAATGTCCTAGTCATGGTGGTATGCATGATCCGAATTAATTTGGAAAAATTAGCATAACGTCAAAATGATGATTGTTGTACTAACGGAGATTTTTGGCCGGTTTGTAGGCTACGTTTGACTTGAATTTCAAGGTGTTACAGTGAATCGGTCTTAATGAAAGTTTCAGACATTATTATGCACATCATGAAGATTATTTGACGAGGATTAACAAGAATTCTGTCAAGCCGTTCTAGAGATACACCGAGAAGCGCTAATAATCAAAATTTAGAATAAAGTTGCAGTTAGACAGGTGGTGAGGTAACAGCTTAGTTTTCAGGATCGCATGAAAAAAAAATTCACCAAAATTTCCAAGCAGCGAAATATGGATAGGATTAATTTGAGTCATTTAGAACTTTTTTATTAAACAATTTATCGGGGCTATTCAATCCAAAATCATTCAGTGGTAAAAACTTCATAGCGATCACACAAGGGTAATATCACGTTTTGATATGAATGAAAAATATCGGTATGGTCTCCGAAAAACTCAATCGAAACACCTTAAAATGTTGCAAAATTTGCGTGGGCGAAAGTTCTCTTAATAGTGTTTTGTTTTTCCAAGTTCGCATCGACACTTGTACTTTGTTGTTGAAGTACTTATGGTTTTCTCAAACGTAAAGGCTCGGACACATTGAAGCATTGCGCGCAGTAAATTTACGTCGTTTTTTAGCGCTGAGATTGTTGCTTGCGATGTGCAAAGAAAAGCAATTTGTTCAATAAATTTTCAACAACATTGAATGCAACAATCGCTTGGTTGGAAAACGGTGTCATTTAAAGATTAGTTTATACTAGCGACATAAACGGAAGCAAAACCGGTACAACTGAGTTCAGTTAGATCGCCAACAACAAAAGGATTAGCAGAAACATGGGAAGAAGGAACACACTTATTCTTTCCTTGATGATCACCAATTCACAAAATTAAAGAGCAAGCGCAAGAAGAATAAAGCGAACGCGTTTGGTTTTTTTGTACTTGTGCTTTAAATGCGTGAACTACTGGTGAGAATAGAAAGAATAGTGCGTACTTTCTCCTGTGTTTGTGTTTATTCTTGTGCTGTTACGTCCGCACTTATGCTTGTGTTTACGTCGCTGGTGCAAACAAGTCTTTACTACGCGCGATGCTTCAATGTGTCCGGTCCTTTAGGGTGTTTATGTGGTTCACTCGAGTAGCTGGATTACAAAGTAAACAGCACGGGTACTGAAGATGACAATACTTTATTGAAGAAATAAAACTTGTCTCTGTTGTCCATTAATTTACAATAAAAAAAATTTTAAAAAAAAATATAGCCTTCCTCGCCCCTGCCGGGCTGCCTCTTCTCTGCTCCAAGTCAGTGTTCATTCTTCTGTCCTCATTTAATATTCCAACTTTAAAATCCTGGTCTGTTTTATCTGATCCCTTCATTCAAGCTGGGGGCAGTTGGACACTTGGAAAATTCAGCCGTTTGTTCCCAAGTGGGGTGGGCAGCGTAGAGGAAAGTGAGAGTTTGCTCCTCATGCCCTCAGGGTCTCATTTATTTGCGTCACAATACCACACCGGCCAAATTTAATTCTCCGCGAAAAATATAATTTGTTTTGGTTGAAGACGCGTATCTACAAAGTCAATATATCGTGAAAATATCCAAAGACTCGGACAAGAAAAAAGAGGGTGCTACAGAGTGTTGACTCACTTTTCAGAGGGTCTTTGTCAGAAGCGAAGGCAGAGAATTGAACAAAGAATCGCGCTGGTGTGACTGACCTTCATTTCACAAACTTCAGCAAAGAGCACAAGTCAATAATAATCTCTCCCCTGCGAAGCAACTAATGCTGGAGTTCTCTCGCCCTATTTTGATGTTTAGTGTTTAATGTTTAGGTCAAATAAGATTTTATTCTAGCGCCGTTTGTTATTATTTATCCTAAAATGCGATGTGCCGCGATTGAGTTTTGGTCTTAATGTTTCTTAATATCTAAATTTGCCCGCCCTATTATGAATTAGGATGCCGTTATTTAGAATCAGTGCCGAATAGATTTCGCCTTCAAATTTCGCCAAAGGGATTAGATCTAGAGCGACTTTGTAAATAAATATTTCATTTAAGTTAAATTTTGGATCCTTTTACTTCTAATGAAAATAACGGACAAATTTTTGCATTTCGAAACGAAAAAGGAAATTAAGGAAATTAGCGGAAATATATATTTTTTATCCTATCAAGTAAAATTAAATGATAGCTGGAAAACTTGGATTTGATTTAAGTCTTAATTTATGCAGCTAGCCGCGATGAGTATCCGCATAATAATGAAAATTTGCCGGAATAGTAATTTGAGCCAATTTCCCTAGAGATGTTTCAGCTGTCGTGACCGGAATGGATACTTAACATCAGCTTTCCAACAAAAGACTTGAAGTACTCAAATGCGTTGTTTAAATTTAAAAAAAAGAAATAAGAAGCATCTTCCAGTCCCTTATGGGAAGGCCGATTTTAATGTATCAATTGAAGTCACTGCTGAATGAAGTTAGCTGAAAATTTAAGGAAAATTCTAAAATCTATGCTTAGGATTAAACGTTGTTTATAAATTTATGCCTACAACCGAACCTAAAGTATAAAAGTCAAATTAACTTGATTTACCACACAAGCCAAGGAAATCTACTCTATGTCGCTTTCAAAAAAAAGGAAATAGAGAACACCTCCACAGCAGTCTGATTAACCAAGTTAATTTTATCGTAATAATTTGATCCTAAATTAATACGGTTTAGTTATCTAGGTTTCCGAAGGCTTAAGTAATATCGAAGAGAAGTTAGTCTTTAACATCAACAGCCAAGTTTGTTTGACTGTTATTTCCAGTTGACACAAAAACAACAGACAAACAAACAACAGATGTTGATGTAATAAAGCCTTAGTTCTGATCAGTTTTAGATAATTCAAGCCGGAAATAGAGAATGAAATGATGATTGAGATAATAATTGAATCCTAAATTAAAATGGTTTAGTTATTTTGCTTTCCGATGGTTTAAATAATATCAAAGAGAAGTTAGTCTTTAACATCAACAGCCACGTTTGTTTGACTGTTGTTTCCAGTTGACACAAAAACAACAGACAAAAAAACAACAGATCTTGATGTAATAAAACCCTAATTCTGATCAGTTTTAGATAATTCGTGCCGGAAATATGAGAATGAAATGATAATTAAAGGTAATAATTGATTTGCGTATATCCTCTGCGATGGTTTGAACGGTTATTTATTATTAGGCCTAAGCAAGCTTGAGCTAGATGTGAAATTTTTAGGTTTAGAAGAGAACTCCATTACCAGTTGCCCCCCAGTAGAGAGATTTTTATGACTATCAGCTCAATTTGATGTCATTTGTAAAAATCCACCCACGCCACACCAGAGAGATTCAATGCCCAGTCCTCTGTCCTCGAATCCTCCATCGACTCCTTACTTCGTTAGTCAGCACAATATTAGCACCCCCGTTTTTCATCCTACCGCAGTGGAACATTCCCAGACATATTGTTTGCAGGCAAGCATCTTACTGGTTTTTTTGTTTTGGGAAAAAGGTGTGGGTAGTATTATGACAAAATGAATGAAGCCCCAAGAACATAAGAAGCAAACTCTCACCTTCCTCAACACTGTCCTCCCCACTTGGGAACAAACGGCCAAATCTTCCAAGTGCCCAACTGCCCCCAGCATGAATTAGAAGATCAGATAAAGTTTCCCAGGATTTATCCATTGGAATATCTCAGAGGACATCAGAATTCACACCTTCTCAGAGGCAGAGCTTCCACAGCCCAGCAGGAGCGAGGTTGGCTAGATTAAACATGACTTTCCCAAGTGATGGGCTCCTAATCTTGTGAGTGTGCCACCTTAGATCTGAAATTAAATAGGAAGCTAAAATTTTAAGTAGAAAATGCAAGCCCATTAGCACTTTAAAAACATAATAGCCCTATATTACTTGGTGTTACAGTAAAATTCCGAAAAAAGATTACTTATAACCCTATTTTTTTCTAGTTTTTTACTGCTAAGAAGCAAAAACCTAGAGTAAAAAAAACAACAACAGCTAAATAACAACATGACATTTAAGCAGGAACTTATGTAACACCAAGAAATATAGACATGCACATTATAAAATAATTATCTGAACATAATTGAGAGAATGTGATGGTCACCAATGGCCTGCAGTGTTAATTATGCTGTCTTGAATAATGTTGCAAGGATGTTTGAAAGCTATTCTAAAAGTTCTTCGTGTTCTCCAAAGGTAAAACCATTGCAAAGCTGCAACTGTGTAAGTTGTGAAATTAGGTGCTACTTTGTTGTTAGGATTTGCACGAGATGGCAGCTGAGGATGAAAAACAGACCAGTGATGACCTTAAACAGTATCAAATAAATACTACGTCTTTGATAAAATCTAACCTTATTAATGGCACTGAGTTGACACCCAGTACTTTGTGTTATTGTAAGTTAACCTAGCTTGCATGAAACAGTTTTTTAGTACTTTATGGATTTGTTAAATTGCTTCCGTTTGGTTTCTGTTTGATGGTAAACTTTTAGTAGGCAGATGCAGGAAGAACTTATGCCTTGTAGTATGTTGTATGGGATAATGAACTTAAACCTTGAAGCTCTTTTTTGTCTGTGTATGTGTCCAATAATTAAATTGACCCCTTTTTTACTGCCAATACAGGATCACTTAGTCCTTAACAAGAAATGATTTATGCTTGTGAGGGTTTAATTAATGCTAGTTAATGCCTGGTTATAAGTCCTACTTGTGATGCTAATGGGCTTGCTATTTGCTGTGTAAATAATATAGGATTTCAATAGACCATTAATGTTTACAACGGCTTCACTTGTCTACAAAATACTACCAGAATTCCTATTAATTCCCCTAGGTTCCATAATTAAATTCAGTGATCCCAAAGAAATTAAAAGAATCAAAGTTTAATAACTAAAGGATCCTTGAATAACTAAAGAATCCTCTGGTAGTTTGCAGTTGTATGAAGCAATTGTGCCAATGGTCTAATGATAAATGACAATGATAATAATAATAATAATAATAATAACAATAATAATAATAATATAATTATTATAAGCAAGGGAAGCATTATAACCAAACACATCCTCACCCAACTGTAACACCTAAGTTTTGAAAGCATACAATTTCAAAGTTAAAAAAGATTCCCTGAATTACTCCAAGGGTACCAACCGGCTGAATCCTGATAATATAAGAAGAGTGACAAAAACTAAATTATTTGCATTTCAGTGCTAAATTTGGGATTTACTTTGTTTCCCGCCCAAGCAAATTATTTTTACCCTTGAGAACATAAAAAAGAATCACCTTGCTTCACCTTGCTTATAAAACAAGAGCAACACAGTGCTACCAACATTAAGCTGCCTTAATGTGAAAAAACCTGGACTTGAAGCTGATTTTTTCCCAGATTACTTGAATAAGTAACAAGTAGTGTTGCTCTTAATTGTTAGGAGGGCAGAAAATGCCTGTCCTTCAAATCTGTAAAATTTTGGTAGCAATGTGTTGATTTCAACATGCCATCAATAATTTTTGATTAATTATGGATCAATTATTAATAATTATTAATGATGAAAACATCTGATCCCACCTAGCATTCCCAGTGATGTTAAACAAGATTCCAATGAGCAGTTAAAAACACCAGGTTACCAGTTGTCAGCGGCAAAGGAATCTAAACATGTAACTTGAGAAAACAGCTCACATTCTGCCTTGCCTTTACTTGTTACCCCGTGAAATGACATCTGACGAAACAAAGTCTTTAAACCCTCTAATTAAAATTGCCATAGCAGCTTAAAGAAAATTGACAAACCAAATGGGAAAAATGTGGTAACCTAATTTGATGCGCCGACATATGTGGTAACCTTAATGTATTGAAGAAAGGTAATTATTGTAGAATTATGATAACATTATTATTGTCTAGCATGTGACCTGGGTACCTTTACTCTATTTCAGGCCAAAATACCAGTGTCATTTTCCCTACCTTCATTAATAAGACCTGACATGCTTTCCTTAAGAGTAAAATGATGCAATAACATATTATCCTATCCATGAGCCTGGTTTCAGAAAGCACAAAATCTAACTCTATTTTCTTGGAAATAACCATTGATACTTTGAACAAGAGCTTGGAGAGACAAGGGAACATAAATTCTCTCTGACTCACAGCTAATATCCGGCTACTTTTCTTTCTTGTTGCAAAGTTATTGAATTTTTGAAGAATTCCCAGGAAATCTTTTCTATTTTAGTGTTCTATTCTCCTGTTGCTCAGGAAATGCATAACACTTTTGTCTATCATCAGCCATAATATGAAACAAAGTTAATTCAGCAAAGTTTGAAAAGGCAAAAATTATAAAGTTGCAGCTTGATGTGACCTCTCATGTTTCAAATGAACAATATGGCGCTGGGTTCCTGGATGTAATAGTCTAAATGATTCTGAGTGTGAAATTTCCCTGTAAAATCCTCCCACAGATGCACACCCTCCTACTAAAATCTCCAGGGGAAAGAAAGATATTTCAGAAAATAAGCATAACACCTGATATTATAACCCATTGGTTGATTATTAAACTCATCACTAATAGATGAGCATGGGAATTGGTGCCTAGAAAACTGATGGCTGATGGATGTTTAGTTATCAAGGAAGGCACAAGGAGGTAACCATAGCAACCTTCTAACAGCAACCTCACAAGTGTCCTCCCCCCTTAACCCTTTAATTGTCAGACTGATTTCCTGCTCAAAATAATGAAACAAAAACCTGTCCTTGAAATGTGACCCTAACCTTTCCCATGCTTTATGAGATGGTTTGACTCCTATTGCTGCAGTCATAAGCTACTACTAAGATGTTGTGTTAAACAAAACCACTGCTCAATGGAATCTTGTGATGGAAACTTTAAACCTTATCGATAAGTGGTTGTACAAACGTGTGTCTAGGAATGACTTGCCAATTAAAGATCAAAACTTTACAATCCTTGGTATAGCAGTGATTTATTCAATTAAACCAGTCCCAAATGTAAAAATGCTGGTAAATTATTGTCATTTCCCAATGGCCTCTGTTTGTACAATGGTGGCACACACACACACTGGACTACTTACGTGTATTATTAATGATTTTTTTTTGACAATCAAGGAATTACTTCCAATTTATCACATGACTGAAAAATGTGAGATTTCATGCATATAAATATGAAGGATTTTTGAAAATTTCACCTAACCTACAAAAATGAAGACCCCCTAAAATAATTTTTTTCTTCATAAAAGCCAATCAAATTTCTGGACATCTCAGACTACTTCCTAGCAACTACCCTTAAAATGCTTAAATAAAATTTCTTAAGTTTTCACTGTTTCCCAGAAAAACATTTTCTATAGACCCCTGAGATCATATCAATTTTGCAAAGATTTTGCAAATTTGAAAAGGTTTCAACCTAAAAGATTGGTCTCCCGACCTACAGACATGTTATATGGAAGTTATTTCAGTCATACAACAATTGAGTAATTAAATGATTGATGTGAATTTTTTATGATCTATAATATTAAAGTTCTGTTCTTTTGTTTAAGAAAACCTTGAGTGAATGGGGGTTGTGGAACAACAGCTGGGTGAAAAACCTCCCCGTACGTCCACTAGCTCCTAGGAGGAAAACCCCAGGCCAGCTGTACCCCACATTCAGGCCTCCCGGGCAGGGCCAGAAATTTTTTAAATCATTTTTGCGATCAGGACTTAGAAAAGTATTATTGTTATTATTCATAAAGACACTATAAGATAATACGTAATTAAGATTTCTAGCCAATGCAGTTACCACACAATACAAACCAGGTGTTGCAAGACTCTCCACAATCCACAACCCAACTCTTGAACCAGGCACACATGATGTCTCATATCACTTGCCGTCTAATCCATCCTCTCCATTGACACTTCTTGTACTAGGTAATGTCATCCACCAGCCAACTCTAGTCTGCCCTCTTCATTATCCAGTTGCCTTGCACTAGGTGTATGTTATGTTATCCAGCCAGTTGATTTGTTCCCATCTAGTGTCCAACACTACTCCGCACTTATTAATGCAAACCTCCATCAGTCTACCACTCTGGTAGTTTCTTCCTATGAAGCAAGAAAGCAATTTTTACATGAATATTTACATGTACAAATACATTCTATAATGCAGTGGTACCGGTATTATGCTTTTAAAGATAAATAAAACACTAAGTCACTAAAAGCAAGGTGTACTGAAGAGTAATATAATCATAAATTCTGCAATATAATTGGCTAGCATATTGACTATCTGTTCCTTAATAGATTGTGAGAATTGTACTGGCAATTTAGAGAAAAAAAATTGCAATTTGATACATCAACAAATGTCAGTCAGTCCATCAGTCCATCAGTCCACCTAACAACCATTCAAAAAGTGAACCAAGGATGAAAAACAAACTTTATGAATAAGGCAATGAAGTAAGGTATAAATAATATTATTATAGAAATAAAATCTCAAGTCTAATACGTATCAGCAAAAAGAATTACTACAATGATTATTTTGGAGCCAACATGTCAAATATTAAAAAAAAAAGTGGATAGTTTTAGTAAACTTCTTATATTATCAGACTATATCAAATCTTATGTGTCAATAACAATAATGGTACCTTCTGGGATTTGAAATCTATTTTTAAAAAACAAGTAGCTGCCACTACTACAATACAAGAGCATCGGCTTCAGGAAATTTTTATCTTAACAGTTCCGATCTAGAATTATTATAAACTGTCTTTCTCTCGCTTTGGGGCTAGGCTGTGGAATGAGATACCCTGTAACATCCAACATCCTCCCAAGAATAAGTTCACAAATTACTTTTTGATATTCTGAACTCAGAAGATGACTATATTGATACGCCCACCTTAAATTATTAAAAAGGTAAAATTAGCCAAAAATTCTTGCTTATTAGTTTCCACCTTTACAATTTATTTGTTTAATTCTTTTTAATTTAGTCTGTCATCTAGTCCTCATCCATATTACGATTTTTATTTCATTTATTTGTAAACTTTCCTTAGTTAATAGCATTAGCCTCTATTTCTTATATTTTGCATGCATTGTCCCGCCTCAAATAGCCTTGCTAGCTGCGGGCAATACTTTTGTAAATTTATTTGTTTATTAATAAAGTTTTGTTGTTGTTAAAAAAAAGTCAGTTAAGTCAGTTTAACAGTTTACCTGTCAGTCAATCAACCATTCAAACAGTAATCCTGTCTGTTATCAATCAAGCCACACAGTTAATCAATCACACATTATTTCCTCAGTGAATCAACCATTCAAACAGTTACAGTACTGTTCAAAAGTAAGCTGCCAGTCCATTGCAAGTCTTGATTTTTGACGCAATTCGGGATTCTTGATTCCTGCGCGAATCGAAAATCAAGAATTGAGAATCAAGAACAAGCTGTCAACAATCGAGTCAAGGATCAAGTCTGGCAGGACAGAAAACAAAAGATTAACCCATGACTGATTTCTCGATAATTTTACAAAGGCATACAGCTGTAACACAACACAGCATGGATATATTCACACAAGCAACTGTATGCTCGGAAAAAGACCAATTCAACTTGTAAAGCGAATGCTTCATCAAGGACATCTGTATAATCAAGCTTCATTTCCTGCAGTCTCCAGTAAAGTTTGAAATGCCTGCTCCAAATGCAATGTATATTCGTGTACAAGCCTGGGAGGGGGGGGGGGGGGGGATGAAGACCAACCTGGGTGCAGGCCCACCTTAATTTTACCCCTAAAAGAGTCCATTTTGTTACAATGTTCTTTAGCAATTAATGTTATAAAAAACTTTGATTACATGACTTGAGTAAATAAAACAAACTGACAAAATACATTATAATTTATCTTCATGTGCCCCTAAAAGAGACCTTTACAGCTACAATATGTAATAATGTTGTTTTGCCCAGTCAACACCCAAAGTGAGACTAAAGTCTAAAAACTTCCACCCCTAAGCGAGACTATGAGCATCCCTGTCCCTATCAAATGGGAGTCCCCCTGGGCAACCTGCCCAGAACAGTCTGCTATAAAGTTCCTGGGTCCCATGAAGCAGTTGGTTGCCCAGGTCATCGTAGCTTTAGTTGCGGAACAGGGTGCCCTGATCATAGCAGCAGTCTTCCTACTGTGTAAACTCTACCGATATGTCCTTCTGAATGCCACACAAGCTGTCATGAATTATGCCCCAAGCACTGTTGTAAAGTTTTTTCATTTTCCGTATCTCTTTGTCCAAGCCATTGCAAGACTGCATGTGATCGTCTGTGTCTCAGTCACTGCTGTTCACAACAGCTAACACCAGCCCTGTCCCGATGCAACCGATGTATAATCCAGTTTGTCAGTCACATCAGGGCCATTTATACGACGAAAAATGTCTTATCTAAGATGAAAGCAGCTCTTATAAATGGTCACGTCTTATTTCTGCTCTTAATTGACTCGTTTTTATGTGAAAGTTGCCCGTAGCAACGGCAATCCAGCAAGGTGCATGTTTCAAAGTTACCATGTCATGTTTTCCCGCCAAAAATTAATGCAAGCATACAATGCCTTCACATCTTATGTAGGACGCGAAGGTCATATATACGAAGTTTTGCTTGTCTTAGCTAAGACGCATCTTATTTTTAGACGAAATGTGCTGTTTATAATAACACGTGTTATGGGCTGTTCCAACATACGACGTGTCATATTTTAAACAAAATGACCAATTTATACAGAAAGTTCACATCATATTAATTTTAAGAGGTGTCTTATTTTTCCTCGTATAAATGGCCTATTGTCTTCCTATGTGCCCCACATTTTGCTGCAAATTCAAATTTGTTCTGCCCTCAACCTGTCTGCATCATTGCCAGGAAATATGCCAATCATCTTGTTCCACAAACTGCTGTGCATCTCAACACATTTCTACTATGGAACAATCGCAGTCAATACAAGAATCGTGTTCAACTATTTGTAGTTCCAACTGCCTACCATCGTGTCCATTTTTTGTTGTAAGGTGTCTGTGCCAATGCCAAGCTCATGTCCAAGCAGTTGCTCTGTGAGCTGCATTTCGCCATGCCCACAACATTGTTGTCAAGAGGGCTATCCACCTATTTTTTGACACAGTCACCTGCTATCTGTCCATTGCAATGTGCAATTCGCTGTGACAACATGTGACCGGCGCATCGTTGTCCTGCCTCATCCGAACAATCGTCATCTGTTACGCGGGTAATCTTTTAGAGGACGGGTAGCTTGCAAACTAAACTGAACGCAGGGTTGTCGGAACAGCAACACGAAGGTTTATTCCAAAAATGAACGTAGTTTCCACAAAGTAAAACTCCACAACAGCACTTAACTCGATAAACTTACACGGCCTCTGCCAACTTGAATAAACACGGCTTCCGTCACACTCGACTAAACGCAACTGATCGTCAAACTCTCTTTGCTTGTGGTAAACTAGTTAAAACTCCACTCAAGCTCGCTTACTTATATACTTTTACAATAATATTCTAGAAGTTTCTAAATAGTCTAATTATAGAAAGATTACAAAAAGATTACAAAATATACCGCTTTAGGAACGCTTTCACAGGATCCTAAAATAAACAAATTATGAACTCTCGCGAAGCTTCTAGAAAGTCACGCTAGTCACGCGATACAGTTTTTCGTAACATAACCCCCTTTCAGTAGAAATTTCCTAAATTTCTCCTTAACACGAAAAATTGCTAAATGAGGGGCAGTTCAATGTCAATAAACTTATTCGTCAGCTCGACTCAAGTAATCCGCTCCAACATTCTCTGAGCCCTTAATGGCTTCAACTCTGAATGTATACCTTTGCAGAAACAAACGCATAAGACGTCCGTTCGCAAACTTAGCACTGTTCATATACTTCAAGGGTTCATGATCCGTCTGCAGAACAAAGGGAACTCCGTACAAGTAGAGATGAAATCTCTTGATACCCCAGACTACTGCTAGGCACTCTTTCTCAATGTAGAATAGTTCCTCTCAGCACTTGACAATTTCTTGCTTGCGTAGCAAATGGGGAACAGCTTCTCGTCATGCTTCTGTATTAATACTGCACCAATTCCAGTGTTTGATGCATCCGTTTGCAAGTAGTACATTTTCACTGGGTCCGGAAGACGAAGAATTGGCTCATTCGTCAAATGAAACTTGATGGTCCGGTTTGCCTTCTCTTGTGCTTGTCCCCACTCGACCCTAGATGGTTGACCTTTGCGTGTCAGGTCCGATAGGGGGGTTGCAATGACTGCAAAGTTTGGGATAAAGTCTCGGTAATATCCGGCCAAACCAACAAATGAACGAACTTGCTTCTTAGTACCTGGCCATGGTGCATTCTTAATCTTCGCGACATTCTCCTCGTGTAGACCAAGCACTCCTTGTTCTAAGCGATGACCCAAGAAATCAACGCAGCTCGCTCCAAAAATACACTTAGTTGGTCTGATAGTCATCCCTGCTCTCAATAAACGTGCAAACAACTCTTGGAGGGCTTTAATATGCTCTTCCCATGTGCGTGTATGAACCAATATATCGTCCCAGTAAGTAGTTATAAGAGGATGCTTTGAATCTCACTCACTCCATACTTTTCCCCGTCATTTTCCAGATTATTCCTGTCATTTCACCCCAAAAATAAATGACGGAAATTAATCAGGGAATTTTTTGTACTCTTTTCAAAATTTCACTTTTTTTAAAAATCCAATTATTTCACGTAATTCCTCCGGTTAATTGTGTCATTGAATTTCCATTTCCCGACTGTTTATTTCTTGTTGTTTTTACAAATAACCCTAAATGATTTAAGTCATTGAAAATTGGGAAATTTGACAACTTAATAGCTCGCTCCCCCCTGCGGGGTCGCTCACGGAAAATGACGGGGAAAAGTATGGAGTGAGTGAGATTCAAATCATCCTCTCTTAACTACTAATGGAGTTGTTGAGTCAGAAAAATAAAAATTGAATTATGGTTTAAAGAATAAAAAAATAATATATAGTACAATGGGATTCACATCAGCAAGTAACAGTAACAGTAACAGTAACAGTAACAGTAACAATGGAAATTATGAAATTGGTGGTATGGTATTTCCATCATATGATTTATATGATGTTCTTGAAAAGATTAATAAGAATCTTAGTTTATTTTATACTTTAACTGGAGAAGAATGTGATTATGAGCCAATATTTGATTCTTCAACTAGGCGTAATGGTGAATTTGATGATGTATATGATAATATTAAGTACTATATTTCTGTTTTTAGAAACATTTGTAAAAATGATGATAGAGTAGATGATTTTTTATATAATAATCGATTATCAGATGAATTTTCTTCACTTTTTCATTCAATATATAATGCTTTTGTTGAAGCAATTTATAGTGGAGATAATTTTGTTAATGTAATAGAAAAAATGCAAAATAAAAAAATAAAGAAAATTGTAAGAAAATTAGCTCATTATGGGGTTGATCCTTTTACTCCACATGTGATTTAGTACCCCAAACACAACTTACAAATTAAGATAAAAAATAATAAAACTGGTGGCCACCAGACCTTCTCAGGAGGGACTCCTTCTTATCTATTTTTCCTCTAAGTCCCTCCTGAGAAGGTTTTTATTTAATTTACCCAAAGGCCGCTCATTTACAGGGACCCATAGAGCAGTCATTTACAGGGCTTTTTCTCATTATTTAAGGCTTTTTCATTATTTAAGTTTCTCTACTTGTTAATGATGAAGCCGTGGGGTTTTTACAACATCATTAACAAGTGTATCTGGCTACCGGTATTAACTGAAAGCCCCCACGTTTTTCCAATCAGGTAATACTTTCACCAAGATACATTTTAATTTTAGTACTATTTTAATTGATCTTATATGTGTCAAATTTATTATTCCCGTAACTGTGAGATGTAATTTGTGTCCTCCGTTAATACGCATGCGCAGTTTGGGGTGATTAATATGCAGTCTCAGTGAGGGGTGAGGTAGTCAGAAAAAATAAAATTGAATTTAAGGCTTAAAGATAAAATAATTATTTAATAAGATGAGCGCTGACTTAAAAAACCTTTCCATTGAAGAGTTAAAAAAAATAGATAAACTCAGGATGCAAGAACTTAAAAATAAATATAAACAATATAAGGAAAAACAAAAGTTAATAGAGAGGATAAATAAAAAGGAAAGTTTAATAAAAAAATTACCTTTTATTCCTAAACGTTCACCTAAACAGAAGACAAAGCCCCCCTTATCAACTCCCAAAAACAAACCTAAAACCAAACCCAAAACAAAAACATTTGATGAGTATTTTCAGGAGTGTATCCAGAATAAAACAATTCCGCCCCATACACCATCTTATCTGCATGTTGTTTTTCTACAAACTCGAGCAGCTTTTCTCCCTCCAATCCAAATTCTTTCCCTATCTGCAAAAGCTTTTCCATTTCCATAGCAGTAGTTCACAGCAAACACACCAGATATACTTCTTTGTAACAGTTCTTCTTACTTCTCAGTGACTCCTTCTTCTTGAAATATCCTTTCCTGGTTACTGTAGTCGGCAAACAATTGAATTCCTCTCCCGGAGAGGCCCCCAATGTTACGCGGGTAATCTTTTAGAGGACAGGTAGCTTGCAAACTAAACTGAACGCAGGGTTGTCGGAACAGCAACAAGAAGATTTATTCCAAAAATGAACGTAGTTTCCACGAAGTAAAACTCCACAACAGCACTTAACTCGATAAACTTACACGGCCTCCGCCAACTTCAATAAACTTACACGGCCTCTGCCAACTTGAATAAACACGGCTTCCGTCACACTCGACTAAACACAACTGATCGTCAAACTCTCTTCGCTTGTGGTAAACTAGTTAAAACTCCACTCGAGCTCACTTACTTATATACTTTTACAATAATATTCTAGAAGTTTCTAAAATAATAGTCTAATTATAGAAAGATTACAAAAAGATTACAAAATGTACCGCTTTAGGAACGCTTACACAGGATCCTAAAATAAACAAATTATGAACTCTCGCGAAGCTTCTAGAAAGTCACGCTAGTCACACAATACAGTTTTTCGTAACATCATGTTTAACAACATTTTTAACACCAATAGGAAATGTCCAGCCAAACTTTTTGCTGCCGCAAAGCTATGCAACACCTACACAATAATTATGCAATATACCCCATCTTTTGCTCGTCATACTGTTCACACAGTTGGCCCCAGTATAGCTGCATAAGGCAACAAATTAAAAGCCTCCATACCTATTCAAAACCCCAGAACAAACATCACCGGTTGGAAGGTCTCTTGCGGTTTAAGAAGCCGATTATAAGTCGTAAGTTGTACATCGTGTCTTAGAGCTGGTTACTATCAAGTCAAGAAGAAAGATGTTTGTATATGAGTGCAAGAAAAAAAGCATAAATAACCAAGCCGCGGAATACAACGAAAACAGCGAAAACACTACGGTAAAAGATTTTCAACGAAAGGCCACTTTTAAGAGATGTGTAACTAAAAGACTTTGACTTATTTTATCAGTATTATGTCAAATCAACAAAAAAAAATAGTAACACCGAGAAAAGATCTTCAATGAAGGGCTATTTCTGAACTTAAAAACGGTTGCTCCAAAAAAGAATGTGTAACTGGACGTTTTACCGGTATTCTTTTGCGTATAATTAAACAATGTCCACTATTTTCTCTGTCCCATGGAAAAGGAACGACAAATACATGTAAAGTTGATGCAACTGTTACCCTCTTTTCAGCTGTTGTAGGTAATTTTACTGTAAAAACAAAATGAAAGTCAAATTTGGAAAGTTATAACTTCATTAATTTTGTGTTTTGCAACTAGCGTGTTCTATTACATGCGTATGTTATTTTTTTCGAAATTCCTCAAATAAGACATCAATTTTCATAGACACAAAAAATGTGTCCTCTTCATCAAAAATATTTAAACTGAATATATACTGGAAATAAATCACTAATGATTGTTTTCCCGCCTTTTTCTGCTGTTAAGAATACAAGACAAGAGACAAGACAAGACATTTATTATCATAATTTTTACAAGTACAATTTTTTGGGCACACAGTTAGCAAAAACACTAGTCAAGGCCTGCCAAATTAACTCTATTACAAATCAGATATTACACATAATTAAAAAGCAAAGAAAAGAAAAAGAAGAAATAAGTGTGACAAATTCAAAAGCAAGAAAGAAAATCTGTTTAATGACACCTGCTAAGGTTTAGGATTTCGCAATTTTATTTCTTGTAAAACTGTGAAAGGTTTGAACCCAGGAGTCATTTCAAAAGTAGGTTGAGTTTGATCGTCCGGGTGAACGTAGTCCTGAATAGGACTGTTGCTGTTGACAGTGACTGACGTTTCAACAACCTGTGCGGTAGTCATCTTCAGAGTCAAAGTGAGTTGTATCACATCAGTAGATGATATTATATACTCTGGTTGTTGATCTGATTGGTCAATAAAGTCAAGATGTTATTGGTCGTTTGTCAGTTAAGCCGTGGTGTTATTGGCTATGAAGACTCATAATCAGTAATTGGTGCATTTCGATCCACCTATTGTCACAGTTAAGCAGCCGTCTATTGTTAGTCAAATTGTCAGTTCTCCAGTCGATCTCTCGTAGTTAGTTTCGCTTCATCTCGTCAATAAGTCGTTTGTACGGCGCTGGTAACTGTTGGCTACGATTACCATGGTTGCATCAAGGTAATCATCTTTGTCTCTTAATAATTCAAAAAGCACACTGATTAATTTGCGTTTGAACATATTTTTTGACATATCTCTCATTCTACCTGGTATCTCATTCCATAATTCAGTACCAAAAATTGGGATGTCTTGTCTTAGTTTTTCAAGATTAAATTTTTTGATGTACATATTATTTTTAGAGGATGATCATTGTGTTATATGCATGAATAGATGATATCTGTGAAAACAGGTTAACAATTTTTGAGGGTACAGAATTAGTATGAATATCATGCATTAGGTAACATACGGACTTAAAATAGAGAAAACTAATTGGCAGGATATTTGCATCAATAAAAAGAGGAATGGCATGAACATTCCTGTTGGTAAAAAAATATCAATCGGAGAACTTTTTTCTGAAGCAATAACATTTTGGTTAAAGGTATTTTTGACGCCTGTCCCCAAACTATCAAACCGTACAATAAATAAGGCAAGATTAATGCACAGTAATAATTATTTTATTTAGCAAGGTATATATGTTGAGGAACAAAGTGCCTCAATTAGGCGATTAAACCAACCGTTTTGCTTAGTTTAGTAGCTACATGTACATTGTCAATGTGTATTTTCCACGAGAGATTTTTGTCAATCAAAATGCCTAGATATTTAACATAATTTTTCATTTCTAAACTAATGTATCGATCGGTATCAGTATCAAAGATCTTAAGTTGGGAGAGGTACATGTAGTCAACAGACTTCTGGTAGGGATGAAAAATAACAAAATTATTCTTTTTTTGGTATCAAGGGTTAATTTATTTGAGACCAGCCAAACATACAACGTTTTAAGCTCAGAATTTACTGTTACCTCATCAAGTGATCTTAGATTCTTGTTAGCATACAGGATGTTAGTGTCATCAGCAAAGAGGTAGAAGTTAAAAATATCAGAGCAAGTATGAATATTGTTAATATATAAGAGGAAAAGCAACAGACCTAGAACAGACCCCTGTGGAACACCATTAGATATTACAGCTACGTCAGATATTTGGTTGTTTATTTCTAGTGTTTGTGTTCTGTGACACAAAAAGGATTCAAACCATTTATTAATTATTCCATAAAAACCATAATGATTTAACTTACTTAGAAGAATTTGATGGTTAACTGTGTCGAAGGCTTTCTTTAAGTCAATAAAAATTCTGCCGTAAATAAGTGTTTATCCATATTAGACTGAATTGCACTAACTATATCTACAATGGCATGTTCAGTAGAAAACCTTTCTCTAAACCCATACTGACTCAGCTGAAAACAAGATATTCTTAACATTAATAAAAATTAATGCGTCATTCTTTTATACATAACCTTTTCAAAGATTCTGTCAAATGTAGATAAGAGAGAAATTGGTTTATAGTTATTTGCATCTGTCTCATCCTCAGTTTTAAACACAGGTATGACTTTAGCCTTTTTGAGTTTGGAAGAGTAACCCTGGATGTGACTGACAAATTGCCGATCTTAGCTAAAATGTCACTGATGATAGTACTTGAGTATTTCAAGAGTTTAGTTGGGCAGGAGTATAAACCATGAGATTTATTGTTGGGTAGAGTCAATATTTCTAATTCAACTTCCCTGGCAGTTACAGGCTTAAACATGAAAAAGCTCGCTGGGGATTTCATCTTTTTGAGAAAGTCGCGATGATGACCAGAAACAGGTATCTTACTCACTAATTTTTCACCGACAGACGCAAAATACTCATTTAGTATATTAGCAATTCCATGTGGATTGCAACAAATCTTCTTCCCGTGATTGAAGTCTTTTATCGCATTTACATGTCATGATTTTTTAGTTTTACGATTCAATAGATTATTTAATGCTTCCCAGGTCTTTTTCATATTTGTTAAATTTTGTCAAAATAGTCATGGAAGTAACCTCTTTTACTAATTCGAATAAGATGATTGATGATAAGAATAGCTAGTGAACAAACAAGCTTCCTATAAATGTGAAGGAAACAGGGAATCTAAATGAGAAAAAAAATTATTAAACTCCAATTAAACTTTACAACAAATAATTATTGGTCTGACTAGACGGGTTTTACACAACTCAATTTATTTCATAGTCTTCCCGATAGTGAAAATTTGCGAGGAACAATTTTTACAACGAGAAATCTTTGACTATTAAATTGCATTGCCAAAAAAGCATTCACTAAGCGCTCCTGAAGAGGATGACACCAGAGGCCTGCTACAAAGAATCGGCAGTTCTTGACTGAATCTCCAAACCTTTTACGTTTTTTCCTTTAGTTTACGAGTACAAATGATTCTTAGGACCTAGTTAAGAAGCAGTGGACTTTTGGCCTCTTGGGCAAAAGAACGAAATTCATTGTCCATCATTGCATCCCAGTCTGTTTTTCTATACAAGGGAACCACCCTGCATTTTTGTTTGTTGAGTGTTGCTTTGATAATATTATTTATACCCTCAACAAACACAGCATCATGATCACTAACACCTTGGATGACTCGACTCTTGATGATAAGACTGTCGTTAGTTATAAACAAGTCTAAGACATTAATTACCCCCACATAAGATTGGTTATAACTTAGACTAAGCCATGATCGTCAAGACAATCAGCAAACTCAGGGAAATGACACATTGAAAATAAGCAATTGTGCTTTCAGTCAAATCCAGGGAAGTTTATGTCTCTTGCTATCCAGATAATAATTATTATGTGATGAGGTATTGCCACCAATCTGTTGGAGTGATCTCTCAAAGTTTTCTAAACTTATGGCATCTCCTTCATTCTGGTTATAATAATTATTAAGGCACAAACTTACAAGGTCTTACACACCACTACATGTACTGTATGTTGATAATATATAGATTTAGCCAGGGCTAAAAGCGAAGCTCCCATTAATAAATTTATTATTTAAATCAAACAATAAACTTGTAATCCACAAATCAGTTAACTTAAGGGGAAATTCATATGGGAAAGGCTAAGTGATTTTAGAGTGAAACATCTTACATCGAGTTGGCCTATAACGTATATAACGTATATAATTAATCTGTCCATCAAGCAAAGAACTTTTCCTGATGATCTAAAAATCGCTAAAGTGATTCCTATCTTTAAACAGGGATCCCGTTCCGTGACTGTGCGATAATTATAGACCAATATCAGTTCTTCCAGTATTAAGTAAAGTTTTTGAAAAATATATTTATAATCAACTTATATCTTATTTTTTGTCTGAAAATATGATTACTCATACTCAATATGGGTTTAAGCCAGGCAGTACCACTGTGGACTGTCTTGTTGATCTCATTGAAGAAATCTCTACGTGTCTAGATCAAGGAGATTATGCTGTATCAATATTTTTAGATTTGAGTAAAGCATTTGATACTGTCAATCATTCTATTTTATTATCAAAGCTATTGTCCTATGGCATTCGAAAACCTCATATCGACTGGTTCAAATCTTATCTTAATAAAAGAAAGCAGAGAGTTTTTGTAAATGGTAACATTTCTGACGCCATGCCAATTACTTCTGGTGTACCCAAAGGATGAATTTTAGGACCATTGTTATTTTTGATATATATAAACGACTTCACTCAATCTTCTGATTTTTTCTCTATGAGACTATTTGCAGACGATACCTCTTTAACAGCTTCAGCTAAAACTATAGATGAACTCTTATTTGAGATAAATTAATTTTTTTGAGAACTACCTAATATTTATGACTGGCTATGTGCAAATAAATTAACCTTAAATCTACGAAAAACTAAATATCTTATCTTTCAACCTCGTCAGAAAGTAGATTATGATTATTATTTCCGCTATCGATAGCTGGACAATGCTTAGAGCAAGTATCCAAAATTAAATACTTAGGTATCTATATTGACCGCCACCTATCCTGGCAAGATCATATCGACTATGTGTGTGATAGAGTCAGCAAGAGTATTAATATTATGACAAAGATAAAAAGTTATCTAGGTAATCAATGCTTAACTAGTATCTACTATTCTCTTGTTTACCCATATCTCATATATGGTAGCTTATTGAGGGGAAATAATTATGATAATCCATTATCACAGCTCATAAGTCTGCAAAATAAAGCAGTTAGAATAATGAATGACGTTCCTTTACGAGATCATATCACTCCTCATTATGTTCATCTAGGTCTATTAAAATTTCGCGATATTGTTAAATTTATGTACAATTGTTTGTTTTTATATGACTGTCTCTGATAATAAGCCGTGTAATTTTCCATTATTACTTGTATCTGAGCAACATGATTATTTTACACGAAGTGCATCTGCCCAGCAATTACAGATTCCCCACTCAAGAATTAATATTCGAAAGTTCTGCCCCACCGTCATTGGTAAATACTATTGGAATGATCTCCCCCTTCATATTCGCAATAAATCATCAAAAATCCTGTTCAAAAAGGCACTTAAAATATATTATCTTGCTCAGTATTGACTTGTGTGTGTGTGTGTGTTGTTTTTTTTTTTTGTGAAAAACAAAACTACAAAAGAATAAAGTCAATCTTGTTAAAGGGCCATTAGTTCACTATAATGTGCCCTTCTCCATTCTAATTTTCTTCTTTTATTATTATTATTATTATGTGCACGTAGGTTAAGCAACTATTGTATTATTGAATACAATTACTGTATTACTGTACAATTAATGTATTATTATTGTACAACTAATGTATTAAAGGATGGAGTAAAAAAATAGAAACAAAAACAAAACAAAACATAGCAATCATCTTGGATCACATTCAAGAGCCGTAATGGTTCTTGATCACAGTGGATTATACCTGGAAAACAAATTCTTGGAAAACAAATCAGGCCGAATTTTTTGCTTTCGACAAGTTTACTTTATAAAATCTTGCCAACAAATCCTTGGATATGTAAACCAACCTTTTATACTTTTTACACATCACATCTGAGGTGAAACCGTACTATTTATCATACAGACCTCGAGCGCAGTGAACATTAAAAGAGTTATGCTTCAACATAAATAATTTATTGTTTTTTTTTTATTTAAGGGTTTTATAACGATGTGTAATCTTGAAAAGCGTTTGATACGCGCGGCAAAAAGATAACTCCTGCAAGCGATGTTCATGAACGACTGAAAACAAACAGCACAGCGATTTAAATTGCAAGAGAAACTACTAACAATCACTAAAAGAAATATAATTCGGTTAAACATTTACAGAGACAACAATTTTCATTCACAAAGATAAGTATTAAGCGTTTCGAAAAATCCTGAGTCTTAAAGCTTAATAACTTTATGTTTTAAGCCGGCCTCGCGGTGTTTGCTTTTCTCAAAGATGAACTCGAAGCAAGAAAATCGCTCAAAGTTTTCTTTCTACAGCCAAATTTATAACTAAATATTCTTCGGAACGTGTTCTTCTATTTGCGGTGAGAAAATATATCTAAAGGCTCTTTTAAGTCCTGTAAGCTTATATCAAACCTGATATTAGGTCGGTTTATTGTCTCAAATCTTACAAACGTCAGTGAAACGTGCATAAACTTGCCGCATAAATTGTGCTCGACTACATGAGATTAGATATAAAAAAAACTTCAAATGCAATCATTACTCAGGCTTACCTTTCGAGATGCGGTTCGTAAAAGCTATCAAGTAACGCGAGAGTCGCTTGAGAATTTTGAATCCTCTTTAATACGCATCAAGCAAGGTGAAAAACGAAAACGATGCCATCCGAAATCGGATTTGCGACTTTGACAAGCGACGCATCTCTCAACCAAAAAACCAATGAACGAACTAGCCATGAATAACAGACTTGATAGCAGCTGTATTTCATTTTGTACATCCAGTGGAAAAAGACAGTTAAAAACATCACAAGTTTACACAAAACTCTGTCAGCTTCAGCTGTCAAATTAAAGTAAACAAGTTTCAAGATGCTGCATAAATTTTCCGCATGAACTCACCTGTCAAATTTGGACCAATCAGAGTATAAAAATTGGGCGTAGAGCGTGACCAACGCGTGACCTTGGTGAGAAAAGGACTTCCTAGCCTGTATTGTTACATAACTTGCTGAATTTTCGCGACCATGGTTAGTTTGAAATCAAACTTTTAATAGTGCGGGGTCACCATGATATAAACACGGCATATTTCATATAAATTTAAAAAATAATAAACTCGAGCCTGCGATCATCTGAAAACCAGTAACTTGTCAGCGGATAACTTCAAAAAAGTACTCGACCTCGATGGGTTGACACCTGAGCCCGCGATATGGTCAGGTGATACTGGTCAGCGGATACCTTGTTTTGACAGCTGTCAATTGATCACAATATTGATGTGCAATCAGTTTCCTCCTGGGCTTCCTGGGTTCCCAAAGTAGTTAGAAAGTGTGAAAGTAAACATTGGTTTTCCTGTGGTGCGGACGGACGGCGGGCGGGCGGGCGGGCGGGCGGTCGGTGTACGGTCACGTGATTACCAAATTTTCTGGGATGGGTAGATTACGTTAGCTATGGGGCTACGTCCACGCGCGCGCTTTGCGCGCGCGAGGAGCTCCGCTATCAACCAAGAGGATTTCACAAGTGCTCAGTCTCTAAAGAATATTCCCAGGGAAAGACACTATAGCAACCAAACATTTGGGGTGCTGCCTTGAAGCAATCCAAATTCAGGACCATTCCACAACCAACATTAAGCAAACTCTACGCACATTCCACAACTGACATTATAAACTCTATCCATGAGGAATCAAAATCCAAAAGAGAGTTTTAGCTTAAGGGAAAACTGTTTATCTCAGTTACATGTATGTACATTGTATTAGTCAAATCTAAGCTTCAACCCCCCCCCCCCCCCCCCCAGGCATACCCCAGGCATTTGACACCTTTGCCATCACAGGGAGGAAAGAATTTGATTATCAGTCAACCATTTAAACTGTTAGCCAGTCAGTTACATGTAAATAATCGAAGTGTCAGTTTGTCAGTTTAAAAACCATTCAAACAATTAGCCTAGTCAGTTAATCAATCTACATGTTTAAGTGTATAATTATAACAATATTATATAAAAAATCAAGAATTATCTGATAAATGAATTAACGGGACACAAACAGGTTAGAAAAATACTAAAATTGGCTTATAATTAAGTTGGAGTCACCTAAATCAACTAAATAAATTATGGTATGTCACACATACTGGTAAATACACTGTATTACTGTAAGAAAAAACAATTGAAGAGTTTTTTACCTTGCGCAATCAATTAAACATATTCTTAAGAAACCTTTCAGACAGTGATATACTTTTTTAATTTTAGCAAAGGAAAGAAGACTACTTGTTTATTAATCCCTTGTTAGTCTTAGCTCAGGCAACATATTTATGAACGTTGTAACAAATGTACTTATCCTTCCTTTACAATTTTTTAAATAACAAATAACAAAGTTGCCGATCAGGAAAGTAAATGGGAAAAGTTTCAGTTACTCTGCCGTGTTAGTTAGAATTAAAATGCAAAAAACATATCCTATTTTATAGTTACTGTAGTAATTGTACCTAAACAATCTTTGTATCAGCCATTATTTTATGTATAGTAGGAAGTGTATTTTGTGTGCTTGTAGTAGTAGGTTATTGGTATAGATGTAGTAGTGAATGTTTAAAAAAAATAATGAAGAAAAAAATTAAAAATTGATTAAAAAAAGTCAAGAAGAAAGATGTTTGAATATAAGTGCAAGAAAAAAAGTATAAATAACCAAACCGCGGAATACAACGAAAACGACGAAAACACTACGGTAAAAGATCTTCAACGAAGGGCCACATTTTAGAGATGTGTAACTAAAAGACTTTGACTTATTGTATCAGTATTCTGTTGAATCGACAAAAAAAATAGTAACACCGAGAAAAGAACTTCAACGAAGGGCTATTTCTGAACTTAAAAATGGTTGCTCCATAAAAGAATGTGTAACTAGTTGTTTGTGATCTACATTTGGTATTCTTTTGTGTATAAGTAAACAATGTCCACTATTTTCTCACTTATGTAACTTTTTTGGTTTCTTTGTCCCATGGAAAAGGAAAAGGAACAAAAAAATATAAGTGTAAATTTGATACAACTGTTAACTTCTTTTCAGCAGTTGCAGGCAATTTTACTGTAAAAACAAAATGAAGGTCAAATTTGGAAAGTTATAACTTCATTAATTTTTGTGTTTTGCAACTAGCGGCATGTTCTATAATATTATTGTTTTCGAAACTCCTCAAATCAGACTCGATTTTCATAGACACAAAAAACGTGTCCTCTTCATCAAAAATAATTAAAGTGAATAAATTATTATAATATACTGGAAATAAATCACTAACGATTGTTTTCCCGCCTTTTTGTGCTGTTAAGAATAGCTAGTGAAGAAACAAGCTTCCTATAAATGTGAAGGAAAAAGAGAATCTAAATCAGAAAAAAAAATTATTAAACTGTGATTAAACTTAACAACAAATTGGTCTGACTAGACGGGTTTACACAACACCATTTATTTCATGGTCTTCCTGATAGCGAAATTTTACGAGGAACAATTTTTACAACGAGAAGTCTTCGACTATTAAATTGTATTGCCAAAAAAGCATTCACTAACCACTCCTGAAGAAGATGACACCAGAGGCCTGCCGCAATGAATTGGCAGTTCTCGACTGAATCTCCAAACCTTTTTACATTATTTCCTTTAGTTTACGAGTAAAAACGATTCTTATGACCCAGTTAAGAGGCAGTGGACTGTCAGCCTCTTGGGCAAAAGAACGAAATTCATTGTCTGCATTATCAGCGGCAAAAAACAAGGTTCACACCCATCGAATACCATTTTTCTTTATTATTATTGGCCAGGAATTAGCTAGACCACAAATAATCATTTTTTGACATATAACAGGTAGTAGAATGCACGACAGAGTCTACATGTTAAGGCATCCCAGTCTGTTTTGCTATACAAGGGAACCATCCTGCATTTTAGTTTGTTGAGTGTTGCTTTCATTGATATTTATACCCTCAACAAACACAGCATCATGATCAATAATACCTCGGATGACTCAAGTCTTGATGGTAAGACTGTTGTTAGTTATAAACAAGTCTAAGACATTAATTACCCCCATGTAAGATTGGTTATAAGTTAGACTAAGCCATGATCATCAAGACAATCAGCAAAGTTTTTAGGTTAACTTGGGGAAATGACACATAGAAAATACGCAATAATTATTGTGCTTCCAGTCAATCCAGGGAAGTTTACATCTCCTGCTATCCAGATAATTATGTGATGAGGTATTGCCACCAATCTGTTAGAGTGATCTCTCAAAGTTTTCTAAACTTACATGTATGGCATCTCCTTCACTCAGGTTATAAATTGCATAAAGTTACAAGGTCTTACACCCCACTAAATGTACACTACATGTTGACATTAACCAAGGGGATTTCACACTCAGTCTCTAAAGTATATTCCCATGGAAAGAAGTTATAGCAACCAAACATTTGGGGTGCAGGTAGCAATCCAAATTCAGGCACATTCCACAAGCACACTCGATGCGCATTCCACAACTGACATTATAATCTCTCTGTGAGAAATCAAAATCCGAAATAGAGTTTTAGCTTAAGGGAAAATTGTTTATCTCAGTTACATGTTATACATTGTATCAGTCAAATCTAAACTTCAACTTCCCCCCCCCCCCCACCCCAACAAGGCATACCCCAGGCATTTGACACCTTTGCCATCCCAGGGAGGAGCGAATTTGATTATCAGTCAACCATTTAAACTGTTTAAGCCAGTCAGTTAGGGCAGCACTAAAACACGGAATCCGGAATCCGGAAACGGAAACGGAATCACGGAAACGGAAACTGAAACGGAATACGGAATCCGTGAAAGAAGGTTCCAAGTGATCGATTTGAAAAAAAAATGTTAGCAATGACAATAAAATAACTAAACAGATAAAAAAAAGACATAAATGAGTAAATTAGCTCAGTAGAGGAGACTGTTGTATAGGAGACTGTTGTAGAGGAGTCGATTCCGGTGAAAAGACTCTTGATACTACTTCCAGCAATCAATGCAAATTCTCATGGGACAGCAAAGCGAGGAGAAAAATGGCAATGACAAAAACTAGTTCCTTAAGAAAAAGGTAAGTTATTTGGAGACAGACTTCGTTCAAATCGACAGAGGTGTCGTTTATATAACTGAAAGGTGTCGCCGTCAAGTTTTTCCTGAGTGTCTTTTCTGGGTTGTCTTCAACATTTCTGGGTTGTCTTCAACAGTGTTCAGCTTTATTTATTAAGACAACTTACTCAAGAGAATGATGGCATTGTGGAGCCCAAAGAGAAGAGAGAGTTGTGCATGCATTTGCTTGATTCTGCAACTGATTACATCAAAATAATGCACCATGTTTAATAAGCCTCTTCAACAGAAATACGGACTTCAACGTAAACTCAATTACTGGTACACCAGTATGCCATCAGTATGCAGCTTGGCGAAAAAGTTGAACTTATTGCTAAACACCGGAACTGTGGTCATGTCACGGGTTGGTCATGTGTTGAGCATTCAGTTGGGGACAATCACGTGGTGTGGTCTGAGGCCAACTACTACTATTCTTGACATTTAGCTACAAAGGTAATATTTAACTGTATTATCCAACCCATAGACTCGTGAATAAAATTAATCGTAACATTACTTTCATTGGCCTTGCAGTGCAATGACCCTCACTACGGCAAACCTTATCACGACACAATAACAAGAATATATTTAAGGGAACTGCAAAGAAAATTAAAACAAATCCTCTTTGGATTGTACTAAATTATGCAATGTGAAATACTTTAATTTTCTATCATTGATAGTTGATTCCGTATTCCGTTTCCGTTTCCGTTTCCATGATTCCGTTTCCGTTTCCGGATTCCGGATTCCGTGTTTTAGTGCTGCCCGTCAGTTACATGTATATAATCAAAGTGTCAGTTTGTCAGTCAAAAAACCATTCAAGCAATTAGCCTAGTCAGTTAATCAATCTGCATGTTTGTGTGTAACTATATATTACTACTATTATAAAAAAAATCAAGAATTATCTGATAAATAAATTAATGCGACACAAACAGGTCAGAAAAATACTAAAATTGGCTTATAATTAAGTTGGAGTCACCTGAATCAACTAAATAAATTATGGTATGTCACACACATAGGAAAAAATAACGGATTCCCATTTTTGGATATTTTAGGGTATTTAAAGAATACCCATAAAAATCCGAAATTTGGCAAAGTGAGACACGTCCCAACCAGGGAATTCCCAACTAAGTTCCCAGATTGGGACTTGTCTCATTCTTCCAAATTTGGGATTTTTATGGGTATTCTTTAAATACCCTAAAATATCCAAAAATGGGAATCCGTTATTTTTTCCTGTGGCATACTGGTAAATACACTGTATTACTGTAAAAGAAAAAAACAATTGTAGAGTTTTTTACCTTGTGCCCTGGGTTGCTTTTCCTTGCTGATCTTGTTTTCTGATTGTATAACATTGTCTCTCGGGTTGCCATGCTATTCCTCTTCATCAAGATTCCAAAATCTGTGACACAAAGCAGTCAACCATTACTGAAAGAAAATCACGTTAACAAAAATTAAATTAACATGTTTCAACTTCTGTTAGAACTTGCCCTATACTTTAACACATTTCATTGCATTTGAAGAATAGATTAAGGCTGACAGCAGATGTCTTGCAAACTGATGCAAAGTCTGTTTTTTACAGCGTTGTAGAGTTGCAGTTCCCTGCATTTGCATGAAGGGACATTTTTTAAACATTTTTTTGACAGAGGAAATAAACACTATTAGCCTTTCATTGTACCCAGTGGAAGTTATCATGGGCTAAATCTCCAATGTATTATAATAATATTTAGTACTCCCAGTGAGCTGACTAAACCAAAGAAAACAAAACATTCTTAACAATGAACCTAACAACCCTGACAATAGTCCATAAAACAAAGAAAACAAATAAATTATATTACACCGGGGATGACCCTAGTTATTTGCTTGGAAACCTCGATGCAACTCGGCATGACAATCAATGATGTTACTGCAACTCATGTCTCTCATGCAGCCTTGCATGCTGTGCAATCATCTACATTATACATTTACTGTATACAGCCTACTCCTCACATTTGAGGATTATTGGCTGGGTTGGTCAGCAAAACAAAACAAAAATAAAAAATTGAAAAAACAACTAAACTTGATAGGCTAATAAAAAGGTAGATGATTTAGACAGCTTACATGGGCTTTGAAAGTATCTAACCAAACCTTAAAGAAATAAAAGATATCTTTTTCAAGTTCCTATGGGATTGGAAAACAAGATAAGGTCAAAAGAACAGAAATAATCAATGACATTTCTGAGGGTGGCCTCAAAATGCTACATGTAGATTACAAAGTTTCAATCACACTCTTAAAGCGAGATGGATTCAACTATATATATCTAGATGCTCATAACAGAGGAAAATAGAAGCTGTTTGTAGAGTTCTCCCTAACAGGTCACAACATTAACCCTTTAAGCCCCAGTATCCACATACAAATTCTCCAAACTGATCTCTATACATTTCCTTAAAGAATTAGTTGAGAGAATTAATTTTGTTCAAAGATCAAAGCATTTTCTCTTGGATTATCATTTTATTGATTCTCATAACTTATCTCTTTACAGTATATGGATAATTGTAAGGAGAAAATTGATCTTGGACACTATTGGGACTTCAAGGGTTAACATTCTTTTGCAAGGTAACATTAATTCAGATCATGTTGCCTCTTTGGGAATAGAAGAACCCTTCACTAAAGAGCTTATCAAAATGTGGTCACTTCTGAATTTTAAAAAACAACTTTCTAACTTCGGTGAAACACCAATTTGGTACAACTCTCTTATACATATTGACAACAAGCCTATCCATTATTGTAACTGGTCCTCAGCAGGTATTATTTTATTTCGTAAGTGACCTTTTGGAAGAGGAGTCACAATTTTTAATTTTTGATACTTTCAAGGAAAGTTGGCAATAAAAGCTCACTTTCTACAGTTCCACGGAGCGATATGTGCCATCTCGAATATAAAACGCAAAAACCATTGTCCACAAATGAAAGGTGCTAAAAACGACACCAAAAGCTTATTATCCTCTGAAGCTTTCTGTAAACTAGCTTACCAATCAATTCTAACTCAAAGCGTCTCTCTCCCTCGTAAAAACCAGGAATAATGGCTGGCAGACTGCAACTCTTGTGACTTTGACACAATTGATTGGGGTAAGTCATATACCCTTACTTTTCTATGTACCAACAAATCTAACTTACGTGTTATTTCAATTTAAACTTCTGCATACTAGAAAATTGGCAACAAACTATTTCCTTTTTTAAAATTGGAATCAAAAATCTTATAATCAATGCAGTATCAGCAAAGAAAGCTCGAAAACTAGTAACTGGATGAAAAACAACTCTTGCTTCCTTGACAAAGAATTCTCCTTTTTGTCTTGCATAGGCCTATTGAATGATACTACAAACCTGCTTTTCCATCATGTGCTTTTAATCACGAGGTATCACATCTATTCCTCCAAACAAAAAGGCCTTAGCCCTTCATGGCAACTCTTTTTTCGAACCATTCTAAATTGTCATTAAACCTGGAATTTTAAGAAAATTCAATGCAAAATGGGGAGCGCTTATCCGGGAAAATGATCTTTAGTCTTTATTTCCTTTGTTGAGATGTACGGAGAACAGCAACCACGCTAACTCTCTAGAGGCTTTTTTGACGTTTCTAGGCAGATAATCAGTAAACGTGTGTAGTGCGTGTGTGTGTGCATGAGTATGCAAGAACTACTTAAGTTACTTTGGCTACTCTGTATTATAGATCTGGATTGTTAAGTAATTACTGTATAGTCGCAACGTAATCATGTATTTATATGCTTTAAAATTAATGTAAGTAATGTAAACAAGTGATGCTAATAAATAAATTTTACAAACAAGTTTCTAAAGAGCAGTGTTTGCTAAAGACAGAAGCTTGTATGGTGTTGGTAACTGTTGGCTACGATTCAGTGGCGTTTGTTCTAAGTTAGTAAACCAGCTTTCTAAAGTAAGATGTTGATAGTAGTCTGTAGAATACATTATACATGTCGCAGAGTCCCAGTCAATTTGATGTTTCGTCTGTAAAATGGTGCTCAGCAATGTGATTGTTGATGTCACCATTCCTCGTCACTCGCTTGTGTTCGGTCAGTGAGGTGCTAAGGTTTCTGCCAGTGTCACCATTTGCTGAGCACCATTTACAGACAAAACATCAAATTGACTGCACAGGTTGTCGAAATGTCAGTCACTGTCAACAACAACAGTCCTATTCAGGAGTATGTTCACCCAGGCAATCAAACTCAACCTACTTTTGAAATGACGCCTGGGTTCAAACCTTTCACAGAAAATAGCATAGTCAGCAAATAGGTGAACCCTTGATCTTACATGTATGTTCTGTGGGAGATTACTAATGTATGCCAGAAAGAGCACTGGACCTATGACTGAGCCTCGAGGCACACAAGAAAGGACAGCTACAAAATCACACCTCTCACCATCCACCACTACAGATTGCTGCCGATTTTCAAGGAAGGCTTAAATCTAATCCACTTCAGAGTGTCACCTCTAATACAATGGTCATAATTCTCCAGTTTATAATGCAGTCTGTTATGAGGAACATAATCGAAGATCTTAGAAAAGTCCAATAATTATAATGACATCAGTTTGCTTAGTGCATGAGTTGTTGACAATATCACTTACACAATCAATTAGCTGCGATTCACATGACTTGAATCAGCAAAAACCATGGTGCAATGATAGAGGGGATTGTGATGTTATAGGTGTGACATGATACTCTCACTGGTGATGTGCTCTAGCAAATTAATTTACTGCAAATAAAAGTCAGGGAAATTGGTCTGTAGTTTGCCAGACTTTCCTTATTGCCTTTCTTAAAGAAGGGTGCTACCAAGGCTTTTTGCCAGTCCTCAGGTACTTGGTGAGATGATAGGGACTTACTGAAGATCTTCTGAAGGGCGGGTACTGCTATTACTGAGGAGAGCTACCAGAGGACAATGGGAGAAAGACCATTAGGCTCAGCAGCCTTGTGTGGCTTTAGGTTCTCTATAATAGCTTAGCAATACCAGCAGTTGTAATTATTGAAATGGGTGGCATAGATGCGTAAGGTTAGGGGTGTGGTCGAAGCCTCTATTGCACTGATTTTCTTGAGCTCGTAAACCTATGAGTTTGTAGTATGAATCGCTTGATACCAACGGTCATTTCCTCTGGAAAACTAGACCACAAATCATTTATTGACAGATAACAGCCAGTAGAATGCAAGATAGAGTCTACATATTTAGACATGTGTTATCTAAGGCATCCCAGTCTGCTTTTCTATACAAAGGACACCATCCTGCAATTTTGTTTGTTGATTGTTGCTTTGATATTTATTACCCTCAACACATACAGCATCATGATCACTAATACCTGGGATGACTTGAGTCTTGATGATAAGACTGTCATTGTTAGTTATAAAGAAGTCTAAGACATTTTTTTTACCCCGTGTAGGATTGGTTATAAGTTAGACAAAGCCATGATCGTCAAGACAATCAGCAAATTTTCGGGTTAACTCGGAGAAACGACACATTAGAAACAAGCAATTGTGCTTCCAGTCAAATCCAGGGAGGTTCATGTCTCCTGCTATCCAGATTATGTGATGAGGTATTGCCACCAATCTGTTGGAGTGATCTCTCAATGTTTTCTAAACTTATGGCATCCTCTTCATCCAGGTTAGAAAAGACCCAAACGTACAAGGTCTTCAACCCAGTACATATACTGTATGTTGATCTTAACCCAGAGGATTCCACACTCGGTCTCTAAAGTAGATTCCCGGCGAAAGAAGTCATAGCAACCAAACATTTGGAGTGGTAACAATATTCAAATCCACGCACATTCTACAACTGGCATTAATTACCCATGTTCTACTCACATCCCCAACCGACATTAAAAACTCTCACCATGAGGAATCAAAATCCGAGTTTTACCTTAAGGGAAAAATGCTTATCTCAGTAATTTATCAACAGAGCAATGACCTGCACTTGTGACCTGTGACCTAATGTGACGTGTGTTCTGTGCCTGCCAAATTTCACTTTAATTTATACCAGATCTCCTGTACTTACTTGATGATTTAAGCCATACGCTTAATCCTTTAATTACCATTATTACTAATATTACTTGCTCGTAACACCATAATTTTCTGCAAAATAGCCTTAAATTTAAGCTTAAGTAAGCTGTTAAACTCACATACCTCACGAGACCCGTGCCAGATTTTTCACGACTTCTGCCATGCCACACGCGAGAACTTTTAGGTCATAAATAAACCCAAGTGTTGACGAGTAAGTAAAAGAACCGCTGAAGTTCAAAACCGATTCCCAGAAGTCTAATTAAGTTACTTTAGTTCCAATTTACTACACACGTGTTATGTGTGGTCAACAATCCGTCGCCATATTGGTTTCTTTTAGAACCCAGTCTCTCAATTGGCGCTTGAGTCTCGCGCGCGAGCTTTCCTAGTACTCGTTTCGCGTTTCGCGTTTCTCGAGTACTCGTAAAATTACTTGTTTATGAACTTTCACGATTTATGACTGAGATAAGTAGTAAATGTTACTTCTAACAGTGACAAGTATTTCAACTGAGTAATAAAATCAGCACATGAGGAATATAAGCGAACCCATATTCTCCGGCGGCTTAGCTAAAGATTTTTGATACAAGCACCAGTCTTTATAGGAATATTGCAATTCCCAGACTGATCATTTCCTGATATAGTGCCAAGTTGAATTTTCCTATTTCAGCTGTTTTGCACAAAATCAAATTTTTTTCAGGCCCACCGAGACCCCCCGCGAAGTACTTTTTCTTGCTCTGTTTTTTAGATTTAATGCACGTTAAAATTCAAAATACAGGTACAACAACACAGATGTGTAAATTCGGACTGAATTTTTATTTTCTTCTCTTCATTATATAAATGCAGGCCTTAGTTTGCAATTCACTTGCACTGCTTGTTTCTCTTCTTTCTCTTGGTTCGGATGGTAAGATTTTGCGCTATCTCATTCTAAAAGTGCTTGCGACTCAATGCACTTAGAAAAGAAACAACTTAGTCATATAAAAGAGAAAACTGTCGGTTCAAGAAAGGGAAGTAAGAAATGGGTAGAAGAGGCAGGAAGCAGGTCGCTGCCACAAGCTATTGACTAGACAAAATGTTAAAATGATAGTGGATGTAGCTGATACGGTAAAAAATGATCACTAGTCAGTCATGATTCGAACTTTCGCGCATTTTTTCTCGTTCCGTTTTCCCCATCCACTATCTTGGAGCATGGAACAATTTTATTTAGACTTTAAGAAATTTTGAGTCTCATGTTGGACAGCAAAAAAATACAACATCCTACCTCGCCTGAGAAAACAGACGACATTTTGCGACGCCAGCAACAGTTTCCTCGCGAAAGACGTCTGAGAAACGAGCGAAAAAATTCCATACTGATGACGCGTCACTATCCAGATCTGGGCAGTGCTTCTGATTGGTTGAAGCAAATTTCATAAGCGGCATGACCAATCAGAAGCACTGTACAGATCTGGATAGCGACGCGTCATCGGTATGGAATTTCCGCGTAGTGGTGGCGTCGGGAATTGTCGTCTGTTTTCTCAGGTTATATCCAACCCGCACTCTTTGCAAAAGCCCTTTAATTGGTCTTTCTAAATCGAAGTGTCTCCTTTTCTTCCGTAGCCTCCCACGCGGGCGTTCTACTAACGGGGCAGGAACGCGCGTGACGAACTCCTGAGAACTACGTCTGCGTGTGAGGCTATGTCTTCCGAGCCTTAACAGTGTGTGATCCAACTTCCTTCTCCGCTGGTCATGGAATTGCCAAAATACCAAGCATAGGAAAGAAAATATCAGACAAAAGAAGCAAGGCTGATATATATATTTTTTGACCAATAAGATAAATATTGGTCAAAAGATATATATATTCCCGACTGTGAAATCACGCCTTGCTTCTTTAGTCTTATATTTCACTCATTGCTGATTAGACCCTTCATTAGGATCCGGTCCTTCTTTTTTGTAAGTTGGTCCTTGCTTAAAAAATTTAATAGGAAAGAAAGAATTGTTGCTATCAAAATCACGAAACAAAAAATGGGGCCACTGTCCTTAATTGCTTTTGCGTTAAAGCTGCAGAAAGTGCGCACCACCTGCATTCTTTACGATTTTTTTAGTGAGGATCGGGGCGACTGTCAAAACGGCATGTATGTGGAAGTTGGAAATAAAAGCGTTGAAAAATACGATTTTCTGGAATTTACATCGAGATAAAGCAATTAGGAGTAGAACATGATGTCATAAAGATGAAGCTTGAATGACATTTAAAGTGGCTCAGCACAATCCACTATCGTAGGCCCCAGTGAGAAAGTTGAACTTAGCAGCACGCGCTCCGCTTACGTTATGCACATTTTCAACACTTTGAGACTCATCGTGGCCAGAAAAACTACTATCAAAAATTCTAATGCATAGATTTAGCCAGGGCTAAACGCGAAGTTCTCGATAATATTCATAGTTTGTTCAAACAAAATATAAAATCGTGTAATGCTAAGCGGCGAAGGCAACGCCGGAGAACGGGGAAAAACAACAGTAGGTCTAATTAGCGAAAAAAGCAACTTTGCACGTGCAGCACACTTTTTTAGTACATTTCTTTGCAGCTGTTTTGCACTACTACAACGTGA
>JBBMOI010000011.1:7940000-8192500 GCA_038088405.1 Porites divaricata
TTTGAAGAGCCCGGGCACTGTTTTCCATTATTATGTCCACGGTACTGAGTTGTCACGTCCTCGAAATCGAGTTTTGACGCCATCGTTGCAAGTTTTACTGCAAGGCCTCCAGTTCGATCAACGACCCCAATGACCGTCCATAGGAGCTATGTAAGGTAACAGAAAGTCAAGTAAGAGCGATTTTCGTATGACCTTGAAATGAAAACGCGCGAACAAAACAGAAACAACAAACGAATGGAAATAGAGCGATTTGATTGGTTTATCGAACGGATACAAACGCGCGTGGCTTTTGGTTGGTTAAGCGAACGCTCGCGTAAAAAAACTTCATGCCCGAGAACTTTCTAGAAGTCAATGGATCCTTCGCTTTGACGTCATACTGCAACACGATTGGCCAATCGAACAATGCCTTCTCCATATTAGGGGTTTCTTTGGCGGGAAAATGAGGAGTCCATGTTTTGATCTTTTGATCCATTGGCTTATGAAACAGATGACGAACACTTACCGAAACCATTTTTCAAGGTCATACCAAAATCGCTCTACCGTTTGCTTGATGAGTTATTTACAATTGACTACGCCTTTGTCATTTTATTTACCAGGGCTATTAGAAGATGGACACTTTCCCCCCTCTTTTTCTACGCCGTAAACATTAACGTTTCCACCACAAGCTCGTTCATTTCCTGAATTAACGTAGAATCTGTCACGTGTGCGATAGCACTTCGCGTCACAGGGAGTCCATCCTGACCAGGACGACCAACCATTGGTAAGTTTTAAAATAAAATAATAACCGTAACGATAACGGTAACGAGAATGAGAATGGTAAACAATAACAATATGAGAATGAGAATGAGAATGAAAATGAAAATGATAACAATAACAATAACAATAACGATAACGATAAGATAACGATAACGAGAATGAAAATGAAAATGAAAACAAAAATCATAACAATAACGAGAATGAGAATGAAAATGAAAATGAAAATGACAACAATAACAATAACGATAACGATAACGAGAATGAGAATGAAAATCATAACAGTAACAATAAAAACAACGATAACGAGAACGAGAATGAGAATGAAAATGAAAATGAAAATGAAAAAGAGAATGAGAACGATAACAATAACAATAACGATAACGATAACGGTAACGGTAATGATAACCATAACCATAAAATGATAATGATAAGGACAACAATAACAAAAATAACAACATGAAGATACCTGTAAAATGCATCCATTTCAATTCGTGTACAATATACTATAAGACCTATAAAGCTGGCCCCTCAAGTACAACTCTCCTTCGCCTTAACACTCCCTTGTGCGCCAGATGCACGAAAAATACTCCAAAACATAACTACTCGCTTTTGCAGTTGTATAGGGCAATGATTTCTACTGCGTCTCTGGTACCTAGAAGGTGATTTGGAGCTCCAAATTTCATGTTCTCGTTTCCAATGGCTACAATGGTGGGTTTGCCGTTTTTGGTAAATGCCATTTTATCATAATGCTGATAATGCACGATGGAATGATTAGCGTAGGTTAAGCCCAAATTATCCAGAGTCCTCCACGAATATTTGTCAAGCTGGTCTTTTAACTCTAAAATAAAACGAAATTTAAGAGTAGGTAGGTAACACACTTGGCTTAAGGATTTTTTTTGTACCGACATGTCTACGCTCAATTAACTGTGAAGGAGCAATTCACATTACTCCCTCATTATAAAATTCAAGAGGGCTTCTTTGATACATTTTTTATAAGTGGAACTGTAACTGTCATCTCAACAATGTTAAAAAAAGGCTAGATTATGGGATAAGGGCACCCTATGATCTTTTCATTTTTATGTCCATCGCATAAAAACGCGAGAGAAAAAGTTACCCATTGCGTGCATCATTTCATGCACGATCGTTGTGACGTCTTTACAGCCATCAGCAATGGGATTTCTTGTTAGCCTCTTTTAGCATATATCGCTTTCCCACCTTTGATGAACACCTAAAATGATTTAACGTTTAGATGAAGAAAGAGAAAAATTTCAGAAGTTTCTCAAATGGTTTTCTCTCAATGCTTTAGAAACCAGAGTGGTTAATTCTGAGCTGGTAGGAGATAAGTAGAGAGGCGAATTGGGTAAAGCACTTACCACCCGGATACCGGACAACTATCTGAAATAGTTCCCGGGGTGAACTTAATAAAACTTTTACAAGTGTAGCTATTGTTTTTGAGTCTGAAAAGGCAAGGTCAGAAAACGGGTATGGATTTTAGAGGTCTGGTCTAAAAACAGGTGTGGAATGACATTTTTGGCCTGAAATAGAGTCAGGACTTGAAGAACCGGGCGGCACACCCTCACCTAGAATTCCCTGGAGTATCCCTCCCTGACTGGCTCGGACAGTAGCGACCAGACTTTTGACAACAATAAGTAATTTCGCCGAGTTCCATAACCTTTCACTTTCAAAACGAGGATAAGTGCAAAACCGTTCCTGTTGCACTTAGCCTCGCTTTGAAAAAGAGGCTTGGAGCAACATTGAGTCTGTGGGCGAAATCCCATGATGCTGGTATTTAAATGAAACCTATTAAGTGGAACTTTTGCAATTGACCATTTATTTCTTACGATTTTACAAAACGAAATTTAATTTCGGGAGGGTATTTTTAGCAGGCGGTTAGAAGTGAAACGGTTTATATGGCAAGTCTATCCCAAGGCCTAGAGAGGAGTGGGGGTTAGGGGTGAGCAGATTAAAAGAGGGATTGCGTTTCGGTTTGAATTACAAGTTTCGTGAAGAACATCTGAGTAGGCCGACACGATATACTGACATGAATGCTGCCCCCGGGGGGGCTACTCCCTGATATAAGGGATATAGGTATGTGCCGCCCCGTCGGGTAGAGGTTTTCCACCATTTTGGTTTGGAATCGATATGGTTTTCGAGGGAATTCCGGAGTGCATGAACGTATTTATAGAAAGAGAAATACGCTAATTCGAAATGGATTGAATATTTTTTCTGTTTGCACTGTAATCTAGGTAATGATAACATAATTTCTGCCTAAAGGCCAGGTCTGAAAACGGGTGTGGATAATTACATTTGTTGGTCTGAAATAGGTTCAGGATTTGAAGAACCGCGCGGCACACCCCCACCAAGAATTCCCAGGAGTACCCCCGCCCCCGGGGCTGCCCCCAGGCAAGGGATGCATGACCATGAAGACACGTTTTTTGCTCATCACGTTTTTGACCCTCTTGAAACCAAGGCAGCGGTCACCAAGGTTCAATCAATTCATGTTATTACTAAGTTCTACTTTGCAATTTTCGAAAAAAGGGGGAAAGAAGATCGTATTTAGACCAGGAATCCGATTTCCGAAGTCCCGCCAAAGCCTTCAAACCCTGACTCTGTTTAGACAAAAATCATGCATTTCGCTACCCTGTAGAGAGAACTTAGCTTATGGCCCTGGTTCGTTTCGTTTATATATATATAGAGATAGTCAAACGACGAGAAGACGAGAATTAAGTAATTAAGAAGTAAGACGAGAATTCGGTTCAGTCCTTCGTGTTAAATCCCGGCTGTTGTCCCCGCTTCCGGTGATCGCACGTGCTGTTAAATCACCGCTCCACGGCCCCGGTTAACAGACATTTTGTTAAATCCACCGCCCCCAGGGGGCAACAGGCTGTTAAAAGTGCGTTAAATCCCGGCTATAGCCGCGTCAAACCCCCGCTATGTCCCGGGGGTCGGGGGGCCGGGGTTTCAACTGACTGATGCATAAATTGACTTATAAGTCCCTTAGTATATTTGTGTTTAGAATGAACAGAAACTATTGGTCAAATATTCTTTTAATTATATTTTACAAAATGCGGAGAATCAGAGGTAACTGGTCAAACTTGTTTTGCTATAATCTTCTTCTCATGTGAACTAGATCGATGAAAAAAGAATAACATGGCGAGAGAGGGTGCTAAACAAGGTAAATCAAAAGTCTAACCAAAGGTTTTTTTGTATAAACCTAGTAACGTAAACTATCCCTCATTTTCAAAACTGTGTTAATATCAAAATTTTAAAACGATTACAAAAAAATTGTCTAATCTTGGCTATCACACCTTAATATCCGGACAGTACGAGTCCAAAAAGATCCAGATTGTTTAGATTTTCGTGCTAGACGGAACAAACATTTGAAATAACTGGATTCATCCATACAGTAGCTGCCTGCTGCTCTGATATTCTTCTCAATTTCAACAATTTCCGCTAAACTCAGCGTCTTCTCTTAGTGAAGAAATGGAAAGAAACTTTGCTTTTTAGCTAGTGGTGGTTTATGCTAATGCCACTTGTCAACTTAAAATTAACTGGAATTTGATTCAAGAACATTCAGGCCCAGTTCAAACGTCGACTCAGGCGAGATATGGCATGAGTTGAAAGGCTAAAAAGACCCCCCACAGAGAATGCAAAGATCCTCTTTAATGAAACAGAAGGATCCAAGTAAACGGATCCACAAAGATATGATAAAACATATCTCACCAAAATACTTTTGGGAAATTCATCCCAAGCATCACGTGACATTCCCTAGACCATGACGTCAAAAAACGGGGCAAGGTTGTTGTAGATTCTAGTTTAAGACTGTAATCTCCGTAACAAAACCAAAACTATTTCAAGAAATCTCGTCAAGTCTCGAGTCAAGTTCCATAAACGAGAGCTCGAGTTCAACTTCGTCCCATCGACTCCAACACGTGACAATTGTCAGGATATACATAATGTAACACAACTCGAAATGTCACTAACATTTCTTCCCCTCCCGAATTACAGGGAAGCTGAAATTCGAATACATTTTAACTGAAATATATCCTTAGCTCTAGATCATTGTTCTCCGAAGTGTTCTTGCTACTACACATTAATCTGATTACAGTTCGGTGTCCCGAATCTCCAGCGGAGAGATTCTAGTTATTGGTCGTTTAAGGGTCTTGCCATTAACCTGTACGTCCACCGCTCGCACAAGACCGTCAGGGCCAGGGTACGTTTGCACGATGCGCCCAACATTCCACTGTCTCCTCACTGTTCCGGGATCAATAACAACGACAATATCTCCTACCCGCAAATTGTCGCTACGACAGTACCACTTCTGTCTTGATCCAATCTGCGGTAAGTATTCTTTCATCCATCGGTTCCACACATGTCTTGTGAGCTCTTGTAGCCTTCTCCAGCGCTTTCTGGGATTAAATGGCTCGGTGTCAACGCTCTCTGGTACAAAATCACCACCTATCTGCCCGATCAGAAAGTGATTTGGAGTCAAAACGCGGTCGTCGTTAGGGTCGTCACTCAGTTGTTAAAGGTCTCGAATTCAGCAGACTCTCTACCCCAATGAAGATTGTCTCCAACTCCTCATCACTAACCTCTGCATCACCGAGTACAGCAAGAATAGCTCGCTTTGCTGACTTGATCATAGATTCAAAGACTCCACCAAAATGTGGCGCAGCAGGGGGATTCCACTTCCAACTCACTCCTTTATTGGAGGTCATCCGTTGTATCTTGTCTTGGTCTATAGCAGAGACTAGGTCTCGCAGTTCCCTCGATGCGCTTACAAAGTTCGTTCCATTGTCGCTTAACATTTGCTGTGGCCATCCTCTCCGCGCAGTCATTCTGACAAAAGCGTTAAGAAATGCATCAGTGTCCAAAGACGAGGCCATCTCTAAGTGGCAACAATGGGTCTTCAAACAGAGAAACAAACACAAATAGCGCTTAGCTCGCACTCTTCCACGTCCTTGCTTAGTTAAGAAAGGTCCTCCAAAGTCTACTGCACAGCTCTCGAAAGGTCTGGAGGATTGCTGCAGTCTAATCTTCGGTAACGGTACCATTTGCTGGTGAGCTGGCTTTGTTCGAAATCGTCTCGCACACTCAAAACATTCTCTCATGACTCTTTTCATCTGTTCACGAACATGGACCACTAAGTATTTCTCCCGTACATGATTAATCGTAAAGTTAAGCCCCATCTGATGACCCTCTAATTCATGGTAGTACTTAATGATCAGTCCTGTGACGTGATTCCTCTTAGGCAGTATGATTGGACACTTTACATCATATGGGAGATCGTCCGCATGACGTAGTCTGGTGTTGGACCTCAAAATGCCATTAACTAATACTGGGTTAAACGGTGCCAATGTACTTCCTCTTAGGATTTCCTTGTTCCTTTTCAATGACTCCATCTCTGCTGAGTACACTTTAGACTGAACCTCCTGAATGATAAATTCCTCAGCGTTTTGAAGCTCCAACGGCTTCAGTTCACTCTTCTCTCTTTGATCAGCAGGTTTCCTACAATTGTCTGTAAATCGGCGCACCCAAGCTGTCACACGAACTAAAGACAACCCAATTTCCAGTTCTCCCTTTTTTTTGACTCGATACCATTTAGAGTATCTTGAGGGGTCCAATCGCAACACCTCTTCGACACTAGCCGTTTCTTCACCTTCTTCAATTATTTGGTAACTGGTAGCATGCTTTGTTCCTGTTTCTTTTGTTCCTTTAAGTTCAAGGTTCTCTGTTGACGTTGGCTTGTCAAACTTGCACTCTGGCCAGTCATGTCTTGACTTCTTCAGAAATTCGGGCCCATTCCACCATAAGTCTGCGCTTGCTAACTCTTCTACTGTCAGGCCTCGTGTTCCAAGGTCGGCAGGGTTTACATCCGTAGGAACATAGCGCCACTGATTAGGAGCAGAGAACTCATGAATTTCTCCAACACGATGGGCTATGAAAGGCTTATACTCTCTACTCTGACCTTGGATCCAGTACCCCACATTCATACTGTCCACCCAGTAGGTCACTCCATTCATAGGTACCTTGAGTGCAGAGCAAACTTGTCTTTTCAATCGTAATCCGATGAGTGCACCCAAAAGCTCTAATCTGGGGATGCTCACTGCTTTCAATGGTGCTAGCCTTGACTTCGACATAATCAATCGAGCAGTGATGTCGCCATTCTCATACACATGACGTGCATAAACTACAGCTGTATATGCATTCTCTGACGCGTCACTGAATGTATGAATGCTCAGTTCTTCCACCTTAGGACTTGGGTCTTTCAAACACCTTGGGATTTTCACAAGTTCAAGGTCTTCCGATTCTCGAAACCCCTTTGTCCATTCTCGCTGATGAGGTGTCGACAACAGTTCATCCCAATCCCGTGCCTCCAACCATGCCTTTTGTATCAACAACTTGGACCTGATTACATAAGGTGATAAGAAGCCTAACGGGTCGTAAACTGCTGCTGTTCGCCTCAAAACATTCCTCTTAGTGAATTCAAATCCATCTAATTGTAACGAGTGTCTAAAGGAAAATTCGTCATCTGTGGCGGCCCACAGGACACCCAGGGTCTTGGTTGTTGGCAATTCTCTCTTCTCCAAGTCTATCTCAGAAGCCCTATCTTCTTCCACAACGTCAGCAATTACTTCCGGTTCATTCGAGATCCATTTACGGACATGAAAACCAGCCAAGTCCCCTAGTTTGGTAACCTGCTTTCTAGTTTCCATCGCATCATCCACCGTTGGTGCGGATGGCATCAGATCATCCATGTAACAGTGTTCTAGAACCACATTAGCTCCCAAGGGGTAAGTCTCCTTGTGAAGTCTGGCATGATGTTGCCAAGCAAACTGTACACAAAATGGGCAGTAACACCCTCCAAAAATAAACCTCTTAAACTCGTAAACCTTTGGTGTATCCCCACTGTCCAAGTTCCTGTATAAGAATCTGTGCAGAGCCCTGTCCTCTGGTCTAAGAAGTATTTGGTGATACATTTGGCCCACATCACCAGCCAATGCAACAGGCTCTTTTCTGAATTTAACTAAAACATCCACAATATCACTTTCCAACTTAGGACCCGGTAGTGATTCACTGTTCAAACTCTTTCCCTCTTGCTGAGCTGAGCCGTCGAAAACAACCCGAACTTTGGTTGTGGCCTTCTCTGGCCTCACCACAGGGAAATGTGGAAGGAACCATTCTGATGGTGGTCTCGGCTCATCTTCTGGGACTTCTCTGATATATTCTTTACACAAGTAGTTATCCACCACTGATTGGTAAGCCTGTGCCAGCTTCTCGTCTTGCACTAACTTCATCTCAACTGTGTGAAGGCGTTTCTCTGCCATCTGTCGGTTTGGCGGTAATTCTGGTCTCTCATGTTTCCAAGGCACAGCAACTTCATATCTTTCACCATCAAACCTGATTGATTTGTTCACTTTATCAAAGGCTAGTTTCTTTTCGGGGGAAGTGGCTGCTCCACCTGCGGTGTGATTCCAATAGCCTCGAGGCTCCAAAATTGTTTCAGCAGATTGTTCAGATCTCCATCACTACACAATGACTGCTGTATGCGATAGGTGTTCAGATAACCAGTGTTACTTGTTCCAAGTCCCTCAGATGTACCAATGGTACCAATTGCCGTCCACCCCAATGGACACAGTCTGGCACTAGGTTCATTGTCGCCTCCACGAACCTCTTTCATAGGAAACAGCAGGTTGTAATAGTCTGAACCAATAAGAACGTCAATTTTACTCCTTTTTCCAACCTTAGGAAAAGGAATGTCCCTCAAATGTTTCCACTGGTCTTTGATTTGGAGCCAGTTGGTGGGTTTCATCCCACCACAGATGTTATTAGATGTTCTTGCCACAACGACTGTGTCCACATGACCATCCAGACTCTCCAAGCCAATCACCATGGTTGCTGACACTAAATTGACCTTCTGTCCATTAGCAACATTGATAATTACCCTTTCCTTCTTACCATCCAACCCAAGTTCCTCTACCACATCCTCATTAACATACGGCGTATCACTGCCTTCGTCCAAGAAACAATTAACTTGCAAGCGTCTCTCACCATGTTTCAAAATAACAGGAACAGTACACAAAGCAATACTCCTCTGTGCATGTTCTTGCACTGTTTCATATGTACTGGACTTGTTTTCCTCTGTCACGGGTGTGTCAGTCTTCCCCTCCATGCACCCAGAAGCTACTTTCTCCTCGTGAAGTAACCGATGGTGTCTGTCCTTGCATCTGTCAATTCCACACTCTCTGTTCCAAGTACATGAGTCACCAAGGTGCCCTTTCCCCAAGCAACGGTAACACAGTCCGAGTTTCTTTGCCGTCTCCCACTTCTTTCTATGTTCCATTCCCTTGAACACAACACATTTCCAAATTGGGTGTTTTTGGTTGCACACTATACAGGGACGATCACGTTTCTCTTCTGTGGTCCCGAAATAAGACTTAATTGAGCTCTTTACTCGTAAACCTCCAACACTGGATAAGCCATGCTTGATTTCTGATGCTTGTACCTGGTACTCAACTTCCTCAGCAACCCAGCGACGCAGCTCTTCAAGAGACTCCAAGCTTCCCTTTTCTTTAATCCATCGATAGTACTGGCTAAGTAGAGCTTGAGAAAGTTTTTCCAGCACAATCGCATACAATGTTCCTCCTTCCAGGTCAGCAAACTTATTATTTTCCTTTAAAGAAACCACAGTCCTCTCCACTATGTCCGCAAATCTTTCTAGCTCTCTAGGATTATCAGCGTTTATTGGCCTCATCTTACGTAGCTCATCGATATAGGCTTGAACCTGTCGCCTGTTTTCCCCATACTTTCGATTCAACCTTGCCTTAGCCGCTTCGTACGCATGATCCGAGTAACCTAATCCTTTCACCGTTTCGGCCGCCTCTCCTTCTAAACAACTTTCGAGCCGCAACATTTTAAACTGAGCTGACAAATTTGTTTCATCCACAAAACTGGAAAACGCTGCCCACCACGACTGATATTCTTTCTTGTCGCCCGAAAACTTTGGGATTCGAATCCGCTCCAGCTGTTTGTTTGCATCGACCACGTGACCATCTTTACCATGTGCGCTCTCAAATGTGCCGATCTGGCTTGTGTTATTTCCTTCGCTTTCCTTGCTGTTACTTTGCGATAAGAAAAGCCGAGCTTCCTTTGTCTCGTCCACACGATCTATCATTTTATCCGCTTCATCACCTGTTGAAGCTGCCAGGGATGCACGCTCATTTTTCCCGTACAAGGTTTGAAGCGAGTCTAACAGCTCCAACAATTCATCCCGTCGCTTGTCGATGTCCTGCAGTCTTCCCGTGACATTTTCCTTGTTTGGCGTTTTCAACGATAGTTCCGCCGCTAATTCGTTCAAAAGCTTCGTAATACTTGTCTTGAGGGTTCTTTTTTCCTTCTTTAACTCTTCTATCTTTCCATCCATAATTCCTCCAGCTTTAGTTCTCGGTGGACTTCCCGCCAAATGTTTCCAAGTTCGAACGAGTCCCTTGCAAATTCCAGTTAGTCCAATTAATACACCAATGCCAATATCCAGTTTCCGAAGGACCAAAATGTAGATTCTATTTTAAGACTGTAATCTCCGTAACAAAACCAAAACTATTTCAAGAAATCTCGACAAGTCTCGAGTCAAGTTCCATAAACGAGAGTTCGAGTTTAACTTCGTCCCATCAACTCCAACACGTGACAACTGTCAGAATATAAATAATGTAACACAACTCGAAATGTCACTAACAGTTGTTAAACTTCAGCCTTAAATTAATTGTCATCAAATTGTCAGCGAAACTGTCTGGATTGTCAATTAGCCTTGCAAGGTGGATTAAAGCATTTTTATTAAGAGTTATCAAAGTATTTTATAAGTCACGTGACCTGTTTTTCTTTATTTTGAAATCCTTGCTCCACTTAGGCATACATGCAGGGCTATTTCATAATATCCAGGCCTTGGGAAAAACACAGGTGCCCAATCCTTAAGCGGCATAGAACAAAAAAGGAGTATAAATAACTTTTGCCTGAACTAACGTCTTTATTGATGAGCGCGCACATTCTTGCGATCGAAAAGCAGTTTCGTTAAATGGAACAAAAATCTGAAACCAGATTGACATAACAATCAAAATGATACAAGTACGGAGGTGGATCGTTCAGATTACAATCTTAGATTGGTTTAGTCCTTGATGCAAAACCAAAAATCAAATTTCAGATCGCAAAATCCAGATTTAGTTTGGTCAAAAAGAACGCAACCCAAACCAGTAACGTATTTCAATCGTCTTCACCTGTCCACAAAAAACAAACAAAAGAGAACAGCTTAAAAGGACCAAACTGTTATTTTAACTTTAAGAATAATCGTCACAAACATGGGTCATATGATTTTCATAATGTTGAAGAAGAAGAGCCTCACTAATCATCTCCTCTTGACAAATCCAACAGCTGTGTTTCTCAATAATGACTGATCGTGCATTAGTTACACCAGTGTTTTCGGTTTCTCTCAGTGTTTGCTGGTTCTCTGTAAAGCCTGTGGCCCTGACATCAACGCTTTCACCTCGTGCTCTCTTCCGTTTACAGGATTCCACACGTTTGGACAGACATTTGTTTTTCTGGGAAAATTTAAGTGGCCTTTCCTGAGTGTGAACTCTTTCGTGAATCCTTAGGCTTCCTGCTTTACTAAAGCACTTGCCACAATGTTTACATTCATAAGGTTTTTCCCCAGTGTGAACTCTTTCATGAGTCCTTAGGCTTCCTGCTTCACTAAAGCACTTGCCACACTGTTTACATTCATAAGGTTTTTCTCCAGTGTGAACTCTTTCATGAATCCTTAGGCTTCCTGCTTCACTAAAGCACTTGCCACAATGTTTACATTCATAAGGTTTTTCCCCAGTGTGAACTCTTTCATGAATCCTTAGGCTTCCTGCTTCACTAAAGCACTTGCCACACTGTTTACATTCATAAGGTTTTTCCCCAGTGTGAACTCTTTCATGAGTCCTTAAGTTTCCTGCTTGACTAAAACTCTTGCCACACCGTTTACATTCATAAGGTTTTTCCCCAGTGTGAACTCTTTCATGAGTCCTTAAGTTTCCTGCTTCACTAAAGCACTTGCCACACTGTTTACATTCATAAGGTTTTTCCCCAGTGTGAACTCTTTCATGAATCCTTAGGCTTCCTGCTTCACTAAAGCACTTGCCACAATGTTTACATTCATAAGGTTTTTCCCCAGTGTGAACTCTTTCATGAATCCTTAGGCTTCCTGCTTCACTAAAGCACTTGCCACACTGTTTACATTCATAAGGTTTTTCCCCAGTGTGAACTCTTTCATGAGTCCTTAGGTTTACTGCTTTGGTGAAACACTTGCCACACTCTTTACAATCATACAGCTTTTCCCCAGTGTGAACTCTTTCATGAGTCCTTAGGTGTCCTGCTTCACTAAAACACTTGCCACACTGTTTACATTCATAAGGTTTTTCCCCAGTGTGAGTTCTTTCATGAGTACTTAGGCTTCCTGCTCGACTAAAACACTTGCCACACTGTTTACATTCATAAGGTTTTTCCCCAGTGTGAACTCTTTCATGAGTCCTTAAGTTTCCTGCTTGACTAAAACACTTGCCACACTGTTTACATTCATAAGGTTTTTCCCCAGTGTGAACTCTTTCATGAGTCCTTAAGTTTCCTGCTTCACTAAAGCACTTGCCACAATGTTTACATTCATAAGGTTTTTCCCCAGTGTGAACTCTTTCATGAATCCTTAGGCTTCCTGCTTCACTAAAGCACTTGCCACACTGTTTACATTCATAAGGTTTTTCCCCAGTGTGAACTCTTTCATGAGTCCTTAGGTTTCCTGCTCGAGTAAAACACTTGCCACACTGTTTACATTCATATGGCTTTTCCCCAATGTGGAATCTTTTATGAGCCATAAAGTGTCCTGCATTGATAAAAGACTTGCCACACTGCTGACACTCAAAGGACATCGAGGTTGCTATGCTTTAAAGGTTTTACAGTTAGGATACCTTTGGATAGATTAAGAACTATAATTAGGTAAATACACATTACTTGTTTTGTTACCACCAGCATAAACTTTGGGGCCTGGTGGTGAGAGGCCTGAAGGGAGTAGTTTAAAGGTGGTGTTGTCAGGGACATGTGGAAAATTAAAAAAACTTTTAAGACACCCGCTTATGAAAAAGTGGTTCCACACCATAAACCAGCGGATTACATACCTAAAATTTTACATGAACCCTTCAAACTAGGGAATCCATCAACATGGGTCAGTTGATTATTTGTTGACTTTGTATTTGGATCTGAGAGTTCCTTGTGGTTTGTAAAATAACACACATTTAAATAATGGTAATTAAGGTTCATCATATAGCATTCATACAGAAAATATAGTGGAACCTGTATTACTAGAAATCCTCTATTAAGCTCCCTGGGGCATTTTCATTTCAAGAATGTTTGATGGGGGAGCTTAACAGAGAGGGAGGATTATTAGAGAGGGGGAGGGTTATTTAATTTACTGTGAAATGCATCAATAAACACAAAACAGGAAGAGGAAAAAACAGACTGAAAAAATTGTTCCCTACTTCCTGCTTTGGACCAGGAACAAACAAACAACCAACCAAACAGCAGCCAGAAAATGATATCAATAATTGATTCTTCATAATAACACTGGAATGCAAAGTGGAAACACTCAAGCAAAAGGAATTGGAAGATCAAAAATAAATCGCAACTTCCATACAAGATCAGTCCACATGAAGTGTTACATGAAGTCCCAGGAGTGACCAACATCAATTTTCTCCAAACAACATCAGTATATAATCAAGTAGAAAGGTTATGAGAATTAATACAATGATCACTTGAAGGAAATAAGCTTTGATCTTTAAACAAATTCTCTCAACCAATTTTCAAGAATTGTATGGAGGTCAGTGTGGAGAATTTCCATGTTGAACTATTGCTTGTTTATTTGGTTTAAAGAGTAACAGGGTTTATTCTAGGAATTGGCTTATTCTCTTACTCTTTGTAAGAGTCCAGTGGCCACCCTTGTTGTTATTCTGTAGGTGGCCACTTTTCCAAGAGAGAGGGGTGCATATGTTACCTAAAACAATGAATATGATTTCAAGTCACACTTAAAAGAACACAGTGGCTATTCGTACGGGACCCGTACACTGACTTGTATTCGCTATTCATACGGGAGTCTCCTGACTATGCACAATACAGCTATTTATTCATGGCAGCTCCCGTATGCTCAGCTGGCATTTGCTATTCATACAGGACTCTTTTTACAGACTTGCTTTGTTCCGTTTTCAGCAGTTATGTATTCTATCATCTTAATTTAGTTCTGCTTTTTGTTTCCTTCATGGCACATGTCATAGTTTAAAGAATGTTTCAGTTCTTCTGGTAAGTCTTCATTGTGTTATATCACACTATTGCTGTTGTCATTGTCTGTCACCTACTGGATATATGGACAATAAAAGGTCTCATAAAGGGCGAAGCCCTTAGACTCCTGAGAACTAACTCAGTAAATTCTTCTTCTTAGGGTTACGGTTGGTGCTCTATGAATGAAAATCAAACATCAATGATCAAGCAGCAAGTACTCCGTGGTAGAGTGGTTAGGCTATGTATTATAGATTCTATGCCCTGGGATTGGTTCTCAATCATACCACCACAATGTTTTCTTTCCTTTTAGAATTTGCAACTGAACTTTTTTTTCCTTAAAAATTGAACAGTGGTTGAAGAGACACTTACACTTTCATGGACATTTAATGACCAGAAATTTCAAGAGACTTAGAAATTTCCTATAAATTTCAAGAAGAAACTTGATCCCGTATGAATAGCAAATACACTTCGGTGTACGGGTCCCGTACGAATAGCCACAAAAAAACTATTTGACTATTAAGTTAAAAATACAAAAAAACATACATTATTAATAATAAGAGTTATAATGAGTCATGGTGTATTAAAATAATCTTTCCCATGAACTGAAGTTTTGAAAACATTTAAACTAGGCAGCTTTCTAATCTCTGAGGGAATCTTGTTCCACCGAACAGATCCTCTGTAGTGTAGGCTCCCTTTTGCAGACTCAGTTCTGGGTCTGGGGACATAATAATTTAACTCAGAATTTCTAAGATTGTGTGAATGTACATTTGAGGTGTTGGTAAAGATCTGCCTCAGATACAATGGGGAAAGATTATTATGGATTTTATACATTGTCACAGCCAACTGTTTAAGTCTTACATATTCTAGCCTTTCCCAGCCAGGCTCATCCAACAAAACACTTGAGCGAACCTCATAGTTAGAAAAGATGAGAATCCTGGCAGCCCTATTATGCATCTTTTGAAGTTTTTCTGCTAGTCCCTTATTGATACTACCCCAAACAGCACTACAGTTATTAAAATATGGCATTACCAGTGCTTTGTACATATTCACTCTAGTACCAAAATGGCATAAATGACTTACAAGCTTTAAGATAGGAATACCAGCGGATATTTTCCTTGAAATGCTATTAATGTGTGGGCACCAGTTCAAAGATTCATCAATTTAAACTCCAAGGGATTTGTATTTAATGACTCTTTCTAAGGGTGTATTATTGACTTTGACTGTGAAGTCACTATTTATTTACTTACTTATGGGCGACCAAATTTGAAACAAAAAACCCAAACGGGTGCATAAAAATCATGATTCTCAGGCTAACTTCCGTTAAATGAAAAACAAAATTCCCCTCTCATTCTGCACTTTCGAAACAAAAACAGAAAACGTTTGGTCGTCAGCTGTATAAAAAAAAATATTTGCACCAATAAAAGGTAAACAAACAAGCACTTGTCTTGCTGCAGGGTAGTTAAAGTTTCTTGTCTCAAAATGGAGTCAAATGAATTTAATAGTCTTAGAAAAACTGTCAATAATAAAATCAAGACCTTTTCTCCAGCATTAATAGAAATGTTAGGTCACTATTGCATGTAGTAAAATGATACAGATTCCTGCTGGATCAAATTACACATGACAATATAATTTATAAGCATGCTATTTTTAATTTTGCAAGTTTGTAGTGTTTTCTATCTTGCTACGAACAGGAATGGTACACTCAGAGGTTTCTTTTATCATATATTCAGCATTATCTATGCCTTCCTATTTTTTGCTGTACATTTTGTGGAAACTTTTTCAAGATCATTTAGACATAAACATAAGACATAGACAATTTGTTAACCCTTTACAGCTTAATTCATTGTATTGCGCTGCGTGTTTGGCAAACTTAGAAGGTATTTTGGGTCTTTCTGTTCTGTCAACCATTTTAGTGAAGGCGGGGTTATGACTCTGGCTGCTCAAGAATAGCGAAGGAAGTCGCGATGGTGAGTGGATTTTTTGTCGAAGGAAGGAGGCAGACATTGCTTTATTTTTGCAAGTGACAAGAATGAGAAAGATCATAAAAATCTGTGAAGCAAATTTAAAAGCAATTTTACTGTCATGCCAGTAAAATGTAGTTAATGGAACGTGACGTTCGTTATCAGGGAACCCTTTAATGGCAGTTCTTTTTCAATAAAGCAGTTGTGTAGTCAAGTTGCCAAGGTCAGCAAGCTCTAAGATATATTGTATTCTAGCATAGAACTTTATGGCCTTGTTGTCTTAAGCAGGCTAGTATGATCCACAGCATTGCGTGCATGGCCAACTTTTTCAAAGCACTATTCATGGCTAAGAGTTCGCACGTGTAACGCTGAGCTGTCTTGTCATACAGCCTTTTCTACTGGCTATGCCAGCAGATGTTTGTCTCGCTACATATGTATAAAAGCCTAGAACAAGCCAGTGTTCAGAGTTCACTTGGATTCTGTTATTCAGCAAGGTTAGCCCTCAGTATATTATTTTTGTAAAAATTTTTCCCTCCCTCCCTTTGGAGACGACATTGGGACTTTGTTTTCTACTATGCCATCAAATAAACTACGCTGTGGCTATATGGCCGGTAACCGGTCAAGGTTTTCAAAATACTAAATGGCTGGCAGTTCTATACTCTCAGTAAATTTCACAAAATTGAAAGATTCCAGCTAATCTAAACTATCATATGTCAATTTAGAAAAGTCAAGTGATCCTGAAATGCTTTACAGATCTTTGGTCTAGTGTTTGGTTTGCGCTGGGCTCAGAGGAGGAAATCATGTTTTGTGACTCTTAGAAATTTTTTCAGCTCAACTGCCGGTCAAGGTTTTCAAAACACTAAATGGCCAGCAGTTCTATATTCTTAGTAAATTTCACAAAATCAAAAGATTCCAGCTAATGTAAACTATCATACATCGATTTAGAAAAGTCAAGCGATCCTGAAATGCTTTACAGATCTCAAGTCTAATGTTTGGTTTACGCTGAACCATGCTTTGTGACACTTTTCAGCTCGACTGCCGGTCAAGGTTTTCAAAACACTAAATGGCCAGCAGTCATATATTCTCAGTAAATTTCACAAAATCGAAAAATTCCAGCTAATCTAAACTATAACATGTCGTGATCCTGATCAAACCAGCCGAGTGATCATATTTTTGTTGGTCGCAAGTCTTTGGATGTTCGTTGTTGTTTTCTGTCCAAAGTGTGGTGTGACAGGCGACGTTTGACGTCATGCCATCTTGACCTTTCAAGTGGCCTTTGCGGAAAACCGCGGGAAAAGTCTCCACGCGTTAGTTGGGTCTGCTGCTTCTGAAGGTGAAATAAACTTCAACATTATCTTGTCGTTACACTTGAGATCTGAAAAGCATTTCAGGATCGCTTGACTTTTCTAAGTCGACATATGATAGTTAAGATTAGCTGGAATCTTTCGATTTTGTGAAATTTACTGGGAATATAGAACTGCCGGCCATTTAGTGTTTTGAAAACCTTGACCGGCAGTCGAGCTGAAAAAATTTCCAAGTGTCACAAAACATGACTTCCTCCTCTGAGCCCAGCACAAACCAAACACTAGACTAAATATCTGTAAAGTATTTCAGGATCGCTTGACTTTTCTAAATTGACATATGATAGTTTAGATTAGCCAGAATCTTTCGATTTTGTGAAATTTACTGAGAATATAGAACTGCCCGCCATTTAGTATTTTGAAAACCTTGACAGGTTACCGGCCATATAGCCACAGCGTAATAATTAATAATACTTCTGTTATTTACCCGCAGTATGGCACAATTGCTAGTGGGGCAGAGCAAATCAGAAATGTATGACCCAAATAACCTAAATCAAACATAACAGGGTTAAGAGTCCCAACTGCTACGGTAAATAAACAACACCAAAAGTGTCTCCTAGCCCTAATCGCAATCAAATATAAAGTTCTAGTTTAAGGGGAGCTGCTTATGTGCCAGTTATTTATCAATAGAGCAGTCACCTGCATTCTTGTGACCTGTGTTTTGTACTGGACTTTACGTCACGAAATGCATGCATAATAAATCCGTACAGCCATTCAAATAATTAACTTCTTATATTAACTGACGAAATGGTAGCCGAATTTCTAAATTCTAAATTCTACGAACTCAGGGGAGCCTACCTTAGACCAACAGACTGACTTCGTGCGGCTTTGTGAGCTTGTTACCCGTTGCCTAAGTAGTTCACTTGCTGTAGCTGAGTTCCATTCATGTAAATGAGCCAAACGACGCCGGAAAAGCCACCAATACTTGATTTTTTTTAAAGTACGGTGCAGCATGCCATTTTACAGGCGCCATCTTGGTTTCTTCTTGGTCCCAGTCTTCCCATAGGTGGAGGTTCGGTGGGGTCGTGACCTCATGTTTTTACCCTTTACATCAACAAAAACAGATCCACAGTTTTGAAAACTGTAAACGACCAACAAACAGCGAGCGTTGTTTTTACTACTGCCCGCAAAGAAAATCCGATGAGTAGTGTAAGATCATCCTAAAAGTAAACTGACAGATGCCATCTATAGTACTATTAAACATCATCAATTCAGGAGTCAACAACTTGGTCGTAGCATTGGCTGTCAAAATACCGTATTGCCCTGAATAAGAGCCCACCCTCGATTACTCGCCTCCCTCGAATAATCCCCCCACCCCACCCCTCTCGCCATCTTCTGGAGTCGGATCCTACAAAACTGATTAGTGACAATTCAAGCTCTGGCGCCGCGGATATTGACATTAGTTTAAGCAACAGCGTTTTTGAGCGACGCACGTCAACCGGAAGTGAGGTCTTCTCCCTTACTATATGCTTTGACGCTAAGAAATTTGTATTGATAAGTTTCTTTTCTCTTATAAGGACGATTTACCTGAGAGTTTCAATCAAACCACCGTCCAACGATGCAGAACGTCCACTTCCGGTTGACGTCCGTCGCTCAAAAACGCTGTTGCTTAAGCTCCCTATTGCCCCTGGAGTCGTAACACGTCAGGAAGTGAGTATTTCACAGGTAGACACATTGTATCGTTATGTTATGCTTCATAACTCACGGTACGCCGAGCAATAAATTCGATTTGAATCTTTTAAACCTGTGGTTTCCACGGTATCGTGACGTGATTTACAGAGGAACAATGATAAAAAACAGACATTCACATTGTTATCAATGAACCATTTCTTATTTTGTCTCTTTGTTTCGATATGACTGTCATATACGGTACTCAAGAGCTAAAGCTGGCGCTTCAGGGACTCTAGCAAGAGCGAGTCGTGATTGGTTCTTTGGAGTTTCTTTCCGATAGCTTAAACCTACATATCGAAAGAAGAAAAAGACTTCCTTGTTGAGTGTGGAATGTCCCGAAGGTCATTAGACAATATCAGTTTAGAAGTAAGTTGAAAGTGGGTGTAAACACTGAACGTGGGGTCGGGGTCCGAGTCTATATCTATTTTTAAATAATACTGTTTTAGTGTTAGTGTTAGGGTTAGTGTTAGTTTGACACTAATAATACCAATGCCTTATACAGCGCGATCATCTGCAATAAGGCATTTAATATCTGATTGCGGGTCAGTTCAATAGGTCAATAAGAAGCGATGTCGTACCTGATTATGAGTCACGTAAATGATGCCTCACGATCCTAGAGCAGATTTTAATTTGTAATATCATCAAACTGTGCTGGTCTGCCGTTTCAAGGTGCGCCACATGGTAGCAGTATTGGCCGTATGTGTATTCAGAAAATGAGAGTGAAAGGGGTAGAACGCGGGGTCGGGGTCTATCTTTTTTCAAAGAATGTTGTTTTACGTAGGTTTAAAGTTATTTTAGGGTTAATTTCACTAACAGAGAGATAGAGTATCGGGAATGACCATCTATTACACGATAGTTTTGAAGAATTGGAGAGATTTATATTTTTGATTTGGAGCTTATCTAACCTTAGATGAAAAGCATGATCGACTAACTGACTGACTGATCGCTATTGCCAAAACAGGTGCGGTTCCCGAAAGTTCACAAACGGGACCGGGGCAATAGGCATTTTCAATAGGTGATCACGTGATCACCTTTCTGTAAACACGAGAAATGTTTTGGGAAGGATAATTTCAGCAGCAACTGAAAGAGCATATGAAACTTTGACAACCTGTAAATATTCAGCCATATGTCCCAAAATTATAGTTAATGCAATGGCCTTCGAAAATTAGACGGATTTGTTGTAGGTGAAAAACACCCACACCCACTGTTGACTGGTTTTCCATACAAATCCATACACACTGAAGGGTGTGCGATTTTATGAACAGAAGAACATTTTATTAGCCAGTTATGCCTTTAAAGTGGCCTTAGATGTTTAGAGATTCTTCTTCGGATTTCAAGGGACAGGGATGATCAAAGGATTTTTTTGGTTTCGGGATTTGTTTGGGTAAGAAAATTTCGGCAAGTATTTTTTGGGCAGCTTGATTTAAGTAGGGATTGTTTTGGGTTATATAATTTAACACTTTGTGGAAATGTTTATGGCTTGGCACGGGATATTTTGCTAGTTAAATATTGGTCCAGGAAGTTCTTTCGGTTTTGTTTAAGGCCCTAGGAATTTTTTGGGCTTTTGATTTTTTTCCCATTCGATCATTCCTGTCACTTGAACTCCGGAGCACCCCCACCCCCACCCCCACCCCCACCCCCACCCCCCCACTGGGCTCTAAACACACACACATTGGACAACTTTAAAACGGTGAGAAAATCCAAGCGTTTTCGCTTCCTTACGGAGTTAGAGTTACAGTGGAACTTAAGGTTGATATACCACAATCCTTAAGCGGAATAGAACAAAGGAGGGGTATAAATAACTTTTGCCTGAACTAACGTCTTTATTGATGAGCGCGCACATTCTTGCGATCGAAAAGCAGTTTCGTTAAATGGAACAAAAATCTGAAACCAGATTGAGATACCAATCAAAACGATACAAGTACGGAGGTGGATCGTTCAGATTACAATCTTACATTGGTTTAGTCCTTGATGCAAAACCAAAAATCAAATTTCGGATCGCAAAATCCAGATTTAGTTTGGTCAAAAAGAACGCAACCCAAAACAGTAACGTATTCCAATCGTCTTCACCTGTCCACAAAAAACAAACAAAAGAGAAGAGCTTAAAAGGACCAAACTGTTTTTTTTTAACTTTAAGAATAATCGTCACAAACATGGCTCATATGATTTTCATAATGTTGAAGAAGAAGAGCCTCACTAATCATCTCCTCTTGACAAATCCAACAGCTGTGTTTCTCAATAATGACTGATTGTGCATCAGTTACACCAGTGTCTCCGGTTTCTCTCAGTGTTTGCTGGTTCTCTGTAAACCCTGTGGCCCTGACATCAACGCTTTCACCTCGTGCTCTCTTCCGTTTACAGGATTCCACACGTTTGGACAGACATTTCTTTCTCTGAGAAAATTTAGGTGGCCTTTCCTGAGTGTGAACTCTTTCGTGAAACCTTAGGCTTCTTGCTCGAGTAAAACACTTGCCACACTGTTTACATTCATATGGCTTTTCCCCAGTGTGAACTCTTTCATGAGTCCTTAGGTTTCCTGCTTTGGTGAAACATTTGCCACACTCTTTACAATCATACGGCTTTTCCCCAGTGTGAACTCTTTCATGAGTCCTTAGGTGTCCTGCTACACTAAAACACTTGCCACACTGTTTACATTCATAAGGTTTTTCCCCAGTGTGAGTTCTTTCATGAGTACTTAGGTTTCCTGCTTCACTAAAGCACTTGCCACACTGTTTACATTCATAAGGTTTTTCCCCAGTGTGAACTCTTTCATGAGTCCTTAAGTTTCCTGCTTGACTAAAACTCTTGCCACACCGTTTACATTCATAAGGTTTTTCCCCAGTGTGAACTCTTTCATGAGTCCTTAAGTTTCCTGCTTCACTAAAGCACTTGCCACACTGTTTACATTCATAAGGTTTTTCCCCAGTGTGAACTCTTTCATGAATCCTTAGGCTTCCTGCTTCACTAAAGCACTTGCCACACTGTTTACATTCATAAGGTTTTTCCCCAGTGTGAACTCTTTCATGAGTCCTTAGGTTTCCTGCTCGAGTAAAACACTTGCCACACTGTTTACATTCATATGGCTTTTCCCCAATGTGGAATCTTTTATGAGCCATAAAGTGTCCTGCATTGATAAAAGACTTGCCACACTGCTGACACTCAAAGGACATCGAGGTTGCTATGCTTTAAAGGTTTTACAGTTAGGATACCTTTGGATAGATGAAGAACTATAATTAGGTAAATACACATTACTTGTTTTGTTACCACCAGCATAAACTTTGGGGCCTGGTGGTGAGAGGCCTGAAGGGAGTAGTTTAAAGGTGGTGTTGTCAGGGACATGTGGAAAATTAAAAAAACTTTTAAGACACCCGCTTATGAAAAAGTGGTTCCACACCATAAACCAGTGGATTACATACCTAAAATTTTACATGAACCCTTCAAACTAGGGAATCCATCAACATGGGTCAGTTGATTATTTGTTGACTTTGTATTTGGATCTGAGAGTTCCTTGTGGTTTGTAAAATAACACACATTTAAATAATGGTAATTAAGGTTCATCATATAGCATTCATACAGAAAATATAGTGGAACCTGTATTACTAGAAATCCTCTATTAAGCTCCCTGGGGCATTTTCATTTCAAGAATGTTTGATGGGGGACGTTAACAGAGAGGGAGGATTATTAGAGAGGGGGAGGGTTATTTAATTTACTGTGAAATGCATCAATAAACACAAAACAGGAAGAGGAAAAAACAGACTGAAAAAATTGTTCCCTACTTCCTGCTTTGGACCAGGAACAAACAAATAACCAACCAAACAGCAGCCAGAAAATGATATCAATAATTGATTCTTCATAATAACACTGGAATGCAAAGTGGAAACACTCAAGCAAAAGGAATTGGAAGATCAAAAATAAATCGCAACTTCCATACAAGACAAGTCCACATGAAGTGTTACATGAAGTCCCAGGAGTGACCAACATCAATTTTCTCCAAACAACATCAGTATATAATCAAGTAGAAAGGTTATGAGAATTAATACAATGATCACTTAAAGGAAATAAGTTTTGATCTTTAAACAAATTCTCTCAACCAATTTTCAATAGAATTGTATGGAGGTCAGTGTGGAGAATTTCCATGTTGAACTATTGCTTGTTTATTTGCTTCAAAGAGTAACAGGGTTTATTCTAGGAATTGGCTTATTCTCTTACTCTTTGTAAGAGTCCAGTGGCCACCCTTGTTGTTATTCTGTAGGTGGCCACTTTTCCAAGAGAGAGGGGTGCATATGTTACCTAAAACAATGAATATGATTTCAGGTCACACTTAAAAAGAACACAGTGGCTATTCGTACGGGACCTGTACAGTGACTTGTATTCGCTATTCATACGGGAGTCTCCTGACTATGCGCAATACAGCTATTTATTCATGGCAGCTCCCGTATGCTCAGCTGGCATTTGCTATTCATACAGGACTCTTTTTACAGACTTGCTTTGTTCCGTTTTCAGCAGTTATGTATTCTATCGTCTTAATTTAGTTCTGCTTTTTGTTTCCTTCATGGCACATGTCATAGTTTAAAGAATGTTTCAGTTCTTCCGGTAAGTCTTCATCGTGTTATATCACACTATTGCTGTTGTCATTGTCTGTCACCTACTGGATATATGGACAATAAAAGGTCTCATAAAGGGCGAAGCCCTTAGACTCCTGAGAACTAACTCAGTAAATTCTTCTGTTTAGGGTTACGGTTGGTGCTCTATGAATGAAAATCAAACATCAATGATCAAGCAGCAAGTACTCCGTGGTAGAGTGGTTAGGCTATGTATTATAGATTATATGCCCTGGGATTGGTTCTCAATCACACCACCACAATTTTTTCTTTCCTTTTAGAATTTGCAACTGAACTTTTTTTCCTTAAAAATTGAACAGTGGTTGAAGAGACACTTTCATGGAAATTTAATGACCAGAAATTTCAAGAGACTTAGAAATTTCCTATAAATTTCAAGAAGAAACTTGATCCCGTATGAATAGCAAATACACTTTGGTGTACGGGTCCCGTACGAATAGCCACAAAAAAACTATTTGACTATTAAGTTAAAAATACAAAAAAACATACATTATTAATAAGAGTTATAATGAGTCATGGTGTATTAAAATAATCTTTCCCATGAACTGAAGTTTTGAAAACATTTAAACTAGGCAGCTTTCTAATCTCTGAGGGAATCTTGTTCCACCGAACAGATCCTCTGTAGTGTAGGCTCCCTTTTGCAGACTCAGTTCTGGGTCTGGGGACATAATAATTTAACTCAGAATTTCTAAGATTGTGTGAATGTACATTTGAGGTGTTGGTAAAGATCTGCCTCAGATACAATGGGGAAAGATTATTATGGATTTTATACATTGTCACAGCCAACTGTTTAAGTCTTACATATTCTAGCCTTTCCCAGCCAGGCTCATCCAACAAAACACTTGAGCGAACCTCATAGTTAGAAAAGATGAGAATTCTAGCAGCCCTATTATGCATCTTTTGAAGTATTCCTGCTAGTCCCTTATTGATACTACCCCAAACAGCACTACAGTTATTAAAATATGGCATTACCAGTGCTTTGTACATATTCACTCTAGTACCAAAATGGCATAAAATGACTTACACGCTTTAAGATAAAAATACCAGCGGATATTTTCTTTGAAATGTTATTAAGGTAATTCCCTTGAAATTGTTCTACTATCAAACTTTTTTTGAAACTTGGCATAATGAACATTCATGATATGAACATTAAAAAAATGCAATAAAAAGATGTGGTCACCGTGCTTGTTTAGGCGTCAGCAAGCTCTTAAACTAGGGTATTTTTACTGGTTGCGTGTTAAAAATTCGAATCCCCTTCTTACAGAATAAAGTCTTTGTTACTTGAAACACACAAAATTTCATCTTGTAAATAAAGCTTCTTTTGTTCAAATAAACACTATTGTTTCATTTAATTCGTTTTTGAATGCCTGGTTGTGGGGCATTGCACTTTTTCGGACAGTTCCGTGGTTAGCTTGAAGTCCTTGCCTTGACCCAAATACAGCAAATACGAAACTATTTCCCCTCAAAAAATCATGTTCTACTATCAAACTTTTTTTCTTCTTCAAATATGTTTTTTATTAGATTGTTGTTAGCAAATACCTGGGGAAAAAATCGGGGGTCACCGTGCTTGTTTCCTCACAAACTGCTGTGAAAGATGGTCTGGATGGATAATTTGCTCGGCAGGGACTGGGGCGAGATACAAAATAACGCCCATGGTGTTCGAAGTATACACTCGAGATCAAGCTTGTTTTCGGTTGTTTTTATGTGTTTGATATCGCCAACACAGAAATTCAAACTTGAAAAGAGTACATTAAATACCAAGGAAGGAGGTAAGTCAAGATTTGAGGAGATGTTGGAGTTATGAATCTTAATTGTGAGCTACTTTGTAGCGCTGGCGTTCGGTTTAATTCCAGTGAGCTAGGGTTCGATTTTTTCGCTTTTGCATAATAATGCTTGACAAAGAAACTTGAAGAAAAGACAATTGATTCCTATTCTTCATATGTTTGCTTGTTTGGTTTCTATACACAGCAAAATGTGAATTCAGCAGCAAACTTCGCGTTTACATCAAAGATTGGTCTACCTCGCGTGGTTCTGGTGCTACGGTGAGTCTTATTTGTTCCAGAAATATTCGTCTCTCCACTCTCGGAGTTTGAACAACATATGTACAGTAGTGATCCTAGGACCGATACTGGCTCGTTAATGCAGTTGGAGAGCCGTAGAGCTGTCCCACAGGCTTCACAGCACCCACAATCCAAAGCCTCAGCCAGGACATTTTAATAATTCCACAACTCGACGGCCGCGAAGTGGAAAACCACTGCAGACTTCGGGATCACGCACATTTCTTTCATTTTCTTGTTTTTCGATAGCAAACCAGGAAGCTTTCAGCCGATCTGCCGCACTATTATTGCGAATAAAAGCTTTAGTTCTGCAAAAGCGGCCCTTTTTTGTTCTCTTCGCGCTAGTGGGAAGAACCGCCGCCATCTTGAATGTGGCAATGTTATGCGCAGTAGCGGGTGCGCAGTGCAAAACAAGGGAATTACCTTAATGTGCGGGCACCAGTTCAAAGATTCATCAATTTAAACTCCAAGGGATTTGTAATTAATGACTCTTTCTAAGGGTGTATTATTGACTTTGACTGTGAAGTCACTATTTATTTACTTACTTATGGGCGACCAAATTTGAAACAAAAAACCCAAACGGGTGCATAAAAATCATGATTCTCAGGCTAACTTCCGTTAAATGAAAAACAAAATTCCCCTCTCATTCTGCACTTTCGAAACAAAAACAGAAAACGTTTGGTCATCAGCTGTATAAAAAAAAATATTTGCACCAATAAAAGGTAAACAAACAAGCACTTGTCTTGCTGCAGGGTAGTTAAAGTTTCTTGTCTCAAAATGGAGTCAAATGAATTTAATAGTCTTAGAAAAACTGTCAATAATAAAATCAAGACCTTTTCTCCAGCATTAATAGAAATGTTAGGTCACTATTGCATGTAGTAAAATGATACAGATTCCTGCTGGATCAAATTACACATGACAATATAATTTATAAGCATGCTATTTTTAATTTTGCAAGTTTGTAGTGTTTTCTATCTTGCTACGAACAGGAATGGTACACTCAGAGGTTTCTTTTATCATATATTCAGCATTATCTATGCCTTCCTATTTTTTGCTGTACATTTTGTGGAAACTTTTTCAAGATCATTTAGACATAAACATAAGACATAGACAATTTGTTAACCCTTTACAGCGTAATTCATTGTATTGCGCTGCGCGTTTGGCAAACTTAGAAGGTATTTTGGGTCTTTCTGTTCTGTCAACCATTTTAGTGAAGGCGGGGTTAATGACTCTGGCTGCTCAAGAATAGCGAAGGAAGTCGCGATGGTGAGTGGATTTTTTGTCGAAGGAAGGAGGCAGACATTGCTTTATTTTTGCAAGTGACAAGAATGAGAAAGATCATAAAAATCTGTGAAGCAAATTTAAAAGCAATTTTACTGTCACGCCAGTAAAATGTAGTTAATGGAACGTGACGTTCGTTATCAGGGAACCCTTTAATGGCAGTTCTTTTTCAATAAAGCAGTTGTGTAGTCAAGTTGCCAAGGTCAGCAAGCTCTAAGATATATTGTATTCTAGCATAGAACTTTACGGCCTTGTTGTCTTAAGCAGGCTAGTATGATCCACAGCACTGCGCGCATGGCCAACGTTTTCAAAGCACTATTCATGGCTAAGAGTTCGCACGTGTAATGCTGAGCTGTCTTGTCGTACAGCCTTTTCTACTGGCTATGCCAGCAGATGTTTGTCTCGCTACATATGTATAAAAGCCTAGAACAAGCCAGTGTTCAGAGTTCACTTGGATTCTGTTATTCAGCAAGGTTAGCCCTCAGTATATTATTTTTGTAAAAATTTTTCCCTCCCTCCCTTTGGAGACGACGTTGGGACTTTGTTTTCTGCTATGCCATCAAATAAACTACGCTGTGGCTATATGGCCGGTAACCGGTCAAGGTTTTAAAAATACTAAATGGCCGGCAGTTCTATAATCTCAGTAAATTTCACAAAATTGAAAGATTCCAGCTAATCTAAACTATCATATTTCGATTTAGAAAAGTCAAGCAATCCTGAAATGCTTTACAGATCTTTGGTCTAGTGTTTGGTTTGCGCTGGGCTCAGAGGAGGAAGTCATGTTTTGTGACTCTTAGAAATTTTTTCAGCTCAACTGCCGGTCAAGGTTTTCAAAACACTAAATGGCCAGCAGTTCTATATTCTTAGTAAATTTCACAAAATCAAAAGATTCCAGCTAATGTAAACTATCATACATCGATTTAGAAAAGTCAAGTGATCCTGAAATGCTTTACAGATCTCAAGTCTAATGTTTGGTTTCTGCTGAACCATGCTTTGTGACACTTTTCAGCTCGACTGCCGGTCAAGGTTTTCAAAACACTAAATGGCCAGCAGTCATATATTCTCAGTAAATTTCACAAAATCGAAAAATTCCAGCTAATCTAAACTATAACATGTCGTGATCCTGATCAAACCAGCCGGGTGATCATATTTTTGTTGGTCGCAAGTCTTTGGATGTTCGTTGTTGTTTTCTGTCCAAAGCGTGGCGTGACAGGTGACGTTTGACGTCATGCCATCTTGACCTTTCATGCGGCCTTTGCGGAACACCGCGGGAAAAGTCTCCACGTGTTAGTTGGGTCTGCTGCTTCTGAAGGTGAAATAAACTTCAACATTATCTTGTCGTTACACTTGAGATCTGAAAAGCATTTCAGGATCACTTGACTTTTCTAAGTCAACATATGATAGTTTAGATTAGCTGGAATCTTTCGATTTTGTGAAATTTACTGAGAATATAGAACTGCCCGCCATTTAGTATTTTGAAAACCTTGACCGGTTACCGGCCATATAGCCACAACGTAATAATTAATAATACTTCTGTTATTTACCCGCAGTATGGCACAATTGCTAGTGGGGCAGAGAAAATCAGAAACGTATGAACCAAATAACCTAAATCAAACATAACAGGGTTAAGAGTCCCAACTGCTACGGTAAATAAACAACACCAAAAGTGTCTCCTAGCCCTAATCGCAATCAAATATAAAGTTCTAGTTTAAGGGGAGCTGCTTATGTGCCAGTTATTTATCAATAGAGCTGTCACCTGCATTCTTGTGACCTGTGTTTTGTACTGGACTTTACGTCACGAAATGCACGCATAATAAATCCGTGTAGCCATTCAAATAATTAACTTCTTATATTAACTGAAGAAATGGTAGCCGAATTTCTAAATTCTAAATTCTACGAACTCAGGGGAGCCTACCTTAGACCAACAGACTGACTTCGTGCGGCTTTGTGAGCTTGTTACCCGTTGCCTAAGTAGTTCACTTGCTGTAGCTGAGTTCCATTCATGTAAATGAGCCAAACGACGCCGGAAAAGCCACCAATACTTGATTTTTTTTAAAGTACGGTACAGCATGCCATTTTACAGGCGCCATCTTGGTTTCTTCTTGGTCCCAGTCTTCACATTGGTGGAGGTTGGGTGGGGTCGTGACCTCATGTTTTTACCCTTTACATCAACAAAAACAGATCCACAGTTTTGAAAACTGTAAACGACCAACAAACAGCGAGCGTTGTTTTCACTACTGCCCGCAAAGAAAATCCGATGAGTAGTGTAAGATCATTTAAAAAGTAAACTGAGAGATGCCATCTATAGTAACAAAGGAGACTTTTGTCTGATTGGCTGTTTGAATCCTTAGTGTTCAGTCTTCTTACCGCGCGCCAGAGAGTAAACAAAGATGGCTGCTAGTGGGAAAGTTTCTTGAAGTTCGATCGTTCGTTCCTTCAAGAATTTCTGGCAAGAGTTGTTGATTTTCATATGACAAATAGCGGGAAAGGTTTTCAAGGACTGTTTTAATCGACAGGGTGTTTTTTCCTTGGCCTAAGAAAGAGGACTTTGTTGCAAATCGATAGAGGACAATTTTTTGCAACGTGACGATGCCTTGTAAAGCTTGTTGAATGTTGGCCAAAAGTGCGCAAAAAAAAAACCCGTTTTAAAACAAGGTACATCAGCTGAGAAGGAATTCTTATGTACGAAATGCTACAGTAATCCTCCGAAAGAGAACGGCATGTCTTTTACGCAAGAGGAAACACTCCAGAGTGGTGCGCTCTAAGTCCGACCAACTCGATCAAACGTCGTGTCCTGGAGCCGAAAGAGAAACAGGTAAAGACACAAAAAGCTACAACAATGAATCAGAATTTATTGCTTACCACATATTAAAACTGATTGTTTTCTCTATGTGTGAAAGAGTCGACCCGGTCCGAGTTTTGTACCTTCCCTTTTTAGCATTCGTCCCTTGCATAGTGTGTTGTTCTTTTCTAAAAAGCTGTTGAATTTTATTTGAGTTTGAAGTGGTTTCTCTGTTTGTTGCCAGGTGGTGAATTACCGGCTGCACATTCGAAGATGCATGTAGCAACGTAGAGGCTGCAAAGCACGAGTTCCTTGGCTTAACACCCCTGACCCACGCACCTCTATTAGTGTTGTAATAGTTATTTACAATTGTTTTGTTCACAACAAAAACAGAGACTTGTTGTCAGTAGATGTATAACTGAGTGCTTACTCAAAGAGATGCAACCAGTTGTAAATATTTATGTTAAACGGAGGAACCCAAAATGAACTGCTGTCTTTCAGCAATAAAAAAATAATTGTCATTAGGTTGTCAGTCGTAAGGTTAGCTGTTCTTTGTTATTTGAATCCTTGATCAGTACAAGATTCATTCAGTGAATAAAACATGTTAACTCATGCTACTCACTCTTGACCTCACCAGTAAAAGTTCTGGCCTCAAAAGCAATGAAACATGCATACCGGTATTTAAAATCAAGAGAAAGACCAATAACTACCTCTTCAAGTTTTTTCTTGACCTTGACAAAGAAGCCAACCTGCTTGCATTTTTCTTGTAAATTCATTTAGCTATGTTTGGATTTCAGAAGTGCGTGTTTAAAGCCAGGGGGAAGGGGGATTGTCCCAGGGTTGTCAAATATTTGATCCCTGGGATGCACAGAATTTGCTAGTTCCCAGCAAGGTTCCAAGTCGCTCGAATGGCATTTGACTGATGTAAAACCATATGTTCACAATTATTTCCCCTACAATTAGGAAGAGACATTAACCTTGAGGCATGTATACTTGAACCTTACCGTGATGTACATATATTCTTTTGATATGTTAGTTTCAGTAAAATAATCACAGTATTGTTTTATATTATTTTGTTTGTTCAAATTGAGTAATGGCCATTATAATATTGTTATTGAGACCTTTCATTAAATATAGTAGTGTGCGTTAAGTTTTCATGGCTTTTAATGGAAAGCAATCACATCATCTATCATTTTTAAATGGTGTAGGTTAAGGGCTTGAGGCAAAGGAAACGGAACATCATGGGCATCTTATGACCCTAACCCTGCTGTCCCTGCTAATAGTTATTTTTCCTTGTTTCAGTTTGTAATAAAAGCCCTGTCTATTTAAAGACAGGTACTGAAGGTGCAATTGAAGTAACCTTGTTGTGCATGATAAAAACACTGAAAAATTTTAGACTTGGTTGGCTTCAAATAGATTTCCTTGGAAGGAAAAGAACACTCCCATTTTCTTTACCTGAAGTGAAGTATTTCAAATATTGTTTGCTAGTTCATAGGTCAGTTAAGGCCAAACAGGGTGGTTGCCCAATTTGCTGAGAATGGCTGGTCACACAACCACAGCATTTTGTTTGTTTATCATGCATGGACTTAAACAAAGATTCATAATAAGAGTGAAAGAACTTGCATAAACTTCAGCCTCTATCTGCTTACAATGGAGCAGGTGGCTAAAATTCAATTTATGAAAAAGCATGTAAACAAATTTTTAAAAAACATTTTGAATAATGTATTATTAGGCATTACTAGTATAAACAAATGTTGGAAATTTTGACACAGTAATAATGTTGTGTTATTTAGTGTCAATAAAGAGAGGTTTATAATAAATATATGAAATTGGTAGCATTGCAGAAAAGTTGAGCTTGTAAGAAAACAACTGGTAAAGCTTTTTAAAAATTATCTAGGACAGGACAATGAAAGTAAAATATCAGTCTGTGAAATTTATGTCATGTATATTTTTAACCTATGGAGAAAGATTTAACACGTGAACGATCAAATATGCGGTTTTGTAATCCTGAAACTTAAGCAATTGTGAGAGAGTCAGAGTGTGTGTTTATCTTCCTTGTTTATAAATTAAATTCCCACACTCAATTCGTCCATGCGATTGTTCTCAATAAGCGCTGCCCTAGAGACCACAATCTTGTAAGAATAAGCAAGACGACAGTACAAGTGCGTTTTCTATCAGCGACCGGCTTCATTTTCAATACCGGTTTGCGCACTCCTTGCCAGTTAAATGCTCATTATTTTTCGCTCTATTTATTCTTCCATTACTCGTCTTTCATAGGTTTAAAGCGATCTGCGTCCCTCGAACTCTAAATAGACTTTTTGGCTATAATTGTCCGAACGGCAAGAAAATTTTCCCTCTCTTTCGTTAAAAATTCCTTGAGCGCAACATAAAAACATTCATTATTCGTCACAGTTGAAAGCAATGCATCAAAGTGACAGTACATATTACTTGAAATTTTGTACTCTTTCAGGGCCAAGACTTAAAGACACTAAAATTAGTGACACTGTAAACATAATTAGAAACTCTAAAAATAGTCCTGGGACGCCATTTTGGTAGTTTTCACGTTGAGAAGATACAACGTTTTGGCTTTTCTTAAGTGCCATGCCACTTTATATTGCAGATTATTTGCACAAGCCTCTTCCTCGATTAATAAACTATCTCTAACAAAAGGGATTTCCTGTCCCGAAGCCCACGACAAAAGTCTCGGATACTTGAACAAGTTTTTCTGAAAACTGTGAATTTTTCCCCTTCTGCTTGGTGTCGACTCTCGTAAACGCAAGTGTTTGGAAAATTGTTGCAATTTTATCAATGAAACCACCTTATTTTTTTTAAAAAATGACTTGCTAATTATATTCTTGCACTTTTGCCTTGGTTTGGTGACCATCAAACATCGTTTCGTTGAACTAAGCTACTATTAGTGAGTTGCATGCTAACTGTCATGTACTTTCAAACTTTCCACAGCGTCAGTGAGTAGGCTCTTATCGCTGTTTTGGTCAAAATATCATCACTACGTTAAAAATCACACGTTTTCATTGTACAACAACTTACTTTATTTAACAGTAATTCATTCTTGTGCTGAAAACTCTGGTAAAAATGAGGGACATTTCTTGAAAGGCGGAATTTTCCTCCACGTCTCGCGGGTTTCGTTGCGCCGAAAACGGTAGGTTTTGACTCACTGCGGTTGGATTGATCCGTCGATAACTCGCCACGATTTCCCTTTTTAGTACGAAGCATCTGCCACAAAAAGTAAGTACCAATCTATGTTTTCGGGAAACGAAACAGTTTCCATTCAAACGAGTTCCTTTTTGCACAAACAGACTATCAATCTGAATGAGAGAAAATGTTAGCCGACGCCTCCAAAGCTGCCTCTCACCTTCGCGTTCTTTCCCGCTCTTAGAATCACTTTTAGCAGATTGACCAATGAAAACACAGATGAGATTAACCAATCAGACAAAAGCCTCCTTTGTTATCTATAGTACTATTATGCATCAGTCAATTCCACCTGCGCCCAGCCCCCCCCCGGGCAACCGCGGGGCATTTGCCAGCCTTGTCAGTCCCGGGGGAGGGGCTTTAGCAAATTTAGCGCGACCCGGGGGCCGGGCATTGGCCAACCCCGGGGGCACCCCCGGGCTTTTGACACGCACGTTGTTAACTTTAAAACGTGGTCGACAAGGAGAATTTTCGAGATAAAGATCAGCAGTTTGTGGCGGATTGGCTTGTCCAGCAAGGGCTAGAAAAACTTGTCGACGTTTTTAAAGATATGTTTTTTTTAATTTCAATATGTACTGTAATCTAAAAAGACATAATTTCAAAGAAAATAGCAAGAGCGTGAATGAATTGTCGCGTTTTTCGCAACAGGCCGCATTTGATTCATTCTATATGGTAATTAATAAAATTCCGGCTTTTGGAAATATTAAAAGCTTGCAAATTTGAAATCAAGGACTACAATATGTATAATTAAAAACGTCTGTGTTAGAAAATGTTTACGCGTTTCACATCAGGCAACAATTTTAGCGGTGTTTTTGTTTCTGAATGGTTTTTTATCATCGGTTTGCAACTGCTGCCAACTCATTCAACTCATTTTGCGACCTTCGAATTCCAGAAAACGTGAATTGGGCCTCAAAACACGTTTCATTTCTTTGCTAGAACAACTTTGCGATCTATTGCAGCGTACGAAAATGAAAACTGGGATTTAAAAAACGATCCCGGGGGCGGGGCATTCGCCCTTTACTTTCGTCCCCACCGCCGGGCATTTGACAGCTTAAGTGCTCCAGCCACCGGGAATTTGCCATCCATGAGAAAAAAAAGGCTAATTCCCGGGGGTTAGCCCGGGGGGGGGGGGGGGGCTGGGCGCAGGTGGAATTGACTGATGCATTAAACATCATCAATTCAGGAGTCAACAACTTGGTCGTAGCATTGGCTGTCAAAATACCGTATTTCCCTGAATAAGAGCCCACCCTCGATTACTCGCCTCCCTCGAATAATCCCCCCCCCACCCCTCTCGCCATCTTCTGGAGTCGGATCCTACAAAACTGATCAGTGATGATTCAAGCTCTGGCGCCGCGGATATTGACATTAGAGAGCTTAAGCAACAGCGTTTTTGAGCGACGCACGTCAACCGGAAGTGAGGTCTTCTCCCTTACTATATGCTTTGACGCTAAGAAATTTGTATTGATAAGTTTCTTTTCTCTTATAAGGACGATTTACCTGAGAGTTTCAATCAAACCACCGTCCAATGATGCAGAACGTCCACTTCCGGTTGACGTCCGTCGCTCAAAAACGCTGTTGCTTAAGCTCCCTATTGCCCCTGGAGTCGTGACACTTCAGGAAGTGAGTATTTCACAGGTAGACACATTGTATCGTTATGTTATGCTTCATAACTCACGGTATGCCAAGCAATAAATTCGATTTGAATCTTTTAAAGCTGTGGTTTCCACGGTATCGTGACGTGATTTACAGAGGACAAATGATAAAAAACAGACATTCACTTTGTTATCAATGAACCATTTCTTATTTTGTCTCCTTGTTTCGATATCACTGTCATATACGGTACTCAAGAGCTAAAGCTGGCGCTTCAGGGACTCTAGCAAGAGCGTGTCGTGATTGGTTCTTTGGAGTTTCTTTCCGAAGCTTAAACCTACATATCGAAAGACGAAAAAGACTTCCTTGTTGAGTGTGGAATGTCCCGAAGGTCAATATCAATGGACAATATCAGTTTGGAAGTAAGTTGAAAGTGGGTGTAAACACTGAACGCGGGGTCGGGGTCGGGGTCTATATCTATTTTTAAATAATGCTGTTTTAGTGTTAGTGTTAGGGTTAGTGTTAGTTTGACACTAATAATACCAATGCCTTATACAGCGCGATCATCTGCAATAAGGCATTTAATATCTGATTGCGGGTCAGTTCAATAGGTCAATAAGAAGCGATGTCGTACCTGATTGTGAGTCACGTAAATGATGCCTCACGATCCTAGAGCAGATTTTAATTTGTAATATCATCAAACTGTGCTGGTCTGCCGTTTCAAGGTACGCCACATTGTAGTAGTATTGGCAGTATGTGTATTCAGAAAATGAGAGTGAAAGGGGTAAAACGCAGGGTCGGGGTCTATCTTTCTTCAAAGAATGTTGTTTTACGTAGGTTTAAAGTTATTTTAGGGTTAATTTCACTAACAGAGAGACAGAGTATCGGGAATGACCATTTATTACACGATAGTTTTGAAGAATTGGAGAGATTTATATTTTTGATTTGGAGCTTATCTAACCTTAGATGAAAAGCATGATCGACTAACTGACTGACTGATCGCTATTGCCAAAACAGGTGCGGTTCCCGAAAGTTCACAAACGGGACCGGGTCAATAGCCATTTTCAATAGGTGATCACGTGATCACCTTTCTGTAAACACGAGAAATGTTTTGGGAAGGATAATTTCAGCAGCAACTGAAAGAGCACATGAAACTTTGACAACCTGTAAATATTCAGCCATATGTCTCAAAATTATAGATAATGCAATGGCCTTTGAAAATTAGACGGATTTGTTGTAGGTGAAAAACAGTTCTTGCCACCCAGTCACTGTTGACCGGTTTTCCATACAAATCCATACACACTGAAGGGTGTACGATTTTATGAACAGAAGAACATTTTAGCCAGTTATGCCTTTAAACTGGCCTTAGATGTTTAGAGATTCTTCTTCGGATTTCAAGTGACAGGGATGATCAAAGGACGTTTTTGGTTTCAAGATTTGTTTGGGTAAGAAAATTTCGGCAAGTATTTTTTGGGCAGCTTGATTTAAGTAGGGATTGTTTTGGGTTATAGCATTTAACCCCTCGTGGAAATGTTTATGGCTTGGCACGGGATATTTTGCTGGTTAAATTTTGGTCCAGGAAGTTCTTTCGGTTTTGTTTAACGCCCTAGTAATTTTTTGGGGTTTTGATTTTCTCCCATTCGATCATTCCTGTCACTTGAACTCCGGAGCACCCCCACCCCCACCCCCCCCCCCCCCCCACTGGGCTTTAAACACACACACATTGGACAACTTTAAAACGGTGAGAAAATCCAAGCGTTTTCGCTTCCTTACGGAGTTAGAGTTACAGTGGAACTTAAGGTTAATATACCACAATCCTTAAGCGGAATAGAACAAAGGAGGAGTATAAATAACTTTTGCCCGAACTAACGTCTTTATTGATGAGCGCGCACATTCTTGCGATCGAAAAGCAGTTTCATTAAATGGAACAAAAATCTGAAACCAGATTGAGATACCAATCAAAACGATACAAGTACGGAGGTGGATCGTTCAGACTACAATCTTACATTGGTTTAGTCCTTGATGCAAAACGAAAAATCAAATTTCGGATCGCAAAATCCAGATTTAGTTTGGTCAAAAAGAACGCAACCCAAAACAGTAACGTATTTCAATCGTCTTCACCTGTCTACAAAAAACAAACAAAAGAGAAGAGCTTAAAAGGACCAAACTGTTTTTTTTAACTTTAAGAATAATCGTCACAAACATGGGTCATATGATTTTCATAATGTTGAAGAAAAAGAGCCTCACTGATCATCTCCTCTTGACAAATCCAACAGCTGTAGTTCTCAATAATGACTGATTGTGCATTAGTTACACCAGTGTTTCCGGTTTCTCTCAGTGTTTGCTGGTTCTCTGTAAAGCCTGTGGCCCTGACATCAACGCTTTCACCTCGTGCTCTCTTCCGTTTACAGGATTCCACACGTTTAGACAGACATTTGTTTTTCTGGGAAAATTTAAGTGGCCTTTCCTGAGTGTGAACTCTTTCGTGAATCCTTAGGCTTCCTGCTCGACTAAAACACTTGCCACACTGTTTACATACATAAGGTTTTTCCCCAGTGTGAACTCTTTCATGAGTCCTTAGGTTTCCTGCTTCGATAAAATATTTGCCACACGTTTTACATTCAAAATGCTTTTCCCCAGTGTGAACTATTTCATGTCTCCTTAGGTTTCCTGCTTGACTAAAACACTTGCCACACTTTTTACATTCATAAGGTTTTTCCCCAGTGTGAACTCTTTCATGGGTCATTAGGTGTCCTGCTACACTAAAACACTTGCCGCACTGTTTACACTCATATGGCTTTTCCCCAGTATGAACTCTTTCATGTATCCTTAGGTTTCCTGCTTCGCTAAAATATTTGCCACACGTGTTACATTCAAAATGCTTTTCCCCAGTGTGAACTCTTTCATGTCTCCTTAGGCTTCCTGCTTCACTAAAACACTTGCCACACTGTTTACATTCATAAGGTTTTTCCCCAGTATGAACTCTTTCATGTATCCTTAGGTTTCCTGCTTCGCTAAAATATTTGCCACACGTTTTACATTCAAAATGCTTTTCCCCAGTGTGAACTCTTTCATGTCTCCTTAGGCTTTTTGCTTCACTAAAACACTTGCCACACTGTTTACATTCATAAGGTTTTTCCCCAGTGTGAACTCTTTCATGAGTCCTTAAGTTTCCTGCTTTACTAAAGCACTTGCCACACTGTTTACATTCATAAGGTTTTTCCCCAGTGTGAACTCTTTCATGAGTCCTTAGGGTTCCTGCTCGAGTAAAACACTTGCCACACTGTTTACATTCATATGGCTTTTCCCCAGTGTGAGCTCTTTCATGAATACTTAGGCTTCCTGCTTGACTAAAACACTTGCCACACCGTTTACATTCATAAGGTTTTTCCCCAGTGTGAACTGTTTCATGAGTCCTTAGGCTTCCTGCTTGGCTGAAACACTTGCCACACTGTTTACATTCATATGGCTTTTTCCCAGTGTGGAATCTTTTATGAGCCATAACGTGTCCTGCATTGTTAAAACACCTGCAACACTGCTGACAGTCAAAGGACGTTGAGGTTGCCTTTCTTTAAAGGTTTTACAGTTAGGATACCTTTGGAAAGATGAAAAACCATAAACAGGTAGATACACATTATTTGTTTTGTTGCCACCAGCATAAACTTTGCGACCAGATAAAGGGAGGCCTGAAGTGAATAGTTTAAAGGTGGTGTTGTCAGGGCCAATATGCATGTGGAAAGTTAGAAATGTTTTAAGACACCCGCTCATGAAAAACTGGTTCCACACCATAAAGCAGCTGATTACATACCTAAAATTTTACATAAACCCTTCAAACTAGAGAATCCATCAACTGACAACATGGGTCAGTTGATTATTTGTTCATCATTATTATTTGTTCAGACAATAGAGTGGAACATGTATTCCTATAAATCCTCCATTAATCTCTGTGGAGGCCTTTTCATTTCAAGAATGTTTGATGGGGGAGCTTAACAGAGAGGAAGGATTATTAGAGAGGAGGGTATTTAATCTACTGTGAAATGCATCAATAAACACAGAAAAGGAAGACAAAGGAACCTACTGAAGTAACGGTTCCCTACTTCCTGTTTGGACCAGGAAGAAACAAAGAAACAACCAAAAAGCAGTCACAAAATGGTATCAATGATTAACTCTTCATAATGACACTGGAATGCAAAGTGAAACACTCAAGCACATGAAATTGGAGGATCAAAAACTTCCATACAAGATCAGTCCACATGAAATGTTACATGAAGTCCAAGGAGTGACCACCATCAATTTTCTCCAAACAACATCAGTATATAATCAAGTAGAAAGGTTATGAGAATTAATACAATGATCACTTAAAGGAAATATGCTTTGATCTTTAAACAAATTCTCTCAACCATTTTTTTCAAGAATTGTATGGAGGTCATTTTGGAGAATTTCCATGTTGATCTATTGCTTATTTATTTGGTCTAAAGAGTAACGGGGTTTATTCTAGGAATTGGCTTATTTTCTTACTCTTTGTAAGAGTTAAGTGGCCACCCTCCTTGTTCTTCTGTATGCAACCATTAATTTTGTCTAAGAAGGAGGGGTGCATATATTAACTAAAATAATGGACATGATTGCAAGTCACAATATTAAAAAGAACAAATAATACCAATTTTGTTTTTAAAAATAATTTTGGTCCTTATATAGGTTAGTTTAAGGGACAGGGTCAGCTAAGGAACCACTGGTTTTGCCAGTTTGAAAAGCATTAATTATCTCAACCCAAATCAAATTTAGAACTGCTATAACTAGCAGTACCAGTAACTAATGGTCAGGAAGTGCGAGTGAACATGTGCATTTTCCTTAGAGCAAGGCTGCTGCATAAGAGAATTTTTTGGGAGCCCTTTAGACTCTTAAAATAAAAAGCTGCATTTCTGGGGGGCCCATTTAAAAAAAAAACAGTTCTGTAATTTTAATGTGGACATCACACTTCTAGCTCATGACAACTGGTGCACTAATCTGTTGACTGATAAGCTTCAAATTTATTATTTATCAAACTCAAAGGCACAAATAGTAGCATAGAGTAGTAAAGAATCGACTAACATTCATGGCATTCTTTCCTGTACTTTATTGTACTTGAAGAATGGACCCCTACAGCCAGTGTACCTAAACCTAGTTTTAATTAGTTCACCAGAATAACCATATTGATAGTGTCTGTATCTAAAGTTGACAATCTTGACCACATCCTCGAAACTTGACTCTCTCTCCTTGAAACACAGACAATTACACAACGTTAATAAGTATTGCCTGATGAGATGAAAACAGAAGAATACTTCAAACTCGAACAAATTGAGTTTCAAAATGCAAACATTGAGTCTTGAGTTTCAAGAAACAAGCATTTTTGATATTCATCACTTGAAAGGATTTTGAGACATCATTTATTTCTCAAGAAAATAAAGACAACCATTCACAAAAACAGCAAACGGTACAGCTAATATATAGATTTAGCCAGGGCTAAAAGCAAAGCTCTTATTAACTCGAATTTATGATTTAAATCAAACAATAAACTTGTATTCCACAATTCAGTTAACGTTAGAACACATTCATGCGACTAATTTGAGGGAAAGGTTAAGTGATTTTAGAGAACAGTAATTTGCAAACAGTCCAAGCTGAGAGTGAACTTAATCTTACATCGAGTTGATAGCCTTATATACCCAAAAAATAGCAATCATCTTCGATCACATTTAAGAGCGCGGGCTCTTGATCACATTAGATTAGGCCTGGAAAACAAATCAGGCGAGATTTTTTGCGTTCGACAAGTTTACTTTAGAAAATCTTGCCAACAAGTCTGGGGATGTGTAAACCAACCGTTTATACTTTTTATACATCACATCTGAGGTGAAACAGTACAATGAGGCACTGTTTTTATCACACAGACCTCAGACAGAATGCAGTATTTCACAATTTTGCAATACAAATTGCACTCACTCAATATTCAGGACGATCGAAGCACGTGTGGGCTTTTAGCGAAACCGTTAAAGAAATTTCCAAAATAAGCTATACGGCTAGCCAGTTCTCATTATTGACAAGCGCCAAAGTCGACTGTTTAACAAGTGCATATGCAAAGTTAATAAAAAAGGGCCACTGAAAGGTTTTTCATCTTAAAGTTTGGAAAGTTGACTCAGCATTTTTGTATGAAGTTTAACTTTACAACTATCAAAACTGTATTTATACTTGTTAAGGTCTGCATTTACACCAGGCCTGGTGGTGAGAGGCCTGAAGGGAGTAGTTTAAAGGTGGTGTTGTCAGGGACATGTGGAAAATTAAAACAACTTTTAAGACACCCGCTCATGAAAAAGTGGTTCCACACCATAAACCAGCTGATTACATACCTAAAATATTACATGAACCCTTCAAACTAGAGAATCCATCAAAAAGGATCAGTTGATTATTTGTTGACTTTGTATTTGGATCTGAGAGTTCCTTATGGTTTGTAAAATACCGTAATACACTTGTAAAGTAATGGTAATTGAGGTTCATCATACAGAATTCATACAGATTATACTACTACACAAGAAATTTCTGCAATTTGATTGGCTTAGAGCAGTGGTATTTCAGCTTAATTTGAAATACCTACATGTGAAAATTACAAACCTTTTGCGGGTAGTAGTATAAACAAATAATAGCATGATTTGTACGTGATATTTGGCATAAATACCACTCGTGATATTTCAAAATTGTCTCAAATTTCACTCGCCTAACGGCTTGTGAAATTACGCATAACAATTTTGAAATATCACTCGTGGTATTTATGCCAAATATCACTACAAATCATGCTATTACCTATACTAATATAGCTGAACTTGCATATTAGCATAAATCCTCTATTAAGCTCCCTGGGGGCCTTTTCATTTCAAGCATGTTTGATGGGGGAGATAAACAGAGAGGGAGGATTATTAAAGAGGGGGGAGGGAAAATAGCGAGAATCTCAAATCAGTTCTAAAAAATCTAATTTTTACTTATACCACCCAAACAACCCTTTAGGTGATCTCTTTAAAGAAATGATATCAAGAAATCCTCGAGCGCTTTACATTACATTCGACTTTGCTGAAGCTGAAGATGATAGCATGTGTCATGTGTACCCTGTGGAAGATTGCATGAGGGCCTCCAGGGCAATTTATTCAAATTACCATACATGTAAGGGACCGGTCATTATTTATCGAGAGGGGGGGGGGGGGGGCTGGTGCAAATAAGGGGTGGGTCACCAGTTTTTATGCAGAAGTTCACGGGGGGGCCACAAGAAAACATGCAAATGTATAAGCCAATAAAATGTTGAGCTGCATCCTTATAATTAAATACAGCAAGAGAAGAGAGGACTACTATTAAAATAACTTCTAAAAATCAACATTTATTTCCACTAACTTTGCTTTACTTTGCTTATTTCTTAGTTAATGCATGTCCGATTTTTTATTTTTTTCTTTGGGAGGGGGGGTCTGGAAAGTCATGCTTAAGGAGAAGGGTGGGTCAGCAAAAATCAAGCAAGCCATATTTCATATTGCACCAGCCCCCCCCCCCCCCCTCTCAATAAATAATGACCGGTCCCTAACATGACACCAAGTTACAGGTCTCTTTTGGGAACCAACTGTAGGCCACAACCTTTTTACAAATCAGAGGAATATTGAACTTTCAGTAATTTGCTAGTTTTTAGGTCATGTTATGAAGGTGAGATGCAGAGCCTTGCATCACAAGGAAAAATGGACACTGAAAGGTAACTTTCAGGAACTTGTGTCTAAAACTCATTTTGTAGAAGTCTCATTAATATTTTGTAATCATGAATACGACTTCTTGTTATGTTCATTTTCATTGTTCATTGTCATGTCCAAAGTAAATCTATCATTTGGCATTAAGTTCGTCGATAGTTTTTTGGGGCATTTCGAAAACAGTTCTTGAAGGCTTTTGGACCTGACCATCTCAAAGCATTTTTACTTCTAAGTTCAGAATTAAATGGTCATCTGAAGCGATTCTCAGTTGCTTGTTTTTCAGGATTTTTTTTTCTTCTTATATTTTTTGACGGACTATTTCGTCTTTTCAGATTGTAATACCTATTTAGATACCAAAATTTTCATCATTATTATTTATTTTTCTTTACGCTTTGGTGGACTAGAAATAACTTTGGTGTTATTTTCCCCTTTGTTTACATGGTTTTTGCTTTGTTTACAATTCACGTTCTTGTCGCTTACGGTGGCCCATGTCGCTATATTTAAAACTTTGTTGTTTGTCAAATTCTCAGAGCTGAAACTTCAGATCTAAACGGAGCACAGCTCTTTCATGTAGTATAATCGATCGACTTTTTGCAGTTAAAGTTGGGCGTTATTTTGACCGCCGAAACAACACATAATCAAGGTGCAAGCACTGAAAGCCCAAAACTGTATTACAAAAGTTATTTTGTGAGACATTTTTATGCAGTCTTAAAGCTTTGGGTAACTGGTAACTGCATGTGCAACATCAAGTCAATAAGAGCTTTTGCACGCTTGTACTGCTTCCCTGAAAATTGTTGAAATTTGCAGCAATTTCGCGAATAAAAAAAATGTTTTTTTATTGAATTTTTTTAACTTATCCAAATTTCTCAAAAGGTAAAGCACTTGGGGATTTCTTAATTATCATTTCTTGAAATAGATCACTAAAGTGTGTTTGGGTGGTAGAAGTCAAAATTCGATCTTTTAGAACTTATTTGGGATTCTTGATATTTTCCAACATTGACTCTACTGTGAAATGCATCAATAAACACAAAAAAGGAAGAGAAAGGAACAGATTAAAGTAATGGTTCCCTACTTCCTCCCTACACTTAAGCACATGAAATTGTAAGATCAAAAATAAATCGCAACTTCCATACAAGATCAGTCCACATGAGGTGAACTACATGAAGTCCCAAGAGTGACCAACATCAATTTTCTCCAAACAACATCAGTATATAATGAAGTAGAAAGGTTATGAGAATTAATACAATGATCACTTAAAGGAAATATGCTTTGATCTTTAAACAAATTCTATCAACTAATTTTAAAGAATTGTATGGAGGTCAGTGTGGAGATTTTCCATGTTGATCTATTGCTTATTTACTTGGTCTAAAGAGTAACAGGGTTTATTCTAGGAATTGGCTTATTCTCTTACTTTTTGTAAGAGTCCAGTGGCCACCCTTGTTGTTAGTCTGTAGGTGGCCATTTTTCCAAGAAAGAGGAGTGCATATATTTACCTAAAATAACGAATATGATTTCAAGTCACACTTAAAAAGAATAATTAATAATAAATTTTTAAAAACTGATTTTGGTCCTTATTTAGATTAGTTTAAGGGACACAGTCAGCTATGGAACCACTGGTTTTGCCAGTTTGAAACTCATTTATCTCAAACCATAATTAAATTTAGAACTGCTATAACTAGCAGTAACCAATGGTTAGGAAGTGCGAGTGAACATTTACCTTTACCTTAGAGCAAGGCTGCTGCCTAAAAGAATTTTTGGCAGTCCTTCGGGCTAACAAAATAAAACGCTACAATTCTAACAGGCCGTTAAAAAAAATTAATTTTATTAATGTGTCACACTTCTACCTCATGACAAACGGTGCACTAATCTGTTGATCAATAACCTTCAAATTTATTATTTATCAAACTGAAGGGCACAAATAGTAGCATACAGTAGTAAAGGATCAAGTAACATTCATGGGCCAATCTCCTCTTTCCTGTAATGTACTGGAGGCATTTTTTGCTTAATTATTGTATTTAAGGAACAGACACCTTCAGCCAGTGTACCTAAATAAAGTTTTAATTAGTTAACCAGAGTGAACATATTGATAATGAATGTATCTAAAGTTGACAATCTTGACCACATCCTTGAAACTTGATTCTCTCTCCTTGAAAATTGACTCAGTGTTTTTGTATGAAGTTTAACTTTTGAACTAGTTATCAAAACTGTTTAAAACTTGTGAAGTGTCAACTTAAGGCTTCTACAATTTACTTATGGGCAACCAAAATTTGAAACAAAAAGCCAAAACGAGTGCATAAAATCATGATTCTCAGGCTAACTTACACTAAATGAAAAACAAAATTCCCTTCTCATTCTGCACCCTTGAAACAAAAACAGAAAACATTTGGTTGTCATCAGTAGCAAAAAAAATGTTCTGCCAATAAAAGGTAAACAGAGAACCACTTGTCTTGCTGAAGTGTAGTTGAAGTTTCTTGTCTCACAATGGAGTCAAATGAATTTAATAGTTTTAGAAAAACTGTCAATAATAAAATCAAGACCTTTTCCCCAGCATTAGAAATGTTAGGTCACTATTGCATGTAGTAAAATCATACAAAGTCGTGATGAATGCATGCTATTTTTAATTTTGCAAGTTTGTAGTGTTTTCTATCTTAAATTGCTACGAACACACATGGTACACTCAGAGGTTTATTTTATAATTATTTTATTCAGCATTATCTATGCCTCCCTATTTTTTGCTGTACATTTTGTGGAAACTTTTCAAAGGCTCGAAAAAACATTTCAGTTTTTGAAAATCTTCACAACGCCTATTCAAGATCATTTAGACATAAACATAAGACATAGACAATTTGTTACCCCTTTACAGGGTAATTCATTGTATTGACTTTTTGTGCTGTGCGTTTGGCAAACCTAGAAGGGATTTTGGGTCTTTCTGTTCTGTATACCATTTCAAGAAACAAGCACCCCATTTTTTATATTCACCACTTGAAGGATTTTGAGACACGATTTATTTCTCAAAAAAACTAAATTTACGCAAACAGCAAACAGTACAGCCAAGAGCACTTGCATTTAGAAGTGCATATGTAAAGTTAATAAAATAGGACCTATCTTAAAGTTTCGAAAATTGATTCAGTATTTTTGCATCAAGTCTAACTTTTGAACTATCAAAACTGTTTTAAAACTTGTCAACATATGTATTTACGTGCTTTACACTAGGCAGTGTCAAGGCTACTGCCTGATGGGGGCCTGGTCGCCAGAGGCTCCTACAATTTTCTTGTGGGCGACCAAAATTTAAAACAAGGAGCCTGAAAGGGTGCATAAAAATCATGATTCTCAGGCTAACTTCCATTAAATGAACAACAAAATTCCCTGCTCATTCTGCACTTTTGAAACAAACAAGCACTTGTCTTGCTGCAGTGTAATTGACAGAAGTTTCTTGTCTGAAAATGATGTCAAATGAATTTACAAGTCTTAGAAAACCCGTCAATAATAAAATCAAGACCTTTTCCCCAGCATTAGAAATGTTAGGTCACTATTGCATGTAGTAAAATGATACAAAGTCGTGCTGCATGGAAAAGCAAGAGATTTCAAATTGCACATGACAAAAAGTATGCTATTTTTAATTTTGCAACTAGTTTGTAGTGGTTTCTATCTTGCTACAAACAGGAATGGTACAGTCAGAGGTTTATTTTTTACGTAACTATTTAGCATTATCTATGCCTCCCTATTTTTTGCTGTACATTTTGTGGAAACTTCTGAAAGGCTCGCAAAAAAATTTCATTGTATTGCACTGTGCATTTGGAAAACTTAAAAGATATTTTGGGTTTTTCTGTTCTGTCAATCATTTTAGTGAAGGCAGGGTTAATGAAACATGCTCACCCAGCTTGGCTGAGAATGACTTAGGTTGCTCAAGAATAGCGAAGGAAAATGGCGATGGGGAGTGTTTTTTTTGTAGAAGAAAGGACGCAGACCTTGCTTTATTCTTGCAAGTGACAAGAATGAAAAAGATCATAAAAATCTGTGAAGCAAACTTAAAAGCAATTTTACTGTCATGCCAGTTAGTTATCAGTAGTTAGTTATCAGTACGCTAGTTATCAGTAACCCTTTCATGGCGGTTCTTTTTCAATTGTATTCTAGTGTAGACTTTTACGGCCTTGTTGTCTTAAGCAGGCTAGTGTAATCCACAGCATTGGCCAACTTTTTCAAAAGCACTATTCATGGCTAAGAGTTTGCACGTGTAATACTGAGCTGTCTTGTACCACAACCTTTTCTACTGGCTATGCCAGCAGATGTTTGTCTACCTATAAAAGCCTAGAACAAGACAGTGTTCAGAGTTCACTTGGCTTCTGTTATTCAGCAAGGTTAGTGCTCAGTATATTATTCTTGTGAAATTTTTTCCTCCCTCCCTCCCTTTGGAGACGAGGTTTGGGCTTTTTTTTTGTGCCGTGCCGTCAAATACACTAGGGACACTCCTCAGCGGTGCGGTTAAGTCTGGGCAGCGAATTCCCCCAAGCTTGTTGGCCATGTTGCCGTTTAATATCGCCTGCAAACCAATACTCTTCTCCGATCCAGAACATGCTGTATTGCATTCAGCTTGTAGTGCTGGGGAGATAAGTGAGATTCTTTGGTCACGCCATCACCAGGCTAACCTAGCGCACGGCAGTGCTCTCCCATTACAGCAATGCTGCATCACGCGTGACCAGGAAACTGAACACGTGATCCAAGCCATCCAATAAATGCGTCACTTTGAGTACAGTAGTGAAGATCACGTTGGAACTACGGAGATTTCATTAAAATGTAGAATTCCAGTAAAAGATCTTCAAATTAAAGATGGAAAGTTCGATACTTGTGGAAATAAGAAATAGCGACGGATATAACCTCTGTTTTATCGAGTATTTATTTATTTATTAGGTAGAGCTTGATCTTTATTCTTTTGTTTACAGTTGATAAAGCCGGTAAGTTTCTCCCATCGCATACGCCATCATTCAACAACCTTTCGCGTATTTCCCTTCCAAACATGCTAGTCATCAATTTGAACAACTCTATGGATTCTACAACGTTGTCTGAAAGTTTAGAAGGATTTCTTCTTCCTCCTGGACTAAGGGGAAAAATATGTGCCGTACGTTTGATAATGACGAAAGATGCGACACAGTCTGCCATAAGTAACATGAACTGTTGGTGAGATTTCCCTTGGTCCCTCTCCACTCAAATACAAACCAACTATCTGTCTTCTGATTTCCATACTGAGAGGTTTACCTGGCCTGAACCCTCAATCTAGAGCATAATAATCAATAGGTCTGAACATTGTGAAAGTCTCTTAAATCCTCAAATCTTTCTATGCATTTTGTAATTTTGTTTCAAATTTCCCAGATCACACTAAAATATCCAAATATGCAGGTAAATGAAACTTGAAACATTGTCTTCATAGTTGGAATTTACTGGCCACAAGTGACAGAGCATTGCTGTAATGCAAACTTGTCATTATTTGTTTTATAATTTAGTTACTTCGCATTTAACATGCATCGCAAAGGAACAGAGAGATTAACTAGTCGATTATTGCCTGAAACAGGATCATCACAAAGCAACAAACCTTGTAACACGAAACAAACAAAACGGATTGAGATCCACCAATCACGAATCACAAACCATGACCTCGTCGTGCAAGTAAACATTTATTCGCTACGAGGTCTGCCAAGGTGATTGACGGACAGAAAAACACAAAATATGCCAAAACCCACAGCGCGATACAACGATTTGCCCTATAAGTCCCAATATTGACCATCATCAATTTTCTCCTAGCGATATCCATACATCATCAAAACAAAAGGTTATGAGAATTACAACTTTTACTGTTCATTACGAGAAAATATGCATTCATTTGCATGAAACGGCAACCAATAGCGCGGAGATCCATTCATTAGAGCAAAAAAAACAAACATTTGTGCATAAATCAGATTCAGTAAGAGATGCCCTTAGAAGAACGAACAGGACTACTCTATAGGACATTATTATATTTTCAGTCAAAGTGCAATAAAGGACACTTCTATGTTCGCACATTTTAGATCAACTTCCGAAGCTTACAGGGCGTGTAAAATGATCAGAAATAAATTGGTTTATCGCCCAGTTACGCTGCAATAGGAATGATATGCTTGACTAAATGCCGAACGCAGTTTAAATCAAGTGACCGACGCAATCATGATGCAAATTACCTTCAAAAACCATTGCAGTGTCATTTAAAGATTTCGCAAGAGGATTGCAAATTATGTCCTGTGTAACCTGTGTGACTAACTATCCTTAATGTACTGAAAGTTTCTCTTACCTTAAGTAACAAGATATTCCCGCCTTGATCAAATCACACGTGGAGGATTCACAGATTCACACATAGCTACACATCGGCCGCCATCTTAATTTTGTATTGTGAGAGAAACCTGGGGAGAGTACAAAAACACGCCGGGAGTCTTTCGGGGGTCCGTCGAGGATGATCGTCGGTGATCGTCGGAAATTGTGAGCTGGATGACATGACTGGGAGGGTTAGGAAAAGAACGTCAGTTAAGGTTTTTTCTTTCACTTGTTTGTTTGTTTAGTAGTTTCAAAGCAATTCAATTGCTGTATTTTAGTGCATTTACTTATGTTTAGCCTCCCTGCTTCTATGTGAAAATAGTTTTTTCACATGGAAGGTTAGGGATAGACAACAAGAAACGTGTTTGGGGTGGTGTGGGCTGTTTTCGTTGGCCATATTCGAGTTATTCAGGCAAGCAAGACCAAGCCCGAGGTGGGCGTGGAGTGCCGGGGTGAAGTGAAAACCACGGACTTTGATCAGATCGATGAAAAACGGTCCCCGGTTACTGAAAAAAATACAACAAAACGCATCCATATCTGACTCTGTGATTGAACTTTGACTTCTGGTCTCGGTTGTTCAAAAGTTGGATAGCGCTATCCACCGGATAAATCGCTATCCAGAGGATAAGTATTACGAAAACCAATTGCGCTATCCTTTGGATAGTAATTTATCCAGTGGATAGCGCTATCCACCTTTCGAACAACTGGGGCCTGGTGTTTTCCCGGGTTTCTTGTCCTTCAAAGAGAAATTACAATGGATTGATCAGTGTCAGTGTCAGTTGTACTAAAAGTTATGTTAAGCTGGTTGCTACAAGTCAGAGGATGATGAAATCTGCTTTCACACTTTTCCTCTACCAATCCCAGTTCGATTAAGTTCGGTGATCGAATACAATCGAACTCTCTCACAAAAAAAATAGTGATTAAATCGAACTTTGATGATTGAGTTCGATTATGTTCGATGGTCGAGGTTGGCATTCATTCGATTAAAAGATGGGACGTTATAAAGGAAGATTGCTCGTGTTTTTCCGAATGTTTTATTTTTTGTAGGGTGTCATACGACTGAGTATATCGGCGGGAATGGTTGTGGCGGATCAGTGTACAGTATAGTGTATTTTTTGTAAGAAGAAGAACACCCAGGAAGAACAAGACTATTATTGCCATATTTCAATTTTATACTCAATCACATAGTGAATATTATGCTCCGTTAAAGACTTTTTTACTTTTCTCCCTTTTAGGTTCAGACCCCCTCCAGTTTCGTATCGGCCACGTGGACCTGGGAAACTAAGCAGCGCTACATTAATAAAACAAAGCGATCAAGCGAATTCAATAAGCACAGAACATTTTTTCTTCATGACCTTAGATAATCTGGTTGTTTTGTTGCTTTGTTTTTGTCTATTTTGGGTTTAGGTTAAAACGTTCAGTTGAAAGTTCGATTGCTTCGATTGAGTGCGGAAATACAACTCTCACGAATTTTTTTGGTTGGACTGTGTTCGATTAAGTTCGATTACCAAACGGCAGTTCAAGTGGTTACGTCGGGACCAATCTCGGCAGCAAGTACAGTGCAAGAAATAAATGCCGGATTGGTCGTTTTCATGACACTATAAAGTAAAGACGGTTTATCGGCCGCCGCCCATTCACAGACAGGCGGCTACTCCCTCATCAAAATACGCCAAAATAGACAGATTAGCCTGCGTGGCAGGCGTTTGAAATGGAAAGGGAAAGGGGGCTTTGAGCGGGAAAGAAACGCGGAGGGGCGCCTAAAAACCCCCTTTCCCTTCCCTTTCAAGCACCTGCCACGCAGGCCATAGACGGATTAGTTCGACTCCAATAACTTCAGTTTGATACTGAATGCAGACAAATCCAGCTTACATAGGCTTGAATTAAAGGAAAACGAGGCGCTCGAAGTAGTATCCAGCGTATGTAAGAGAAACTAAATCTGAACAGTTCTTTAAGGAGTTTGGCTTGACAGACTCTTGACGTTCGAATGGTGGATTTATTTTTCAAAAATTTCAGCTGGTATTTCTATAGCTTTAGTTTTATCTCGATGGATTTTGTATTTTTTTGGAGCTAACTGATTTTCTTGAATTAGCCACTTTTTTAGCGGATATGATCACATTCACTTATTCAATATCCTATGTCCTATCTCTACATTTTAATTTTTTTTCCTGTGGCTACAGTGTAAATGCATCAGTCAATTGAAACCCCGGCCCCCCAACCCCCGACACAGTGTTAAAAGATGGCTTATTTCCCTGGCCCTGGGGCCAAGAGACCTATTAAAAGCCCCGCATAGCGGGGCATCCACACACTGGAACCAAATGAAGAAGCATGAACTCAATTCGGCATCGTTTGCCAAGGACACGTTGCAAAGGTTAAACTTTACCTGTTTTCGCTTCTTTCACTAAGAACTCCAGATTCCACTATCAATATTGTTTTCTTCTGTAATCGTCAATTGCTGCGAAAATTGCCCTTTTTTGAGCTATTTTGAAAAAATAGCTCATATGTCAGTGGTGTAAGCGTATGTATCTTTGTGGCTCTGTGGCTCTGTGGCTTTGTGGCTTTGTGGCTTTGTATGTTGGGATGTTTGTTGCAAGAGCCAATAAGTTTGAAGGTACTATGAGTTGATGCTTAGGAACCAATGAGAACTTGACATCCATTTAAACATGGCATTGGTAAAGGTCGAACAAGGGCACTTTGAGACCGCCATCTTGATCCTTCACAATTTTTTCGTCTTTTATGACGGGTACAGGTGTTTGGAAGCATTACATAAAATATCTTTATGATTCAAACGCTATGAACAGTGATGCAGCTGTTGAAGGGTTCATATCATTTCTACCTAATTCGGCTATCGGTACAACGCACGTCAGTATGAGTTCTGTTTCACCTGCTACAACTGGGTAGAGTATAAAAGATCATATATTTTCAAATCTCTTCCAATGAAGCAATAATTGATATTTAGATAAAGACTTCAATTCGAAAGCATGCGCCCTATAAAATGTGGTTGTAGAAGTTTAAAAGGCAGGGGTTTTTTTCTGAAAGCTGTATCGAGTATTGTTAATCCCGTAAACAAGCTTTAAAAATATTATTCTCTCGCTTACAAAGTTCAACCGACTTTTTTCGTTCTATTTAGTAAAGATGCGTAACTTATGTACAAATAGTAGCGTTAGGGAATAAAATTGGAAGAAGTTAGTTGACACAATAATTAGATACTGTTAAATTCAGTGGAGTAACATGATATAAGTAGAAATATATTTCAGCAGTTTGAAGTAAAACATAGGCACGTTAAACGTGCATGAGCTATTTTGAATGCTTCAGTGTAACTTTAATGCTTCGGTGTAACCTTACCAAAAGTGATGAATCTACCTCTTTCATCCTAAATGTAGATTGGGTTTTTGTGCGAAATTGCGTATTGCGGTACATAAATGAAAACGCGAAACGCTCAGCTGAATCGATCTTCAAGCTATATATTCAATTTCTTCTGTCTTTCCCTGTTACATCTGGTGCAAGTTAAACAAATCGTTTAAGTGAAATAAATTTCTACTCACCAAACGTTGATTAGAAAGAAAACTCTAAGGTTTCCTCAGAGTTTCTTAAGCCAAAATGTGACTCATCGAATACTGAATAGTTACGAAATACCAGGATTTTTATCATTGTGGTAGATGGTTGCATCATCATAATTCACGAGGTTTTCACGTGCGATTCTACTCAGTGAAACAGTCTTTAACTCCGACAACTTATTTCTTCTTCTCAGAAGACAAGAGGCTTTTTTAAGGATTTGGTTTCAAAAGGAAACAGGTCTTCATACGTCCAAGTTACTATTTATCATTGTGAAAAGCCAATCTGCATGAGATGTACAGTCACACAGCTGGCACGTGAAAGTGTTAGACTTTGCCCCCTTTCGTCGTTCGTACGTGAGGGAATGCGAGTTATCACACAGTAAACTAGTGAACAGAATTCTAAAAATAACTCACCTACACAATTTGCACGTGAAGATGTTGGTCTTTCGCCCTTTTACAATTCGTACGTAAAAAAAAGGCAAATTGTTTTAGTACAAAATTTTCTCAAACGATTTTAAGAAATCACCTCGGCTTCATTATAACATCTGCAATTAAATTACATGTCATCCAACGTCAAGGTTGATACCTAACATTTATTAACATTTGTGAAACAGTCTTTAACTCCGATAACTTATTTCGTCATGTTTTAAAAGCCATTGCTTCTTAAAAGACAAGAGCCTTTTTTAAGGCATTGGTTACTAAACGAAACAGGTCTTCATACGTCCGAGTTACTATTATTATTGTGAAAAGCCAATCTGCATGAGATGTACAGTCACACAGCTGGCACGTGAGAGTGTTGGACTTTGCCCCCTTTCGTCGTTCGTACGTGAGGGAATTCGAGTTATCACACAGTAATCTAGTAAACAGAATTATAAAAATAACTCATGCACACAATTTGCATGTGAAGATGTTGGTCTTTGGCCCTTTCACAATTCGTACGTAAAAAGAGGCAAATTGTTTTACTACAAAATTTTCTCAAACGATTTTAAGAAATCACCTCGGCTTTATTACAACATCTGCAATTAAATTATGTTTCATGCAACGTCAAGGTTGATAGCCTATCATTTATTTACTTCCAAGAAAATTATCAAACAGCTGAAATATATTTCTACTTATATCATGTTACTCCACTGAATTTAACAGTATCTAATTATTGTATCAACCAGCTTCTTCCAATTTTATTCCCTAACGCTACTATTACCACCAGCATAAACTTTGGGGCCTGGTGGTGAGAGGCCTGAAGGGAGTAGTTTAAAGGTGGTGTTGTCAGGGACATGTGGAAAATTAAAACAACTTTTAAGACACCCGCTTATGAAAAAGTGGTTCCACACCATAAACCAGCGGATTACATACCTAAAATTTTACACGAACCCTTCAAACTAGCGAATCCATCAACATGGGTCAGTTGATTATTTGTTGACTTTGTATTTGGATCTGAGAGTTCCTTGTGGTTTGTAAAGTAACACACATTTAAATAATGGTAATTAAGGTTCATCATACAACATTCATATAGTCTAATAGACAATAGAGTGGAACCTGTATTACTATAAATCCTCTATTAAGGTGATTCCCTAGTAAAAGAACGTAACATACCGGTAGATTGTAGATGAAACTTGGTACACTGATGTAACAAGTTAAGAAGATGATAAAAAAGTAATAAAAAGTGGGGGTCACCGTGCTCATTTTGACGTCACAATGCTGACAAATACGGTTATTTAGGACCCTGTGGCAAAAACCACGCGCAGCCCAAAACTAGACAAAAAGGAGAGAATTTTTCGATGATGCATGTGGTATCGCACAGAATTTGACTTTAATGTATTGTTTATTCACTTACGTACCAGAAAAATGCCTTTTAATGCCCTTGTTTTTACTTTACGCTCCAAAGTAGAACTAAATTAGACACGCACTTTACGACCCGTGAGAGCTCAATCCGTAAAATTTAGTAAAATTGCCAAAAAACTGAACATAGATTTGTGCCAATTTTTTTCTCATCGAAAGGAAGCACTGTCCTAATTAAAATCATGACAAAAAAATTGGGGTCACTGTACTCGTTTTTGCAAATGCATTTTCTCCGATTTTTGAGAGAGGACTGGGGCGAGTTTCAAAATTAAATGTATGTCATAGGGGGAAGGAAGTATTAAAAAATCCGTTTTTTCAGAATTTACATCGAGATATCACATTTAGGACACGATGTGATAAAGAAAGCGCTTCTTTGAAAATCAAAGTGAGTAAGCACAAGTTAAACATCCACTATCAGCTACTATCGAGGTTCTTTGTGAGGAAGTCGAACTCAGCAACACGCGTACTGCTTACATTATGCACCTTCCCAACACATTGAGTCTCACCTTGGCAAGAAACAACTGCAAGCAAAAATTCCAATAGCGTTTCTCTTCAGTCAACTTCATTTTAATAATGTTACTTCACATGCTCTTTTTTACGGCGGCCATCTTGTTATGCGCAGTAAGAGATGCGCAGTGCAAAACCAGGGAATCACCTTAAGATCCCTGGGGCATTTTCATTTCGAGCATGTTTGATGGGGGAGCTTAACAGAGAGGGAGGATTATTAGAGAGGGGGAGGGTTATTTAATTTAATGTGAAATGCATCAATAAACACAAAACAGGAAGAGGAAAAACAGACTGAAATAATAATTATTTCAGTCTGTTTTGGACTGTTTTGGACCAGGAACAAACAAACAACCAACCAAACAGCAGCCAGAAAATGATATCAATAATTGATTCTTCATAATAACACTGGAATGCAAAGTGGAAACACTCAAGCAAAAGGAATTGGAAGATCAAAAATAAATCGCAACTTCCATACAAGATAACTCCACATGAAGTGTTACTTGAAGTCCCAGGAGTGACCAACATCAATTTTCTCCAAACAACATCAGTATATAATCAAGTAGAAAGGTTATGAGAATTAATACAACGATCACTTAAAGGAAATATGTTTTGATCTTTAAACAAATTCTCTCAACCAATTTTCAAGAATTGTATGGAGGTCAGTATGGAGAATTTCCATGTTGATCTATTGCTTGTTTATTTGGTTTAAAGAGTAACAGGGTTTATTCTAGGAATTGGCTTATTCTCTTACTCTTTGTAAGAGTCCAGTGGCCACCCTTGTTGTTATTCTGTAGGTGGCCATTTTTCCAAAAAAGAGGGGTGCATATGTTACCTAAAACAATGAATATGATTTCAAGTCACACTTAAAAAGAATAAATAATAATAAATTTTTTACACTGATTTTGGTCCTTATTTAGATTAGTGTAAGGGACACGGTCAGCTATGGAACCACTGGTTTTGCCAGTTTGAAACTCATTTATCTCAAACCAAAATTAAATTTAGAACTGCTATAACTAGCAGTAACCAATGGTTAGGAAGTGCGAGTGAACATTGCATTTACCTTAGAGCAAGGCTGCTGCCTAAGAGAATTTTTGGGAGTCCTTCAGGCTAATAAAATAAAAGGCTACAATTCTAGCGAGCCATTAAAAAAACAGTAATTTTATTAATGTGTCACACTTCTAGCTCACGACAAATGGTGCACTAATCTGTTGATCGATAACCTTGAAATTTATTATTTATCAAACTGAAGGGCACAAATAGTAGCATACAGTAGTAAAGGATCAACTAACATTCACGGGCCAATCTCCTCTTTCCTGTACTAGAGCTATTTTTTGCTTAATTATTGTATTTCAAGAACAGACACCTACAGCCAGTGTACCTAAACCAACTTTTAATTAGTTAACCAGAGTGAACATATTGATAGTGAATGTATCTAAAGTTGACAATCTTGACCACATCCTTGAAACTTGATTCTCTCTCCTTGAAAATTGACTCAGTATTTTTGTATGAAGTTTAACTTTTGAACTATCAAAACTGTTTAATACTTGTGAAGGTACGTATTTACATACTTTACACTAAGAAGTGTCATTAGGCTCCTACCATTTACTTATGGGCAACCAAAATTTGAAACAAAAAGCCAAAACGAGTGCATAAAATCATGATTCTCAGGCTAACTTACACTAAATGAAAAACAAAATTCCCTTCTCATTCTGCACCTTTGAAACAAAAACAGAAAACATTTGGTTGTCATCAGTAGCAAAAAAAATGTTCTGCCAATAAAAGGTAAACAGAGAACCACTTGTCTTGCTGAAGTGTAGTTGAAGTTTCTTGTCTCACAATGGAGTCAAATGAATTTTTTTTTTTTTTTTTTTTTATATTATTCTTTATTCGAGAAACAAGACATACAAACACACAGGAAAGAGGATTACAAAAGAAAATAATATGCAAAAAAAGAACTAGTGTACATAGTAACAAAAGTTACACGATATCATACGGTGTGAAAAAAGGACAACCGGGATAATAGGAAGTAACTAAAAGCAAAAACAAAATAGATTAAAAAAGAAATTTAAAAGAAATTATTCCATTCGTTTTTAAATTCTTCATGCCGATTATTTTTGATTGAAATTTGTTCGAGAGTGTCAATTCTGATTCTCAAAAAAGGGGGAAAGCCGTCAAAACTCACTAAGCCATTATCCTGAACGCAGCAAAAAATATAATATTTAGCGACGATGGCTACGTAGTTTAGTTGGTCAGTTTTGCGAGCATTATCATACCAACCGTAAATTACATTGCGTTCAGTGAGATCGAAGGCCTGTCGGGTCTTTTCAAGCCACCAGTTCTGGAAAGCTTGCCAAAAAGCATAGACTATGGGGCACTGAAAAAATAAGTGAGGAAGTGTTTCAGAGGCGGTGTGACAGACCCGACAGGTATCACATTCAGACAATTTCGCACGGAACAGGGAACATCTCGATGGAAGGATGCTGTGTATTATCTTGCACTGAAATTCTTGTAATTTGACTTCATGTGTTGCTTTAAAAGGCATCAAATAAACCTTTTTCAAGCATTCTTTACTAAAACCATACCGTAAGATCTTACTTTCAGCTGTTGGGGCTTGAAAGAAATAGTCTAGAATAGCGGCGTAAGCAGACTTAGTTGCGAAGTTTTTATCAGAGCACACTTTGGAACAATTGCCTTCAGTGTTGGTAGGATTTGTGGTTTTTAGTTCTCGTCTCCAGCTGGAGGGGATGGAATGTATTAGGCCGTAATATGTGGTAAAAGGAACTTGCACCTGGAATTTTTGCTGAAATTTTTCCAGGGACAGAAAAGTGAAATCCACATCATCAAGTAAGTCACGCAGGCGAATGATTCCATTCTGATACCAATACTTAAGAAAAACGGTTTTCTGATTAATTACTATGTTGCTGTTATTCCAGATTATTTGATTGTGTATCTGTTTAGAGTTGTCTGACCAAACAGATCTGTAATCTTGCCAGTACTTTAACACGGACAGGTAAAAAGGAGGAAGGTTATTCACCTGGAGTAGATTTATATCGTAATTACAACTTAACAGAAAGGAGCAGCCGCCAAGATGGCCTAGCAGGTGCTCTGGTAGGACTTTCCATTTGGCGCCCGAGTTTTGGCGTATTCTCTGGACCCAGGAGATTTTTAGTGCACTCTCCATTATACCAAAATCTACCATTTTGAGCCCACCGCGGCATTTTTCACCAATAATTGTTGATTTCTTTATTTTGGGGGGTTTACTTTCCCAAAGGAAATCAAAAATCAGTTTATTTGCCGCATCATTCACATGAGGTGGTACATAAAGGTTAGACGAAATAAAAATCAATTTCGATAGCGCCAGGGTTTTGACAATATTTATCCGTCCGATTAACGTGAGTTTTCTACATTTCCAAACATTCAGTACTCTTTCCAATGTTACGTAATTTGTCATCGAAGTTTAATTTGTTGGCACTGGCCTTGTCATACGAGAAAAAGACACCTAACGCGCAAATAGGCAGTCAAATGAATTTAATAGTTTTAGAAAAACTGTCAATAATAAAATCAAGACCTTTTCCCCAGCATTAGAAATGTTAGGTTACTATTGCATGTAGTAAAATCATACAAAGTCGTGATGAATGCATGCTATTTTTAATTTTGCAAGTTTGTAGTGTTTTCTATCTTGCTACGAACACACATGGTACACTCAGAGGTTTATTTTATAATTATTTTATTCAGCATTATCTATGCCTCCCTATTTTTTGCTGTACATTTTGTGGAAACTTTTCAAAGGCTCGAAAAAACATTTCAGTTTTTGAAAATCTTCACGACGCCTATTCAAGATCATTTAGACATAAACATAAGACATAGACAATTTGTTACCCCTTTACAGGGTAATTCATTGTATTGACTTTTTGTGCTGTGCGTTTGGCAAACCTAGAAGGGATTTTGGGTCTTTCTGTTCTGTATACCATTTCAAGAAACAAGGACCCCATTTTTTATATCCACCACTTGAAAGGATTTTGAGACACGATTTATTTCTCAAGAAAACTAAATTTACGCAAACAGCAAACAGTACAGCCAAGAGCACTTGCATGTAGAAGTGCATATGTAAAGTTAATAAAATAGGACCAATCTTAAAGTTTCGAAAAATGATTCAGTATTTTTGCATCAAGTCTAACTTTTGAACTATCAAAACTGTTTTTATACTTGTCAACATATTATGTATTTACATGCTTTACACTAAGCAGTGTCAAGGCTACTGCCTGATAGGGGCCTGGTCGCCAGAGGCTCCTACAATTTTCTTGCGGGCAACCAAAATTTAAAACAAGGAGCCTGAAAGGGTGCATAAAAATCATGATTCTCAGGCTAACTTCCATTAAATGAACAACAAAATTCCCTGCTCATTCTGCACTTTTGAAACAAACAAGCACTTGTCTTGCTGCAGTGTAATTGACAGAAGTTTCTTGTCTGAAAATGATGTCAAATGAATTTACAAGTCTTAGAAAACCCGTCAATAATAAAATCAAGACCTTTTCCCCAGCATTAGAAATGTTAGGTCACTATTGCATGTAGTAAAATGATACAAAGTCGTGCTGCATGGAAAAGCAAGAGATTTCAAATTGCACATGACAAATAGTATGCTAGTTTTAATTTTGCAAGTTTGTAGTGGTTTCTATCTTGCTACAAACAGGAATGGTACAGTCAGAGGTTTATTTTTTACGTAACTATTTAGCATTATCTATGCCTCCCTATTTTTTGCTGTACGTTTTGTGGAAACTTCTGAAAGGCTCGCAAAAACATTTCAGTTTTTGAAAATCTTCACGGCAGCTATTCCAGATCATTTAGACATAAACATAAGACATAGACAATTTGTAAACCCTTTACAGTGTAATTCATTGTTACAGTATTGCATTGTGCATTTGGAAAACTCAGAAGGTATTTTGGGTTTTTCTGTTCTGTCAATCATTTTAGTGAAGGCAGCGTTAATGAAACATGCTCACCCAGCTTGGCTGAGAATGACTTCAGTTGCTCAAGAATAGCGAAGGAAAATGGTGATGGGGAGGGTTTTTTTTGTTGAAGAAAGGAGGCAGACCTTACTTTATTCTTGCAAGTGACAAGAATGAAAAAGATCATAAAAATCTGTGAAGCAAACTTAAAAGCAATTTTACTGTCATGCCAGTAAAATGTAGTTAATGGAACGTGACGCTAGTTATCCGTAACCCTTTCATGGCGGTTCTTTTTCAATGAAGCAGTTAAGATAATTTATATTATTGTATTCTAGCGTAGACTTTTACGGCCTTGTTGTCTTAAGCAGGCTAGTGTAATCCACAGCATTGGCCAACTTTTTCAAAAGCACTATTCATGGCTAAGAGTTTGCACGTGTAATACTGAGCTGTCTTGTACCACAGCCTTTTCTACTGGCTATGCCAGCAGATGTTTGTCTACCTATAAAAGCCTAGAACAAGACAGTGTTCAGAGTTCACTTGGCTTCTGTTATTCAGCAAGGTTAGTGCTCAGTATATTATTCTTGTGAAATTTTTTCCTCCCTCCCTCCCTTTGGAGACGAGGTTTGGGCTTTTTTTTGTGCTGTGCCATCAAATAAACTAGGGACACTCCTCAGCGGTGCGGTTAAGTCTGGGCAGCGAATTCCCCCAAGCTTGTTGGCCATGTTGCCGTTTAATATCGCCTGCAAACCAATACCCTTCTCCGATCCAGAACGTGCTGTATTGCATTCAGCTTGTAGTGCTGGGGAGATAAGCGAGGTTCTTTGGTCATGCCATCGCCGGAAGTCAGACAGGCTAACCTAGCACAAGGCAGTGCTCCCCCATTACAGCAATGCTCCATCACACGTGACCAGGAAACTGAACACGTGATCCAAGCCATCCAATAAACACGTCACTTTCAGTACAGTAGTGAAGATCACGTTGGAACTACGGAGGTTTCATTAGAATGTAGAATTCCAGTAAAAGATCTTCAAATTAAAGATGGACAGTTCGATACTTGTGGAAATAAGAAATAGCGACGGATATAACCTCTGTTTTATCGAGTATTTATTTATTTATTATGTGGAGCTTGATCTTTATTCTATTGTTTACAGTTGATAAAGCCGGTAAGTTTCTCCCATCGCATACGCCATCATTCAACAACCTTTCATGTATTTCCCTTCCAAACATGCTGGGTTTCATCAATTTGAACAATTCTATGGATTCTACAACGTTGTCTGAAAGTTTAGAAGGATTTCTTCTTCCTCCTCGACTAAGGGGAAAAATATGTGCCGTACGTTTGATAATTACGAAAGATGCAACACACTCTGCCATAAGTAACACGAACTGTTGGTGAGATTTCCCTCGGTCCCTCTACACTCAAATACAAACCAACTATCTGTCTTCTGATTTCCATACTGAGAGGTTTACCTGGCCTGAACCCTCAATCTAGAGCATAATAATCAATAGGTCTGAACATTGTGAAAGTCTCTTAAATCCTCAAATCTTTCTATGCATTTTGTAATTTTGTTTCAAATTTCCCAGATCACACCAAAATATCCAAATATGCAGGTAAACGAAACTTGAAACATTGTCTTCTTAGTTGGAATTTACTGGCCACAAGTGACGGAGCATTGCTGTAACGCAAACTTGTCATTATTTGTTTTTATAATTTAGTTACTTCGCATTTAACATGCATCGCAACGGAACAGAGAGATTAACTAGTCGATTATTGCCTGAAACAGGATGATCACAAAGCAACAAACCTTGTAACACGAAACAAACAAAACGGATTGAGATCCACCAATCACGAATCACAAACCATGACCTTTTAAAGTCGTGCAAGTAAACATTTATTCACTACGAGGTCTGCCAAGGTGATTGACGGAACAGAAAAACACAAAATATGCCAAAACCCACAGCGTGATACAACGATTTGCCCTATAAGTCCCACTATTGACCATCATCAATGTTCTCCTAGCGATATCCATTCATCATCAAAACAAAAGGTTATGAGAATTACAACTTTACTGTTCATTGCGAGAAAATATGCATTCATTTGCATGAAACGGCAACCAATAGCGCGGAGATCCATTCATTAGAGCAAAAAAAACAAACATTTGTGCATAAATCAGATTCAGTAAGAGATGCCCTTAGAAGAACGAACAGGACTACTCCATAGGACATTATTTTATTTTCAGTCAAAGTGCAATAAAGGACACTTCTATGTTCGCACATTTTAGATTAACTTCCGAAGCTAAGTTACAGGGCGTGTAAAATGATCAGAAATAAATTGGTTTATCGCCCAGTTACGCTGCAATCGGAATGATATGCTTGACTAAATGCCGAACGCAGTTGATTGCAAATTATGTCCTGTGTAACCTGTGTGACTAACGTATCCTTAATGTACTGAAGGTTTCTCTTACCTTAAGTAACAAGATATTTCCGCCTTGATCAAATCACACGTGGAGGATTCACGGATTCACACATAGCTACACATCGGCCGCCATCTTAATTTTGTATTGTGAGAGAAACCTGGGGAGAGTACAAAAACACGCCGGGGGTCTGTCGGGGGTCCGTCGAGGATGATCGTCGGTGATCGTCGGAAATTGTGAGCTGGATGACATGACTGGGAGGGTTAGGAAAAGAACGTCAGTTAAGGTTTTTTTTTTCACTTTTTTGTTTGTTTAGTAGTTTCAAAGCAAAATTCAATTGCTGTACTTTCAGTGCATTTACTTTTGTTTGGCCTCCCTGCTTCTATGAGAAAATCGTTTTTTCACATGGAAGGTTAGGGATAGACAACAAGAAACGTGTTTGAGGGGCGACGAATGGTCTTTGCGAGCATTCGTGAGCATGCCGAGCACTACGATTTTTTTGCGAGCACGAGCAGAACTAAAAAATTTGCTTTGCGAGCTTGCAAGCAACGCAAAAATTTGGGGAGCACGAGCAAGCGAGCAGTCGTTAAATTTTGCGAGCAAATCGAGCAAAGGTAAAATTTTGCGAGCAATTAAAAATTTAATGGACCATTCATCACCCCTTGTTTGGGGTGGTGGGGGCTGTTTTCGTTGGCCATATTCGAGTTATTCAGGCAAGCAGGACCAAGCCCGAGATGGGCGTGGAGTGCCGGGGTGAAGTGAAAACCACGGACTTTGATCAGATCGATGAAAAACGGTCCCCGGTTACTGAAAAAAATACAACAAAACGCATCCATATCTGACTCTGTGATTGAACTTTGACTTCTGGTCTCGGTTGTTCAAAAGTTGGATAGCGCTATCCACCGGATAAATCGCTATCCAGAGGATAAGTATTACGAAAACCAATTGCGCTATCCTTTGGATAGCAATTTATCCAGTGGATAGCGCTATCCACCTTTCCAACAACTGGGGCCTGGTGTTTTCCCGGGTTTCTTGTCCTTCAAAGAGAAGTTACAATGGACTGATCAGTGTCAGTTGTACTAAAAGTTATGTTAAGCTGGTTGCTACAAGTCAGAGGATGATGAATCTGCTTTCACACTTTTCCTCTACCAATCCCAGCTCGATTAAGTTCGGTGATCGAATACAATCGAACTCTCTCAAAAAAAATTAGTAATTAAATCGAACTTTGATGATTGAGTTCGATTAGGTTCGATGGTCGAGGTTGGCATTCATTCGATTAAAAAATGGAACGTTATAAAGGAAGATTGCGCGTGTTTTCCCGAATGTTTTATCTTTTGTAGGGTGTCATACGACTGAGTATATCGGCGGGAATGGTTGTGGCGGATCAGTGTACAGTATAGTGTATTTTTTGTAAGAAGAAGAACACCCGGGAAGAACAAGACTATTATTGCCATAGTTCAATTTTATCCTCAATCCCACAGTGAATATTATGCCCCGTTAAAGACTTTTTTACTTTTCTCCCTTTTAGGTTCAGACCCCCTCCAGTTTCGTATCTGCCACGTGGACCTGGGAAACTACGCAGCGCTACATTAATAAAACAAAGCGATCAAGCGAATTCAATAAGCACAGAACATTTTTTTTTCATGACCTTAGATAATCTGGTTGTTTTGCTGCTTTGTTTTTGCCTATTTTGGGTTTAGGTTAGAACGTTCAGTTAAAAGTTCGATTGCTTCGATTGAGTGCGGAAATAGAACTCTCACGAATTTTTTTGGTTCGACTGTGTTCGATTAAGTTCGATTACCAAACGGCAGTTCAAGTTGTTACGCCGGGACCAATCTTGGCAGCAAGTACAGTGCAAGAAATGAATGCCGGATTGGTCGTTTTCATGGCACTACTTGAAATTAAAGACGGTTTATCGGCCGCCGCCCATTCACAGACTGGCGGCTACTCCCTCATCAAAATACGCCAAAATAGACAGATTAGCCTGCGTGGCAGGCGTTTGAAATGGAAAGGGAAAGGAGGTTTTGAGCGCGAAAGAAACGCGAGGGGGCGCCTAAAAACCTCCTTTCCCTTCCCTTTCAAGCACCTGCCACCGGCCATAGATGGATTAGTTCGACTCCAATAACTTCAGTTTGATACTGAATGCAGACAAATCCAGCTTACATAGGCTTGAATTAAAAGAAAACGAGGCGCACGAAGTAGTATCCAGCGTATATAAGAGCTAGAAACTTAATCTGAACAGTTCTTTAAGGACTTTGGCTTGACAGACTCTTGACGTTCGAATGGTGGATTTATTTTTCAAAAAGTTCAGCTGGTATTTCTATAACTTTAGTTTTATCTCGATGGATTTTGTATTTTTTTCAGCTAACTGATTTTCTTGAATTAGCCACTTTTTTAGCGGATATGATCACATTCACTTATTCAATATCCTATATCCTATCTCTACATTTTAATTTTTTTCCTGTGGCTACAGTGTAAATGCATCAGTCAATTGAAACCCCGGCCCCCCAACCCCCGGCACAGTGTTAAAAGATGGCTTATTTCCCCGGCCCCAGGGCCAAGAGTACTATTAAAAGCCCCGCATAGCGGGGCATCCACACACCGGAACCAAATGAAGAAGGATGGCTCAATTCGGCATCGTTTGCCAAGGACACGTTGCAAAGGTTAAACTTTACCTGTTTTCGCTTCTTTCACTAAGAACTCCAGATTCCACTATTAATATTGTTTTATTCTGTAATCGTTAATTGCTGCGAAAATTTCCCTTTTTTGATTAATAGGCGCAATTTAATGTACAAGTCGACATTGTGTTGGGCGTTAACAAAAACTAGCCGGTAAGAATTATATTTGGTATTACATAAATGTGTGGGTGTATTTTTAAAATAAACACGGTTGGTTCAGCGTATAACATATTAGTCATACCTCAGTGACTCGGGGTGCAAGTCTCGCCTTGTACTTGTTCTGCGTATCCATTCTTCTTGACACCAAAACGTTGTTAACGACCCACCTTATATCTGATAGGACGCCAAATAGTCGATATCTCAAACGGCTCGTAAATATCATAGGTCGATTTAAAATAATGCATTTATTTGAAACAAATTCCGATTTTATAGGAAGAAAATGCTTGTAACTCCTTTTTTTCTCAAAATACTCTCTGTGAACAATGATTCAATCCGTATCAGCTCAAACATATTAGTTACCTATAGCTGGTTTTCAGTGTCACGCCGTTCAAATTAGATCAAAATAAAAATCAAAACCGTCCAATAGATAAAGTCCAGAATCTGGGAAATGAAAGGAGGTACATATACAAAGACCCTCGCCAAGATTCAGGTCAGGGGAATATTTCGTATACGAGATATCCGAAGAAATGTTTTACTCAAATTTATAGAGATTTGTATGGAGAAACCATGCTGGTGCTCACCTGGATGAGCTCCAACATGGCGGACGGAAACCAACAGAAACATCTGTTACCGAGTTTTGCTACAAAAGCGTGATTTTATTCCTCGAGAAACTCATAAACATTAAAGTAATACTTTTTCTAACACATGAACTGTTTAAATAGCAAAATTTCCTGAAGTAAGTCATTTTTTTAACCTACATGACAGCTCTCTTGGCCGTCATGTAAATATCGCGTCACGCAAAAACTTAGAAATTCAAGCGTCTTCTATCACAAAACCAAGAACCCTTTTGAAGCGAAAATTTGTATGAAAATTAGTTTTCAGCTGCTCTAATGCATCGTGAAAGTAAAATCTCGGTAGGATCGATAGTTTTTTAGCTTGAATTTTAGTGACGTCATGTGAAAACCAACAATAGCAATTGGGCAGGCAAAGTTCCGTAAAAATATGTAACTTCGTCCAAAAGTGTTCTAACTTTAAATATTCTAAACTTAACCATAGCTTAACTTTAAATACTTCTTTTCGGAAAATTTGAAATATTTTTCAATCTTTATAAACGTATTAAACTGTTTAAAAAATCGACCAAATGTCCGAGGTCCTTTTTCTCGGGTGCTTTTACCGCTGTTCTTCCGCTAGTATCAACGGGCTCATATCGCCGCGACGCGAGGTACAGAATATGTTGTTTATATGTTTCAAAGTTTGGCCCATGCCGTAACCGCTGAGGAAAATAACTTGCTTCGAAGAAAGCAGTTAGAGATAGGAAAACAACGAGAAGACGAGAATTAAGTAATTAAGAAGTAAGACGAGAATTCGGTTCAGTCCTTCGTGTTAAATCCTAGCTGGCTGTTGTCCCCGCTTCCGGTGATCGCACGTGCTGTTAAATCACCGCTCCACGGCCCCGGTTAACAGACATTTTGTTAAATCCACCGCCCCCAGGGGGAAACAGGCTGTTAAAAGTGCGTTAAATCCCGGCTATAGCCGCGTCAAACCCCCGCTATGTCCCGGGGGTCGGGGGGCCGGGGTTTCAATTGACTGATGCATAAATTGACTTATAAGTCCCTTAGTATATTTGTGTTTAGAATGAACAGAAACTATTGGTCAAATATTCTTTTAATTATATTTTACAAAATGCGGAGAATCAGAAGTAACTGGTCAAACGTGTTTTGCTATAATCCGTTCTTCTCATGTGAACTAGATTGATGAAAAAGGAATAACATGGCGAGAGAGGGTGCTAAACAAGGTAAATCAAAAGTCTAACCAATGTTTTTTTGTATAAACCTATAGTATCGTAAACTATCCCTCATTTTCAAAATTAATTGTGTTAATATCAAAATTTCAAAACGATTACAAAATTGTCTAATCTTGGCTATCACACCTTAATATCCGGACAGTACGAGTCCAAAAAGATCCAGATTGTTTAGAATGTCGCGCTAGACGGAACAAGCATTTGAAATAACTGGATTCATCCATACAGCAGCTGCCTGCTGCTCTGATATTCTTCTCAATTTCAACAATTTCCGCTAAACTCAGCGTCTTCTCTTAGTGGAGAAATGGAAATAAACCTTGCTCTTTACTTTAAATTATCTGGAATTTGATTCAAGAACATTCAGGCCCAGTTCAAACGTCGACTCAGGCAAGATAAGGCGTGAGTTGAAAGGCTAAAAAGACCCCCCCCCCCCCCCCCCCCCCCACAGAGAATGCAAAGATCCTCTTTAATGAAACAGAATGATCCAAGTATACGGTTCCACAAAGATATGATAAAACATATCTCACAAAAATAGTTTTGGAAAATTCATCCCAAGCATCACGTGACATTTCCTAGACCATGACGTCAAAAAACGGGGCAAGGTTGTTTAACTTCAGCCTAAAATTAATTGTCATCAAATTGTCAGCGAAACTGTCTGGATTATCAATTAGCCTTGCAAGGTGGACTAAAGCATTTTTATTAAGAGTTATTAAAGTATTTTATAAGTCACGTGACATGTTTTTCCTTATTTCGTAATCCTTGCTCCACTTACGCATACATGCAGGACTATTTCATAATATCCAGGCCTTGGAAAAAACACAGGTGCCTAAGAATATTTGCTGCTCTTTCATTTCCTTTCTCCCCGTTTTAATTTGAAAACTTTGAACGTTAACGATCATTTGCAGGTCCCGTGACTAATATTTCAACAATGAATATGTCACATATTGTTAAGACTATAGAGCTAAAACTGTTTGCCAAGTTTCATAACGACTGATCAAAACAATCCCTTTCAAATGCCACTTTGCCAAATTATGCAAATTAGAAGGTGACCCATGCCTCAACGTGCCTGGGAACGAGGTTGAATCTAAACCCCAGCAAGCGGGGAGGCGGTATTCCGGATTTCAAGTGACAGGGATGATCAAAGGATTTTTTTCGTTTCGGGATTTGTTTGGGTAAGAAAATTTTGGCAAGTATTTTTTGGGCAGCTTGATTTAAGTAGGGATTGTTTTGGGTTATAGTATTTAACCCCTTGTGGAAATGTTTATGGCTCCGCACGGGATATTTTGCTGGTTAAATTTTGGTCCAGGAAGTTCTTTCGGTTTTGTTTAAGGCCCTAGGAATTTTTTGGGCTTTTGATTTTTTTCCCATTCGATCATTCCTGTCACTTGAACTCCGGAGCACCCCCACCCCCCACTGAGCTCTAAACACACACACACTGGACAACTTTAAAACGGTGAGAAAATCCAAGCGTTTTCGCTTCCTTACGGAGTTAGAGTTACAGTGGGACATAAGGTTAATATACCACAATCCTTAAGTGGAATAGAACAAAGGAGGAGTATAAATAACTTTTGCCTGAACTAACGTCTTTATTGATGAGCGCGCACATTCTTGCGATCGAAAAGCAGTTTCGTTAAATGGAACAAAAATCTGAAACCAGATTGAGATACCAATCAAAACGATACAAGTACGAAGGTGGATCGTTCAGATTACAATCTTACATTGGTTTAGTCCTTGATGAAAAACGAAAAATCAAATTTCGGATCGTAAAATCCAGATTTAGTTTGGTCAAAAAGAACGCAACCCAAAACAGTAACGTATTTCAATCGTCTTCACCTGTCCACAAAAAACAAACAAAAGAGAAGAGCTTAAAAGGACCAAACTGTTTTTTTTAACTTTAAGAATAATCGTCACAAACATGGGTCATATGATTTTCATAATGTTGAAGAAGAAGAGCCTCACTAATCATCTCCTCTTGACAAATCCAACAGCTGTGTTTCTCAATAATGACTGATCGTGTATTAGTTACACCAGTGTTTCCGGTTTCTCTCAGTGTTTGCTGGTTCTCTGTAAAGCCTGCGGCCCTTACATCAACGCTTTCACCTCGTGCTCTCTTCCGTTTACAGGATTCCACACGTTTGGACAGACATTTGTTTTTCTGGGAAAATTTAGGTGACCTTTCCTGAGAGTGAACTCTTTCGTGAATTCTTAGGCTTCCTCCTTGAGTAAAACACTTGCCACACTGTTTACATTCATACAGCTTTTCCCCAGTGTGAACTCTTTCATGAGTCCTTAGGCTTCCTGCTAAACTAAAACACTTGCCGCACTGTTTACACTCATACGGCTTTTCCCCAGTGTGAGCTCTTTCATGAATACTTAGGCTTCCTGCTTGACTAAAACACTTGCCACACCGTTTACATTCATAAGGTTTTTCCCCAGTGTGAACTCTTTCATGAGTCCTTAAGTTTCCTGCTTCACTAAAGCACTTGCCACACTGTTTACATTCATAAGGTTTTTCCCCAGTGTGAACTCTTTCATGAATCCTTAGGCTTCCTGCTTTACTAAAGCACTTGCCACAATGTTTACATTCATAAGGTTTTTCCCCAGTGTGAACTCTTTCATGAGTCCTTAGGTTTCCTGCTTTACTAAAGCACTTGCCACACTGTTTACATTCATAAGGTTTTTCCCCAGTGTGAACTCTTTCATGAGTCCTTAGGTTTCCTGCTCGAGTAAAACACTTGCCACACTGTTTACATTCATAAGGTTTTTCCCCAGTGTGAACTCTTTCATGAGTCCTTAGGTTTCCTGCTTGAGTAAAACACTTGCCACACTGTTTACATTCATATGGCTTTTCCCCAATGTGGAATCTTTTATGAGCCATAAAGTGTCCTGCATTGATAAAAGACTTGCCACACTGCTGACACTCAAAGGATATCGAGGTTGTTATGCTTTAAAGGTTTTACAGTTAGGATACCTTTGGATAGATGAAGAACTATAATTAGGTAAATACACATTACTTGTTTTGTTACCACCAGCATAAACTTTGGGGCCTGGTGGTGAGAGAGCTGAAGGGAGTAGTTTAAAGGTGGTGTTGTCAGGGACATGTGGAAAATTAAAAAACCTTTTAAGACACCCGTTTATGAAAAAGTGGTTCCACACCATAAACCAGCGGATTACATACCTAAAATGTTACATGAACCCTTCAAACTAGGGAATCCATCAACATGGGTCAGTTGATTATTTGTTGACTTTGTATTTGGATCTGAGAGTTCCTTGTGGTTTGTAAAATAACACACATTTAAATAATGGTAATTAAGGTTCATCATATAGCATTCATACAGAAAATATAGTGGAACCTGTATTACTAGAAATCCTCTATTAAGCTCCCTGGGGCATTTTCATTTCAAGAATGTTTGATGGGGGAGGTTAACAGAGAGGAAGGATTATTAGAGAGGGGGAGGGTTATCTAATTTACTGTGAAATGCATCAATAAACACAAAACAGGAAGAGGAAAAAACAGACTGAAATAATTGTTCCCTACTTCCTGTTTTGGACCAGGAACAAACAAACAACCAACCAAACAGCAGCCAGAAAATGATATCAATAATTGATTCTTCATAATAACACTGGAATGCAAAGTGGAAACACTCAAGCAAAAGGAATTGGAAGATCAAAAATAAATCGCAACTTCCATACAAGATCAGTCCACATGAAGTGTTACATGAAGTCCCAGGAGTGACCACCATCAATTTTCTCCAAAAAACATCAGTATATAATCAAGTAGAAAGGTTATGAGAATTAATACAATGATCACTTAAAGGAAATAAGCTTTGATCTTTAAACAAATTCTCTCAACCAATTTTCAAGAGTTGTATGGAGGTCAGTGTGGAGAAGTTCCATGTTAATCTATCACTTATTTATTTGGTCTAAAGAGTAACAGGATTTATTCTAGGAATTGGCTTATTCCCTTACTCTTTGTAAGAGTCCAGTGGCCACCCTTGTTGTTATTCTGTAGGTGGCCATATTTTACCTAAAATAATGAATATGATTTCAAGTCACACTTAAAAAGAATAAATAATAATAATTTTTTAAAACTGATTTTTGGTCCTTATTACGCGGGATGACGTAGTCAGCCAGCATCTTAAATTCGGTAGCACATTCCTTTCGTCGTCTTGGGAGTCAAAACTTGCCTTGTTTTTTAACTTTCCCATATCCCAAACCCGTCCCGAAAAAATTGTGTGATTTTTATTGGCTGCAACTTCGAATCACGTGCAAGTCAGGTTGGATTGCACAAGCCGAAAAAAGATACTGCGTGAGCAAAGAAGGGAAAAATATAAAGATTACAGCCTTAGAGGACGACGAAGACTCAAGGCTGTGCTCTAGATCTAACGGCGCAAGACTTGGCCTTGGGCGACTGAAAATATTGTCTAGGTGGCCCAGCCGGGTGACTTGCTGGTGTTGGTTTCTTGTTTCTGTTGATTTATAGTCAAAAAGCTAAGAATGTCTAGAATTTATTACTTGTGAAATCGTAGCTCGCTCGGTGGCTTCACGACCTAAAAAGAACGCTCCACTCGCTAAGAAACTCTTGTGGTCGACTTGTAAGTAGCAATAAGTAGCATATCTATCAAAAAGCTTTAAGAAAATGCTGTTAAATCGGGCAGCGGGCACGCATTGATGTTCAAAGGTCGTGTCACGTGAATTCACATGTAACATAATCCCTTGACTATGAACATGACAAGCTACACAATTTTCGATAGCAACATTTCATAACATTGAAATTTTTGCTTCAAATTAGGATGGTTCATTAGTTAGTTTTTCAAAAGAAACTGTTACTTTTTCTTTGACAGGCGTAAAGGACGGGCGGCGACGCAAAACAATAGTTTTGTATTTTGAAACATCGCTGAATAAACACGGGAGTGTTTATTTTTAATATTTTTACCTTTTTTTACTGCTGTGTCTGCGAGGCTAAAACATAACTAAGATTGTTATTCCAGTAAAATACGATGTATAAAAAAGAAAAGAGACGACTATTATTGTGATTGTTCTAGAATCGGGTATAAATCTCTAAAATCCCTCATTGTCTTTCATGTCGTGACAAGGCATTACGTATCATGTACTAAAAATAAATGCGCAAAAGCTAACCGAATCCACATTTGTCCTGAACATTTCACCGATAATATAGAAAGAAAATACAGGTACCTCCGTTCTGCGGTTAAACAACGACTTTACAACAAGATGATCAACCGTAAATCCTCTATTAAGCCCCCCCTCTCAAATAAGCCCCCCCTTTTCAGAGAAGGAATTTTAATGAGCCCTCCCTCTCTATTAAGCCCCCCCTCTCCCTCCCCCTCCCCCAATCCTTATTCTTCACACAAAAATTAACAATTAACGTGAACTGATCAGTGATGATTTATTCAGGCTTATTCACTTCATATTGTTTTTGGTCTTCGGTGGCAATATGCTTAACTTTCTCATAAAAATCACCGAAGAACATGAGGCCGAAATCGCATTTTTGAAGAATAAGAATTTTGTTTTTGTTACTCATAGGCTCCCACAAGTGAATTAAATACTTTTGATAGTGACTTTAATTGTACAACGAGTAAGTCTACTTAGTCTCTGTCTCATACCACGGTATTTTTGCTATAGGTGATGCAGTTTGCTAAATTAAATAAGCCCCACCCCTCAAAAGTGCTTGAAAAAAATAAGCCCCCCGGGGGGCTCAATAGAGGATTTACGGGGCGGCCAGGGGGGGCACTTCCTTATAAGAGGCTAATAGGGATGTGCCGCTGGATGGGGTCGCATTTTCACGACTGGACTGACTATAACGGGGTTGCATTTTCAAAAGAGTTATTAGAGTGGGGTCGCACATTTTCGGATTTTTGGGGTAGAGAGTTGTTGATATTGACGGTTAGCAAACGTATCAGAATATTTGTACAGTAGGTGAAAAGTAAAATGTTCTTCATTCAATTTATTAAAAAATGAGTCAATTCATTTTTTGACTGGACCTATTTAAAGGATTGACATTTTTGCCCAAGAGTGACTAATATGGGGTCTACAATTGGCCAGAGAATAGACTATAATGGGGTAGGGGCTCTGAGAGGCCAGCGGCACATACCCAGCAAAAATTAACCCAAGTAACCCCCTTGGGGGCGCCGCGGTTTTGTTGAAATCATAACAGTTTTCCTGAAAAGCTCAACGGGATCTCAGTCAATCTTAATAAGCAAATTTTCTTTTCAACCTAAATCAAAATGATTATTTGAAAAAAAGAATTTTCTTTTCAACCTAAATCAAAATGATTATTAATTTTGTAAAAAGAATAGTGCCCTTCTTTTTGACCCCCAATTTTTTTTTATAAAAAAGACATAAACAGACCAGAATCTTACTTTTCCATTTACAAAACACATGAAATATTCGGCAGCGTTGCCCATGTTTCTCATTTGATGCAAAAACTTACTTTCATACGAAAACATGTGGGTTTTTTTTTCGCATGCTCAGGAGGTCAAAGGGATGTGATTTTTCACGAAAAAAAAATATTCACAAAATTGTGCTTGACTTGTTAAGAAAATAGTTTGTTTAACTTTTAATAATTAACTAACAGCTCATTGATTTATTAATTTGGGTGACCAACTTGGAGGCCCAGGCACCCCAGCTAAAAATGCTTAAGGAGCCCAAAAGGCTCCCTGAAATGTTCCCTAGAGCACAGCCTTGCAGCCCTGTAGTTATCGGAAGTATGATACTTAACATGCTATTGTTGAGTGTGGAAGAGCATATTTTGAGGACATAAGTAAAGGAATGCAAATGTTAGTGAACTACGCCATACTCCTAACATATATGGTGGTAATATTGATGTAAGTTTTGTTTTGAGTAGCAAAGGAACCATTGTGTGTAACTCATCTTCTAGTGTATTGGTCCTTAATAGAACATCTCCATCTCTCCTGCACACATTTGTTGCAGACACGACTCAACTTTCCATTGCCATTCAACATACTGGTAATTCTTTCTTACACCAACACATCCCGCGTAAAACGCCTTCCGGCGTCTTCTTGTTTAGATTAGTTTAAGGGACACGGTCAGCTATGGAACCACTGGTTTTGCCAGTTTGAAACTCATTTATCTCAAACCAGAATTAAATTTAGAACTGCTATAACTAGCAGTAACCAATGGTTAGGAAGTGTGAGTGAACATTGCATTTACCTTAGAGCAAGGCTGCTGCCTAAGAGAATTTTTGGGAGTCCTTCAGGCTAATAAAATAAAAGGCTACAATTCTAGCTAGCCACTAAAAAAACAGTAATTTTATTAATGTGTCACACTTCTAGCTCACGACAAATGGTGCACTAATCTGTTGATTGATAACCTTGAAATTTATTATTTATCAAACTGAAGGGCACAAATAGTAGCATACAGTAGTAAAGGATCAAGTAACATTCATGGGCCTATCTCCTCTTTCCTGTACTAGAGCTATTTTTGCTTAATTATTGTATTTCAAGAACAGACACCTACAGCCAGTGTACCTAAACCAACTTTTAATTAGTTAACCAGAGTGAACATATTGATAGTGAATGTATCTAAAGTTGACAATCTTGACCACATCCTCGAAACTTGATTCTCTCTCCTTGAAAATTGACTCAGTATTTTTGTATGAAGTTTAACTTTTGAACTATCAAAACTGTTTAATACTTGTGAGGGTACGTATTTACATACTTTACACTAAGAAGTGTCATTAGGCTCCTACAATTTACTTATGGGCAACCAAAATTTGAAACAAAAAGACAAAACGAGTGCATAAAATCATGATTCTCAGGCTAACTTACACTAAATGAAAAACAAAATTCCCCTCTCATTCTGCACCTTTGAAACAAAAACAGAAAACATTTGGTTGTCATCAGTAGCAAAAAAATTTTCTGCCAATAAAAGGCAAACAGAGAACCACTTGTCTTGCTGAAGTGTAGTTGAAGTTTCTTGTCTCACAATGGAGTCAAATGAATTTAATAGTTTTAGAAAAACCGTCAATAATAAAATCAAGACCTTTTCCCCAGCATTAGAAATGTTAGGTCACTATTGCATGTAGTAAAATCATACAAAGTCGTGATGCATGTATGCTATTTTTAATTTTGCAAGTTTGTAGTGTTTTCTATCTTGCTACGAACACACATGGTACACTCAGAGGTTTATTTTATAATTATTTTATTCAGCATTATCTATGCCTCCCTATTTTTTGCTGTACAGTTTGTGGAAACTTTTCAAAGGCTCGAAAAAACATTTCAGTTTTTGAAAATCTTCACGACGCCTATTCAAGATCATTTAGACATAAACATAAGACATAGACAATTTGTTACCCCTTTACAGGGTAATTCATTGTATTGACTTTTTGTGCTGTGCGTTTGGCAAACCTAGAAGGGATTTTGGGTCTTTCTGTTCTGTCAACCATTTCAAGAAACAAGCACCCCATTTTTTATATCCACCACTTGAAAGGATTTTGAGACACGATTTATTTCTCAAGAAAACTAAATTTACGCAAACAGCAAACAGTACAGTCAAGAGCACTTGCATGTAGAAGTGCACATGTAAAGTTAATAAAATAGGACCAATCTTAAAGTTTCGAAAATTGATTCAGTATTTTTGCATCAAGTCTAACTTTTGAACTATCAAAACTGTTTTTATACTTGTCAACATATGTATTTACATGCTTTACACTAAGCAGTGTCAAGGCTACTGCCTGATGGGGGCCTGGTCGCCAGAGGCTCCTACAATTTTCTTGTGGGTGACCAAAATTTAAAACAAGGAGCCTGAAAGGGTGCATAAAAATCATGATTCTCAGGCTAACTTCCATTAAATGAACAACAAAATTCCCTGCTCATTCTGCACTTTTGAAACAAACAAGCACTTGTCTTGCTGCAGTGTAATTATTGAAGTTTCTTGTCTGAAAATGATGTCAAATGAATTTACAAGTCTTAGAAAACCTGTCAATAATAAAATCAAGACCTTTTCCCCAGCATTAGAAATGTTAGGTCACTATTGCATGTAGTAAAATGATACAAAGTCGTGCTGCATGGAAAAGCAAGAGATTTCAAATTGCACATGACAAAAAGTATGCTATTTTTAATTTTGCAAGTTTGTAGTGGTTTCTATCTTGCTACAAACAGGAATGGTACAGTCAGAGGTTTATTTTTTACGTAACTATTTAGCATTATCTATGCCTCCCTATTTTTTGCTGTACGTTTTGTGGAAACTTCTGAAAGGCTTGCAAAAACATTTCAGTTTTTGAAAATCTTCACGGCAGCTATTCCAGATCATTTAGACATAAACATAAGACATAGACAATTTGTAAACCCTTTACAGTGTAATTCATTGTATTGCATTGTGCATTTGGAAAACTTAAAAGGTATTTTGGGTTTTTCTGTTCTGTCAATCATTTTAGTGAAGGCAGGGTTAATGAAACATGCTCACCCAGCTTGGCTGAGAATAACTTCGGTTGCTCAAGAATAGCGAAGGAAAATGGCGATGGGGAGGGTTTTTTTTGTTGAAGAAAGGAGGCAGACCTTGCTTTATTCTTGCAAGTGACAAGAATGAAAAAGATCATAACAATCTGTGAAGCAAACTTAAAAGCAATTTTACTGTCATGCCAGTAAAATGTAGTTAATGGAACGTGACGCTAGTTATCAGTAACCCTTTCATGGCAGTTCTTTTTCAATAAAGCAGTTAAGATAATTTATATTATTGTATTCTAGCGTAGACGTTTACAGCCTTGTTGTCTTAAGCAGGCTAGTGTAATCCACAGCATTGGCCAACTATTTCAAAAGCACTATTCATGGCTAAGAGTTTGCACGTGTAATACTGAGCTGTCTTGTACTACAGCCTTTTCTACTGGCTATGCCAGCAGATGTTTGTCTACCTATAAAAGCCTAGAACAAGACAGTGTTCAGAGTTCACTTGGCTTCTGTTATTCAGCAAGGTTAGTGCTCAGTATATTATTCTTGTGAAATTTTTTCCTCCCTCCCTCCCTTTGGAGACGAGGTTTGGGCTTTTTTTTGTGCCGTGCCATCAAATAAACTAGGGACACTCCACAGCGGTGCGGTTAAGTCTGGGCAGCGAATTCCCCCAAGCTTGTTGGCCATGTTGCCGTTTAATATTGCCTGCAAACCAATACTCTTCTCCGATCCAGCACGTGCTGTATTGCATTCAGCTCGTAGTGCTGGGGAGATAAGTGTAGTTCTTTGGTCACACCAGCATCAGGCTAACCTAGCGCAAGGCAGTGCTCTCACATTACAGCAATGCTCCATCACGCGTGACCAGGAAACTGAACACGTGATCCTAGCCATCCAATAAACGCGTCACTTTGAGTACAGTAGTGAAGATCATGTTGGAACTACGGAGATTTCATTAAAATGTAGAATTCCAGTAAAAGATCTTCAAATTAGAGATGGAAAGCTCGATACTTGTGGAAATAAGAAATAACAACGGATATAACCTCTGTTTTATCGAGTATTTATTTATTTATTATGTGGAGTTTGATCTTTATTCTTTTGTTTACAGTTGATAAAGCCGGTAAGTTTCTCCCATCGCATACGCCATCATTCAACAACCTTTCACGTATTTCCCTTCCAAACATGCTAGGTTTCATCAATTTGAACAACTCTATGGATTCTACAACGTTGTCTGAAAGTTTAGAAGGATTTCTTCTTCCTCCTGGACTAAGGGGAAAAATATGTGCCGTACGTTTGATAATGACAAAAGATGCGACACAGTCTGCCATAAGTAACACGAACTGTTGGTGAGATTTCCCTCGGTCCCTCTCCACTCAAATACAAACCAACTATCTGTCTTCTGATTTCCATACTGAGAGGTTTACCTGGCCTGAACCGTCAATCTAGAGCGTTATAATCAATAGGCCTGAACACTGTGAAAGTCTCTTAAATCCTCAAATCTTTCTATGCATTTTGTAATTTTGTTTCAAATTTCCCAGATCACACCAAAATATCCAAATATGCAGGCAAACGAAACTTGAAACATTGTCTTCTTAGTTGGAATTTACTGGCCACAAGTGAAGGAGCATTGCTGTAACGCAAACTTGTCATTATTTGTTTTTATAATTTAGTTACTTCGCATTTAACATGCATCGCAAAGGAACAGAGAGATTAACTAGTCGATTATTGCCTGAAACAGGATCATCACAAAGCAAAAAACCTTGTAACATGAAACAAACAAAACGGATTGAGATCCACCAATCACGAATCACAAACCATGACCTTTTAAAGTTGTGCAAGTAAACATTTATTCGCTACAAGGTCTGCCAAGGTGATTGACGGAACAGAAAAACACAAAATATGCCCAAACCCACAGCGCGATACAATGAATTGCCCTATAAGTCCATATATTGACCATCATCAATTTTCTCCTAGCGATATCCATACATCATCAAAACAAAAGGTTATGAGAATTACAACTTTTACTGTTCATTACGAGAAAATATGCATTCATTTGCATGAAACGGCAACCAATAGCGCGGAGATCCATTTATTACAGCAAAAAAAGAAACATTTGTGCATAAATCAGATTCAGTAAGAGATGCCCTTAGAAGAACGAACACGACTACTCCATAGGACACTATTTTATTTTCAGTCAAAGTGCAATAAAGGACACTTCTATGTTCGCACATTTTAGATCAACTTCCGAAGCTTACAGGGCAGGTAAAATGATCAGAAATGATTGGTTTATCGGCCCAGCTACGCTGCAATCGGAATGATATGCTTGGCTAAATGCCGAACGCAGTTTAAATCAAGTGACCGATGCAATCATGATGCAAATTACCTTCAAAAACCATTGCAGTGTCATTTAAAGATTTCGCAAGAGGATTGCAAATTATGTCCTGTGTAACCTGTGTGACTAACTATCCTTAATGTACTGAAAGTTTCTCTTACCTTAAGTAACAAGATATTCCCGCCTTGATCAAATCACACGTGGAGGGTTCACAGATTCACACATAGCTACACATCGGCCGCCATCTTAATTTTGTATTGTGAGAGAAACCTGGGGAGAGTACAAAAACACGCCGGGAGTCTTTCGGGGGTCCGTCGAGGATGATCGTCGGTGATCGTCGGAAATTGTGAGCTGGATGACATGACTGGGAGGGTTAGGAAAAGAACGTCAGTTAAGGTTTTTTCTTTCACTTGTTTGTTTGTTTAGTAGTTTCAAAGCAAAATTCAATTGCTGTACTTTCAGTGCATTTACTTTTTCTTAGCCTCCCTGCTTCTATGTGAAGAAAATCGTTTTTTCACATGGAAGGTTAGGGATAGACAACAAGAAACGTGTTTGGGGTGGTGGGGGCTGTTTTCGTTGGCCATATTCGAGTTATTCAGGCAAGCAAGACCAAGCCCGAGGTGGGCGTGGAGTGCCGGGGTGAAGTGAAAACCACGGACTTTGATCAGATCGATGAAAAACGGTCCCCGGTTACTGAAAAAAATACAACAAAACGCATCCATATCTGACTCTGTGATTGAACTTTGACTTCTGGTCCCGTTTGTTCAAAAGTTGGATAGCGCTATCCACCGGATAAATCGCTATCCAGAGGATAAGTATTACGAAAACCAATTGCGCTATCCTTTGGGTAGTAGTTTATCCAGTGGATAGCGCTATCCACCTTTCGAACAACTGGGGCCTGGTGTTTTCCCGGGTTTCTTGTCCTTCAAAGAGAAGTTACAATGGACTGATCAGTGTCAGTGTCAGTTGTACTAAAGGTTATGTTAAGCTGGTTGCTACAAGTCAGAGGATGATGAAATCTGCTTTCAGACTTTTCCTCTACCAATCCCAGTTCGATTAAGTTCGGTGATCGAATACAATCGAACTCTCTCACAAAAAAAATAGTGATTAAATCGAACTTTGATGATTGAGTTCGATTAGGTTCGATGATCGAGGTTGGCATTCATTCGATTGCGCGTGTTTTTCCGAATGTTTTATTTTTTGTAGGGTGTCATACGACTGAGTATATTGGCGGGAATGGTTGTGGCTGATCAGTGTACAGTATAGTGTATTTTTTGTAAGAAGAAGAACACCCAGGAAGAACAAGACTATTATTGCCATATTTCAATTTTATCCTCAATCACACAGTGAATATTATGCTCTGTTAAAGACTTTTTTACTTTTCTCCCTTTTAGGTTCAGACCCCCTCCAGTTTCGTATCTGCCACGTGGACCTGGGAAACTAAGCAGCGCTACATTAATAAAACAAAGCGACCAAGCGAATTCAATAAGCACAGAACATTTTTTCTTCATGACCTTAGATAATCTGGTTGTTTTGCTGCTTTGTTTTTGCCTATTTTGGGTTTAGGTTAGAATGTTCAGTTAAAAGTTCGATTGCTTCGATTGAGTGCGGAAATAGAACTCTCACGAATTTTTTTGTTTCGACTGTGTTCGATTAAGTTCGATTACCAAACGGCAGTTCAAGTGGTTACGTCGGGACCAATCTCGGCAGCAAGTACAGTGCAAGAAATAAATGCCGGATTGGTCGTTTTCATGACACTATAAAGTAAAGACGGTTTATTGGCCGCCGCCCATTCACAGACAGGCGGCTACTCCCTCATCAAAATACGCCAAAATAGACAAATTAGCCTGCGTGGCAGGCGTTTGAAATGGAAAGAGAAAGAGGGTTTTGAGCGCGAAAGAAACGCGGAGGGGCGCCTAAAAACCCCCTTTCCCTTCCCTTTCAAGCACCTGCCACCGGCCATAGACAGATTAGTTCGACTCCAATAACTTCAGTTTGATACTGAATGCAGACAAATCCAGCTTATATAGGCTTGAATTAAAAGAAAACGAGGCGCACGAAGTAGTATCCAGCGTATGTAAGAGAAACTAAATCTGAACAGTTCTTTAAGGAGTTTGGCTTGACAGATTCTTGACGTTCGAATGGTGGATTTATTTTTCAAAAATTTCAGCTGGTATTTCTATAACTTTAGTTTTATCTCGATGGATTTTGTATTTTTTTTCAGCTAACTGATTTTCTTGAATTAGCCACTTTTTAAGCGGATATGATCACATTCACTTATTCAATATCCTATGTCCTATCTCTACATTTTAATTTTTTTCCTGTGGCTACAGTGTAAATGCATCAGTCAATTGAAACCCCGGCCCCCCAACCCCCGGCACAGTGTTAAAAGATGGCTTATTTCCCTGGCCCCGGGGCCAAGAGACCTATTAAAAGCCCCGCATAGCGGGGCATCCACACACCGGAACCAAATGAAGAAGCATGAACTCAATTCGGCATCGTTTGCCAAGGATACGTTGCAAAGGTTAAACTTTACCTGTTTTCGCTTCTTTCACTAAGAACTCCAGATTCCACTATTAACATTGTTTTATTCTGTAATCGTTAATTGCTGCGAAAATTGCCCTATTTTGATTAATAGGCGCAATTTAATGTACAAGTCGACATTGCGTTGGGCGTTAACAAAAACTAGCCGGTAAGAATTATATTTGGTATTACATAAATGCGTGGGTGTATTTTTAAAATAAACACGGTTGGTTCAGCGTATAACATATTAGTCATACCTCAGTGACTCGGGGTGCAAGTCTCGCCTTGTACTTGTTATGCGTATCCATTCTTCTTGACACCAAAACGTTGTTAACGACCCACCTTATATCTGATAGGACGCCAAATAGTCGATATCTCAAACGGCTCGTAAATATCATAGGTCGATTTAAAATAATGCATTTATTTGAAACAAATTCCGATTTTACAGGACGAAAATGCTTGTAATTGTTTTTTTCAAAATACTCTCTGTGAACAATGATTCAATCCGTATCAGCTCAAACATATTAGTTACCTATAGCAATTGGGCAGGCAAAGTTCCGTAAAAATATGTAACTTCGTCCAAAAGTGTTCTAACTTTAAATATTCTAAACTTAACCATAGCTTAACTTTAACTACTTCTGTTCGGAAAATTTGAAATATTTTTCAATCTTTATAAACGTATTAAACTGTTTAAAAAATCGACCAAATGTCCGAGGTCCTTTTTCTCGGGTGCTTTTACCGCTTCTCTTCCGCTTGTATCAACGGGCTCATATCGCCGCGACGCGAGGTACAGAATATGTTGTTTATATGTTTCAAAGTTTGGCCCATGCCGAAACCTCTGAGGAAAATAACTTGCTTCGAAGAAAGCAGTTGGAGATAGTAAAACGACGAGAAGACGAGAATTAAGTAATTAAAAAGTAAGACGAGAATTCGGTTCAGTCCTTCGTGTTAAATCTCGGCTGTTATCCCCGCTTCCGGTGATCGCACGTGCTGTTAAATCACCGCTCCACGGCCCCGGTTAACAGACATTTTGTTAAATCCACCGCCCCCAGGGGGCAACAGGCTGTTAAAAGTGCGTTAAATCCCGGCTATGGCCGCGTCAAACCCCCGCTATGTCCCGGGGGTCGGGGGGCCGGGGTTTCAATTGACTGATGCATAAATTGACTTATAAGTCCCTTAGTATATTTGTGTTTAGAATGAACAGAAACTATTGGTCAAATATTCTTTTAATTATATTCTACAAAATGCGGAGAATCAGAGGTAACTGGTCAAACTTGTTTTGCTATAATCTTCTTCTCATGTGAACTAGATCGATGAAAAAAGAATAACATGGCGAGAGAGGGTGCTAAACAAGGTAAATCAAAAGTCTAACCAAAGGTTTTTTCGTATAAACCTAGTAACGTAAACTATCCCTCATTTTCAAAATTGTGTTAATATCAAAATTTTAAAACGATTACATAAAAATTGTCTAATCTTGGCTATCACACCTTAATATCCGGACAGTACGAGTCCAAAAAGATCCAGATTGTTCAGATTTTCGTGCTAGACGGAACAGACATTTGAAACAACTGGATTCATCCATACAGTAGCTGCCTGCTGCTCTGATATTCTTCTCAATTTCCACAATTTCCGCTAAACTCAGCGTCTTCTCTTAGTGGAGAAATGGAACGAAACCTTGCTCTTTAGCTAGTGGTGGTTTATGCTAATGCCACTTGTCAACTTAAAATTATCTGGAATTTGATTCAAGAACATTCAGGCCCAGTTCAAACGTCGACTCAGGCAAGATAAGGCGTGAGTTGAAAGGCTAAAAAGACCCCCATACAGAGAATGCAAAGATCCTCTTTAACGAAACAGAAGGATCCAAGTAAACGGTTCCACAAAGATATGATAAAACATATCTCACCAAAATAGTTTTGGGAAATTCATCTCAAGCATCACGTCACATTCCCTAGACCATGACGTCAAAAAACGGGCCAAGGTTGTTAAACTTCAGCCTAAAATTAATTGTCATCAAATTGTCAGCGAAACTGTCTGGATTGTCAATTAGCCTTGCAAGGTGGATTAAAGCATTTTTATTAAGAGTTATTAAAGTATTTTATAAGTCACGTGACCTGTTTTTCTTTATTTCGAAAGGGTAGTGTAGCAGCTTCTCGTAAGGTCTCTCCTAATTGGTCACTGCAAACAATGACATGTCATTCTTCCCATTGTTTTAGCATTGTTTGGGGTTAGGGAAACGCACCATTGGTGACTTCTCTTCCGAGCAGCTGCTACATGACCCTTTCGAAATCCTTGCTCCATTTAGGCATACATGCAGGGCTATTTCATAATATCCAGGCCTTGGAAAAAACACAGGTGCCCAATCCTTAAGCAGCATAGAACAAAGGAGGAGTATAAATAACTTTTGCCTGAACTAACGTCTTTATTGATGAGCGCACACATTCATGCGATCGAAAAGCAGTTTCGTTAAATGGAACAAAAATCTGAAACCAGATTGAGATACCAATCAAAACGATACAAGTACGGAGGTGGATCGTTCAGATTACAATCTTACATTGGTTTAGTATACAAAACGAAAAATCAAATTTCGGATCGCAAAATCCAGATTTAGTTTGGTCAAAAAGAACGCAACCCAAAACAGTAACGTATTTCAATCGTCTTCACCTGTCCACAAAAAACAAACAAAAGAGAAGAGCTTAAAAGGACCAAACTGTTTTTTTTAACTTTAAGAATAATCGTCACAAACATGGGTCATATGATTTTCATAATGTTGAAGAAGAAGAGCCTCACTGATCATCTCCTCTTGACAAATCCAACAGCTGTAGTTCTCAATAATGTCTGATTGTGCATTAGTTACACCAGTGTTTCCAGTTTCTCTCAGTGTTTCCTGGTTCTCTGTAAAGCCTGTGGCCCTGACATCAACGCTTTCACCTCGTGCTCTCTTCCTGTTACAGGATTCCACACGTTTGGACAGACATTTCTTTTTCTGGGAAAATTTAGGTGGCCTTTCCTGAGTGTGAACTCTTTCGTGAAACCTTAGGCTTCTTGCTTGACTAAAACACTTGCCACACTGTTTACATTCATAAAGTTTTTCCCCAGTGTGAACTCTTTCATGAGTCCTTTGGTGTCCTGCTTGACTAAAACACTTGCCACACTGTTTACATTCATAAGGTTTTTCCCCAGTGTGAACTCTTTCATGAGTCCTTAGGTTTCCTGCTTCACTAAAGCACTTGCCACACTGTTTACATTCATAAGGTTTTTCCCCAGTGTGAACTCTTTCATGAGTCCTTAGGCTTCCTGCTACACTAAAACACTTGCCACACTGTTTACATTCATAAGGCTTTTCCCCAGTGTGAACTCTTTCATGAGTCCTTAGGTGTCCTGCTTTGGTGAAACACTTGCCACACTGTTTACATTCATAAGGTTTTTCCCCAGTGTGAACTCTTTCATGAATCCTTAGGGTTCCTGCTTTACTAAAGCACTTGCCGCACTGTTTACACTCATAAGGTTTTTCCCCAGTGTGAATTCTTTCATGAATCCTTAGGCTTCCTGCTTGACTAAAACACTTGCCACACCGTTTACATTCATAAGGTTTTTCCCCAGTGTGAACTCTTTCATGAATCCTTAGGCTTCCTGCTTTACTAAAGCACTTGCCACAATGTTTACATTCATAAGGCTTTTCCCCAGTGTGAACTCTTTCATGAATCCTTAGGTTTCCTGTTTTACTAAAGCACTTGCCACACTGTTTACATTCATAAGGTTTTTCCCCAGTGTGAACTCTTTCATGAGTCCTTAGGCTTCCTGCTCGAGTAAGACTCTTGCCACACTGTTTACATTCATATGGCTTTTCCCCAGTGTGAACTCTTTCATGAGTCCTTAAGGTTCCTGCTTGGCTGAAACACTTGCCACACTGTTTACATTCATATGGCTTTTCCCCAGTGTGAACTCTTTCATGAGTCCTTAAGTTTCCTGCTTGGCTGAAACACTTGCCACACTGTTTACATTCATATGGCTTTTCCCCAATGTGGAATCTTTTATGAGCCATAAAGTGTCCTGCATTGATAAAAGACTTGCCACACTGCTGACACTCAAAGGATATCGAGGTTGCTATGCTTTAAAGGTTTTACAGTTAGGATACCTTTGGATAGATGAAGAACTATAATTAGGTAAATACACATTACTTGTTTTGTTACCACCAGCATAAACTTTGGGGCCTGGTGGTGAGAGGCCTGAAGGGAGTAGTTTTAAGGTGGTGTTGTCAGGGACATGTGGAAAATTAAAACAACTTTTAAGACACCCGTTTATGAAAAAGTGGTTCCACACCATAACCCAGCGGATTACATACCTAAAATTTTACATGAACCCTTCAAACTAGCGAATCCATCAACATGGGTCAGTTGATTATTTGTTGACTTTGTATTTGGATCTGAGAGTTCCTTGTGGTTTGTAAAGTAACACACATTTAAATAATGGTAATTAAGGTTCATCATACAACATTCATATAGTCTAATAGACAATAGAGTGGAACCTGTATTACTATAAATCCTCTATTAAGGTGATTCCCTAGTAAAAGAACGTAACATACCGGTAGATTGTAGATGAAACTTGGTACACTGATGTAACAAGTTAAGAAGATGATAAAAAAGTAATAAAAAGTGGGGGTCACCGTGCTCATTTTGACGTCACAATGCTGACAAATACGGTTATTTAGGACCCTGTGGCAAAAACCACACGCAGCCCAAAACTAGACAAAAAGGAGAGAATTTTTCGATGATGCATGTGGTATCGCACAGAATTTGACTTTAATGTATTGTTTATTCACTTACGTACCAGAAAAATGCCTTTTAATGCCCTTGTTTTTACTTTACGCTCCAAAGTAGAACTAAATTAGACACGCACTTTACGACCCGTGAGAGCTCAATCCGTAAAATTTAGTAAAATTGCCAAAAAACTGAACATAGATTTGTGCCAATTTTTTTCTCATCGAAAGGAAGCACTGTCCTAATTAAAATCATGACAAAAAAATTGGGGTCACTGTACTCGTTTTTGCAAATGCATTTTCTCCGATTTTTGAGAGAGGACTGGGGCGAGTATCAAAATTAAATGTATGTCATAGGGGGAAGGAAGTATTAAAAAATCCGTTTTTTCAGAATTTACATCGAGATATCACATTTAGGACACGATGTGATAAAGAAAGCGCTTCTTTGAAAATCAAAGTGAGTAAGCACAAGTTAAACATCCACTATCAGCTACTATCGAGGTTCTTTGTGAGGAAGTCGAACTCAGCAACACGCGTACTGCTTACATTATGCACCTTCCCAACACATTGAGTCTCACCTTGGCAAGAAACAACTGCAAGCAAAAATTCCAATAGCGTTTCTCTTCAGTCAACTTCATTTTAATAATGTTACTTCACATGCTCTTTTTTACGGCGGCCATCTTGTTATGCGCAGTAAGAGATGCGCAGTGCAAAACCAGGGAATCACCTTAAGATCCCTGGGGCATTTTCATTTCGAGCATGTTTGATGGGGGAGCTTAACAGAGAGGGAGGATTATTAGAGAGGGGGAGGGTTATTTAATTTAATGTGAAATGCATCAATAAACACAAAACAGGAAGAGGAAAAACAGACTGAAATAATAATTATTTCAGTCTGTTTTGGACTGTTTTGGACCAGGAACAAACAAACAACCAACCAAACAGCAGCCAGAAAATGATATCAATAATTGATTCTTCATAATAACACTGGAATGCAAAGTGGAAACACTCAAGCAAAAGGAATTGGAAGATCAAAAATAAATCGCAACTTCCATACAAGATAACTCCACATGAAGTGTTACTTGAAGTCCCAGGAGTGACCAACATCAATTTTCTCCAAACAACATCAGTATATAATCAAGTAGAAAGGTTATGAGAATTAATACAACGATCACTTAAAGGAAATATGTTTTGATCTTTAAACAAATTCTCTCAACCAATTTTCAAGAATTGTATGGAGGTCAGTATGGAGAATTTCCATGTTGATCTATTGCTTGTTTATTTGGTTTAAAGAGTAACAGGGTTTATTCTAGGAATTGGCTTATTCTCTTACTCTTTGTAAGAGTCCAGTGGCCACCCTTGTTGTTATTCTGTAGGTGGCCATTTTTCCAAAAAAGAGGGGTGCATATGTTACCTAAAACAATGAATATGATTTCAAGTCACACTTAAAAAGAATAAATAATAATAAATTTTTTACACTGATTTTGGTCCTTATTTAGATTAGTGTAAGGGACACGGTCAGCTATGGAACCACTGGTTTTGCCAGTTTGAAACTCATTTATCTCAAACCAGAATTAAATTTAGAACTGCTATAACTAGCAGTAACCAATGGTTAGGAAGTGCGAGTGAACATTGCATTTACCTTAGAGCAAGGCTGCTGCCTAAGAGAATTTTTGGGAGTCCTTCAGGCTAATAAAATAAAAGGCTACAATTCTAGCGAGCCATTAAAAAAACAGTAATTTTATTAATGTGTCACACTTCTAGCTCACGACAAATGGTGCACTAATCTGTTGATCGATAACCTTGAAATTTATTATTTATCAAACTGAAGGGCACAAATAGTAGCATACAGTAGTAAAGGATCAACTAACATTCACGGGCCAATCTCCTCTTTCCTGTACTAGAGCTATTTTTTGCTTAATTATTGTATTTCAAGAACAGACACCTACAGCCAGTGTACCTAAACCAACTTTTAATTAGTTAACCAGAGTGAACATATTGATAGTGAATGTATCTAAAGTTGACAATCTTGACCACATCCTTGAAACTTGATTCTCTCTCCTTGAAAATTGACTCAGTATTTTTGTATGAAGTTTAACTTTTGAACTATCAAAACTGTTTAATACTTGTGAAGGTACGTATTTACATACTTTACACTAAGAAGTGTCATTAGGCTCCTACCATTTACTTATGGGCAACCAAAATTTGAAACAAAAAGCCAAAACGAGTGCATAAAATCATGATTCTCAGGCTAACTTACACTAAATGAAAAACAAAATTCCCTTCTCATTCTGCACCTTTGAAACAAAAACAGAAAACATTTGGTTGTCATCAGTAGCAAAAAAAATGTTCTGCCAATAAAAGGTAAACAGAGAACCACTTGTCTTGCTGAAGTGTAGTTGAAGTTTCTTGTCTCACAATGCAGTCAAATGAATTTAATAGTTTTAGAAAAACTGTCAATAATAAAATCAAGACCTTTTCCCCAGCATTAGAAATGTTAGGTCACTATTGCATGTAGTAAAATCATACAAAGTCGTGATGAATGCATGCTATTGTTAATTTTGCAAGTTTGTAGTGTTTTCTATCTTGCTACGAACACACATGGTACACTCAGAGGTTTATTTTATAATTATTTTATTCAGCATTATCTATGCCTCCCTATTTTTTGCTGTACATTTTGTGGAAACTTTTCAAAAACTCGAAAAAACATTTCAGTTTTTGAAAATCTTCACGACGCCTATTCAAGATCATTTAGACATAAACATAAGACATAGACAATTTGTTACCCCTTTACAGGGTAATCCATTGTATTGACTTTTTGTGCTGTGCGTTTGGCAAACCTAGAAGGGATTTTGGGTCTTTCTGTTCTGTATACCATTTCAAGAAACAAGGACCCCATTTTTTATATCCACCACTTGAAAGGATTTTGAGACACGATTTATTTCTCAAGAAAACTAAATTTACGCAAACAGCAAACAGTACAGCCAAGAGCACTTGCATGTAGAAGTGCACATGTAAAGTTAATAAAATAGGACCAATCTTAAAGTTTCGAAAATTGATTCAGTATTTTTGCATCAAGTCTAACTTTTGAACTATCAAAACTGTTTTTATACTTGTCAACATATTATGTATTTACGTGCTTTACACTAGGCAGTGTCAAGGCTACTGCCTGATAGGGGCCTGGTCGCCAGAGGCTCCTACAATTTTCTTGTGGGCGACCAAAATTTAAAACAAGGAGCCTGAAAGGGTGCATAAAAATCATGATTCTCAGACTAACTTCCATTAAATGAACAACAAAATTCCCTGCTCATTCTGCACTTTTGAAACAAACAAGCACTTGTCTTGCTGCAGTGTAATTGAAGTTTCTTGTCTGAAAATGATGTCAAATGAATTTACAAGTCTTAGAAAACCCGTCAATAATAAAATCAAGACCTTTTCCCCAGCATTAGAAATGTTAGGTCACTATTGCATGTAGTAAAATGATACAAAGTCGTGCTGCATGGAAAAGCAAGAGATTTCAAATTGCACATGACAAATAGTATGCTATTTTTAATTTTGCAAGTTTGTAGTGGTTTCTATCTTGCTACAAACAGGAATGGTACAGTCAGAGGTTTATTTTTTAGGTAACTATTTAGCATTATCTATGCCTCCCTATTTTTTGCTGTACGTTTTGTGGAAACTTCTGAAAGGCTTCCAAAAACATTTCAGTTTTTGAAAATCTTCACGGCAGCTATTCCAGATCATTTAGACATAAACATAAGACATAGACAATTTGTAAACCCTTTACAGTGTAATTCATTGTATTGCATTGTGCATTCGGAAAACTTAAAAGGTATTTTGGGTTTTTCTGTTCTGTCAATCATTTTAGTGAAGGCCGGGTTAATGAAACATGCTCACCCAGCTTGGCTGAGAATGACTTCGGTTGCTCAAGAATAGCGAAGGAAAATGGCGATGGGGAGTGTTTTTTTTTGTTGAAGAAAGGAGGCAGACCTTGCTTTATTCTTGCAAGTGACAAGAATGAAAAAGATCATAACAATCTGTGAAGCAAACTTAAAAGCAATTTTACTGTCATGCCAGTAAAATGTAGTTAATGGAACGTGGCGCTAGTTATCAGTAACCCTTTCATGGCGGTTCTTTTTCAATTGTATTCTAGCGTAGACTTTACGGCCTTGTTGTCTTAAGCAGGCTAGTGTAATCCACAGCATTGGCCAACTTTTTCAATAGCACTATTCATGGCTAAGAGTTTGCACGTGTAAATTATACTGAGCTGTCTTGTACCACAGCCTTTTCTACTGGCTATGCCAGCAGATGTTTGTCTACCTATAAAAGCCTAGAACAAGACAGTGTTCAGAGTTCACTTGGCTTCTGTTATTCAGCAAGGTTAGTGCTCAGTATATTATTCTTGTGAAATTTTTTCCTCCCTCCCTTCCTTTGGAGACGAGTTTTGGGCTTTTTTTTTGTGCCGTGCCATCAAATAAACTAGGGACACTCCTCAGCGGTGCGGTTAAGTCTGGGCAGCGAATTCCCCCAAGCTTGTTGGCCATGTTGCCGTTTAATATCGCCTACAAACCAATAGTCTTCTCCGATCCAGAACATGCTGTATTGCATTCAGCTTGTAGTGCTGGGGAGATAAGTGAGGTTCTTTGGTCACGCCATCATCAGGCTAACCTAGCGCAAGGCAGTGCTCCCCCATTACAGCAATGCTCCATCACGCGTGACCAGGAAACTGAACACGTGATCCAAGCCATCCAATAAATGCGTCACTTTGAGTACAGTAGTGAAGATCACGTTGGAACTACGGAGATTTCATTAAAATGTAGAATTCCAGTAAAAGATCTTCAAATTAAAGATGGAAAGTTCGATACTTGTGGAAATAAGAAATAGCGACGGATATAACCTCTGTTTTATCGAGTATCTATTTATTTATTATGTGGAGCTTGATCTTTATTCTTTTGTTTACAGTTGATAAAGCCGGTAAGTTTCTCCCATCGCATACGCCATCATTCAACAACCTTTCGCACATTTCCCTTCCAAACATGCTAGGTTTCATCATTTGAACAACTCTATGGATTCTATAACGTTGTCTGAAAGTTTAGAAGGATTTCTTCTTCCTCCTGGACTAAGGGGAAAAATATGTGCCGTACGTTTGATAATTACGAAAGATGCGACACACTCTGCCATAAGTAACACGAACTGTTGGTGAGATTTCCCTCGGTCCCTCTCCACTCAAATACAAACCAACTATCTGTCTTCTGATTTCCATACTGAGAGGTTTACCTGGCCTGAACCCTCAATCTAGAGCATAATAATCAATAGGTCTGAACATTGTGAAAGTCTCTTAAATCCTCAAATCTTTCTATGCATTTTGTAGTTTTGTTTCAAATTTCCCAGATCACACTAAAATATCCAAATATGCAGGTAAATGAAACTTGAAACATTGTCTTCATAGTTGGAATTTACTGGCCACAAGTGACGGAGCATTGCTGTAATGCAAACTTGACATTATTTGTTTTATAATTTAGTTACTTCGCATTTAACATGCATCGCAAAGGAACAGAGAGATTAACTAGTCGATTATTGCCTGAAACAGGATCATCACAAAGCAAAAAACCTTGTAACACGAAACAAACAAAACGGATTGAGATCCACCAATCACGAATCACAAACCATGACCTTTTAAAGTTGTGCAAGTAAACATTTATTCGCTACAAGGTCTGCCAAGGTGATTGACGGAACAGAAAAACACAAAATATGCCAAAACCCACAGCGCGATACAACGAATTGCCCTATAAGTCCCAATATTGACCATCATCAATTTTCTCCTAGCGATATCCATACATCATCAAAACAAAAGGTTATGAGAATTACAACTTTTACTGTTCATTACGAGAAAATATGCATTCATTTGCATGAAACGGCAACCAATAGCGCGCAGATCCATTCATTAGAGCAAAAAAAACAAACATTTGTGCATAAATCAGATTCAGTAAGAGATGCCCTTAGAAGAACGAACACGACCACTCCATAGGACATTATTTTATTTTCAGTCAAAGTGCAATAAAGGACACTTCTATGTTCGCACATTTTAGATCAACTTCCGAAGCTTACAGGGCGTGTAAAATGATCAGAAATAAATTGGTGTATCGGCCAAGTTACGCTGCAATCGGAACGATATGCTTGACTAAATGCCGAACGTAGTTTAAATCAAGTGACCGATGCAATCATGATGCAAATAATCCTTCAAAAACCATTGCAGTGTCATTTAAAGATTTCGCAAGAGGATTGCAAATTATGTTCTGCGTAACCTGTGTGACTAACGTATCCTTAATGTACTGAAAGTTTCTCTTACCTTAAGCCAACAAGATATTCCCGCCTTGATCAAATCACACGAGGGAAAATGCGACCAAGAAATGGTCTGTCTGGAGGATTCACACATTGCTACACATCCGCCGCCATCTTTTAAATTTTGTATTGTGAGAGAAACCTGGGGAGAGTACAAAAACACGCCGGGGGTCTTTCGGGGGTCCGTCGAGGATGATCGTCGGTGATCGTCGGAAATTGTGAGCTGGATGACATGGCTGGGAGGGTTAGGAAAAGAACGTCAGTTAAGGTTTTTTCTTTCACTTGTTTGTTTGTTTAGTAGTTTCAAAGCAAAATTCAATTGCTGTACTTTCAGTGCATTTACTTTTGTTTAGCCTCCCTGCTTCTATGTGAAGAAAATCTTTTTTTCAGACGGAAGGTTAGGGATAGACAACAAGAAACGTGTTTGAGGGGTGACGAATGGTCTTTGCGAGCATTCGCGAGCATGCCGAGCACTGCGATTTTTTTGCGAGCACGAGCAGAACTAAAAAATTTGCTTTGCGAGCTTGCAAGCAACGCAAAAATTTGGGGAGCACGAGCAAGCGAGCACTCGTTTAAATTTTGCGAGCAAATCGAGCAAAGGTAACATTTTACGAGCAATTAAAAATTTAATGGACCATTCATCACCCCTTGTTTAGGGTGGTGGGGGCTGTTTTCGTTGGCCATATTCGAGTTATTCAGGCAAGCAAGACCAAGCCCGAGGTGGGCGTGGAGTGCCGGGGTGAAGTGAAAACCATGGACTTTGATCAGATCGATGGAAAACGGTCCCCGGTTACTGAAAAAAATACAACAAAACGCATCCATATCTGACTCTGTGATTGAACTTTGACTTCTGGTCCCGTTTGTTCAAAAGTTGGATAGCGCTATCCACCGGATAAATCGCTATCCAGAGGATAAGTATTACGAAAACCAATTGCGCTATCCTTTGGATAGTGATTTATCCAGTGGATAGCGCTATCCACCTTTCGAACAACAGGGGCCTGGTGTTTTCCCGGGTTTCTTGTCCTTCAAAGAGAAGTTACAATGGATTGATCAGTGTCAGTGTCAGTTGTACTAAAAGTTATGTTAAGCTGTTTGCTACAAGTCAGAGGATGATGAAATCTGCTTTCAGACTTTTCCTCTACCAATCCCAGTTCGATTAATCGAACTCTCTCACAAAAAAATAGTGATTAAATCGAACTTTGATGATTGAGTTCGATTAGGTTCGATGATCGAGGTTGGCATTCATTCGATTAAAAGATGGGACGTTATAAAGGAAGATTGCGCGTGTGTTCCGAATGTTTTATTTTTTGTAGGGTGTCATACGACTGAGTATATCGGCGGGAATGGTTGTGGCTGATCAGTGTACAGTATAGTGTATTTTTTGCAAGAAGAAGAACACCCGGGAAGAACAAGACTATTATTGCCATATTTCAATTTTATCCTCAATCACACAGTGAATTTTATGCTCCGTTAAAGACTTTTTTACTTTTCTCCTTTTAGGTTCAGACCCCCTCCAGTTTCGTATCTGCCCCGTGAACCTGGGAAACTAAGCAGCCCTACATTAAAACAAAGCGATCAAGCGAATTCAATAAGCACAGTATTTTGTAAGACCCTGAAGAAGGAAGGCCGTGCCTTCCGAAATATTGGTCAAAAGATAATATATTCCCGACTGTAAAATCAGCCTTGCTTTTTTGTCTTAATAAGCACAGAACATTTTTTTTTTCATGATCTTACTAGATAATCTGGTTGTTTTGTTGCTTTGTTTTTGCCTATTTTGGGTTTAGGTTAGAACGCTCAGTTAAAAGTTCGATTGCTTCGATTGAGTGCGGAAATAGAACTCTCACGAATTTTTTGGATTCGACTGTGCTCGATTACCGAACTTAATCGAACCCAATCGTTCGATTGAGTTCAATTAAGTTCTATTACCGAACGGCACACAAGTGGTTACGCCGGGGCCAATATCAGGAGCAAGTACAGTGCAAGACATCAATGGTGGAAATGGTCGTTTTCATGACACTATAGAGTAAAGACGGTTTAGCAGATATGATCACATTCACTTATTCAATATCCTATGTCCAATCTCTACATTTTAATTTTTTTCCTGTGGCTACACTGTAAATGCATCAGTCAATTGAAACCCCGGCCCCCCAACCCCCAGGACAGTGTTAAAAGATGGCTTATTTCCCCGGCCCCGGGGCCAAGAAACCTATTAAAAGCCCCGCATAGCGGGGCATCCACACACCGGAACCAAATGAAGAAGCATGAACTCAATTCGGCATCGTTTGCCCAGGACACGTTGCAAAAGTAAAACTTTACCTGTTTTTGCTTCTATCACTAAGAACTCCAGGTTCCACTATTAATATTGTTTTCTTCTGTAATCGTCAATTGCTTCGAAAATTTCCCTTTTTTGATTAATAGGCGCCATTTAATGTATTAGTCGACATTGTGTTGGGTGTTAACGAAAACTAGCCGGTAAGAATTATATTTAGTATTACATAAATGCATGGGTGTATTTTTAAAATAAACACGGTTGGTTCAGCGTATAACATATTAGTCATACTCAGTGACTCGGGGTGCAAGTCTCGCCTTGTACTTGTTCTGCGTATCCATTCTTCTTGACACCAAAACGTTGTTAACGACCCCCCTTATATCTGATAGGACGCCAAATAGTCGATATCTCAAACGGCTCGTAAATATCATAGGTCGATTTAAAATAATGCATTTATTTGAAACAAATTCCGATTTTATAGGACGAAAATGCTTGTAATTGTTTTTTTCAAAATACTCTCTGTGAACAATGATTCAATCCGTATCAGCTCAAACATATTAGTTACCTATAGCAATAGGACAATTGCACGACGACGATATTTGACTACAACTAGCAGAATTCATTTCGTTTTTGCTTTGTTATTTAAATTTGCCAATTCCGCTGAGGATAAAAGAACAATAGCCTTAATTTACACAAGAAAACAACACACTCAAGGACTCTGGTAGCTGTAGTAAAATGACGTCATCGTGCAATTGTCCTATTGGGCAGGCAAAGTTCCGTAAAAATATGTAAATTCGTCCAAAAGTGTTCTAACTTTAAATATTCTAAACTTAACCATAGCTTAACTTTAACTACTTCTTTTCGGAAAATTTGAAATATTTTTCAATCTTTATAAACGTATTTAACTGTTTAAAAAATCGACCAAATGTCCGAGGTCCTTTTTCTCGGGTGCTTTTACCGCTGCTCTTCGGCTTGTATCAACGGGCTCATATCGCCGCTACGCGAGGTACAGAATATGTTGTTTATATGTTTCAAAGTTTGGCCCATGCCGAAACCTCTGAGGAAAATAACTTGCTTCGAAGAAAGCAGTTGGAGATAGGAAAACGACGAGAAGACGAGAATTAAGTAATTAAGAAGTAAAACGAGAATTCGGTTCAGTCCTTCGTGTTAAATCTCGGCTGTTGTCCCCTCTTCCGGTGATCGCACGTGCTGTTAAATCACCGCTCACTGCCCCGGTTAACAGACATTTTGTTAAATCCACCGCCCCCAGGGGGCAACAGGCTGTTAAAAGTGCGTTAAATCCCGGCTATAGCCGCGTCAATCCCCCGCTATGTCCCGGGGGTCGGGGGGCCGGGGTTTCAATTGACTGATGCATAAATTGACTTATAAGTCCCTTAGTATATTTGTGTTTAGAATGAACAGAAACTATTGGTCAAATATTCTTTTAATTATATTTTACAAAATGCGGAGAATCAGAGGTAACTGGTCAAACTTGTTTTGCTATAATCTTCTTCTCATGTGAACTAGATCGATGAAAAAAGAATAACATTGGAGAGAGGGTGCTAAACAAGGTAAATCAAAAGTCTAACCAAAGGTTTTTTTGTATAAACCTAGTAACGTAAACTATCCCTCATTTTCAAAATTGTGTTAATATCAAAATTTTAAAACGATTACAAAAAAATTGTCTAATCTTGGCTATCACACCTTAATATCCGGACAGCACGAGTCCAAAAAGATCCAGATTGTTTAGATTTTCTTGCTAGACGGAACAAACATTTGAAACAACTGGATTCATCCATACAGTAGCTGCCTGCTGCTCTGATATTCTTCTCAATTTCAACAATTTCCGCTAAACTCAGCATCTTCTCTTAGTGGAGAAATGGAACGAAACCTTGCTCTTTAGCTAGTGGTGGTTTATGCTAATGCCACTTGTCAACTTAAAATTATCTGGAATTTGATTCAAGAACATTCAGGCCCAGTTCAAACGTCGACTCAGGCAAGATAAGGCGTGAGTATAAAGGGTAAAAAGACCCCCCACAGAGAATGCAAAAATCCTCTTTAATGAAACAGAAGGATCCAAGTAAACGGTTCCACAAAGATATGATAAAACATCTCTCACCAAAATAGTTTTGGGAAATTCATCCCAAGCATCACGTGACATTCCCTAGACCATGACGTCAAAAAACGGGCCAAGGTTGTTAAACTTCAGCCTAAAATTAATTGTCATCAAATTGTCAACGAAACTGTCTGGATTGTCAATTAGCCTTGCAAGGTGGATTAAAGCATTTTTATTAAGAGTTATTAAAGTATTTTATAAGTCACGTGACCTGTTTTTCTTTATTTCGAAATCCTTTCTCCACTTAGGCATACATGCAGGGCTATTTCATGATATCCAGGCCTTGGAAAAAACACAGGTGCCCAATCCTTAAGCGGCATAGAAAAAAGGAGGAGTATAAACAACTTTTGCCTGAACTAACGTCTTTTTTGATGAGCGCACACATTCTTGCGATCGAAAAGCAGTTTTGTTAAATGGAACAAAAATCTGAAACCAGATTGAGATACCAATCAAAACGATACAAGTACGGAGGTGGATCGTTCAGATTACAATCTTACATTGGTTTAGTCCTTGACGCAAAACGAAAAATCAAATTTCGGATCGCAAAATCCAGATTTAGTTTGGTCAAAAAGAACGCAACCCAAAACAGTAACGTATTTCAATCGTCTTCACCTGTCCACAAAACAAGAAAAAAAAGAGAAGAGCTTAAAAGGACCAAACTGTTTTTTTTTACTTTAAGAATAATCGTCACAAACATGGGTCATATGATTTTCATAATGTTGAAGAAGAAGAGCCTCACTACTCATCTCCTCTTGACAAATCCAACAGCTGTGTTTCTCAATAATGACTGATTGTGCATCAGTTACACCAGTGTTTCCAGTTTCTCTCAGTGTTTGCTTGTTCTCTGTAAAACCTGTGGCCCTGACATCAACGCTTTCACTTCGTGCTCTCTTCCGTTTACAGGATTCCACACGTTTGGACAGACATTTGTTTTTCTGGAAAAATTTAAGTGGCCTTTCCTGAGAGTGAACTCTTTCGTGAATCCTTAGGCTTCCTGCTTGACTAAAACACTTGCCACACCGTTTACATTCATACGGCTTTTCCCCAGTGTGCACTCTTTCATGAGTCCTTAGGTTTCCTGCTTGAATAAAACACTTGCCACACTGTTTACATTCATAAGGTTTTTCCCCAGTGTGAACTCTTTCATGAGTCCTTAGGTTTCCTGCTTCACTAAAACACTTGCCACACTGTTTACATTCATACGGCTTTTCCCCAGTGTGAACTCTTTCATGAGTCCTTAGCCTTCCTGCTCGACTAAAACATTTGCCACACCGTTTACATTCAAAAGGCTTTTTCCCAGTGTGAACTCTTTCATGTCTCCTTAGGCTTCCTGCTACACTAAAACACTTGCCACACCGTTTACATTCAAAAGGCTTTTCTCCAGTGTGAACTCTTTCATGAGTCCTTAGGCTTCCTGCTACACTAAAACACTTGCCACACCGTTTACATTCATACGGCTTTTCTCCAGTGTGAACTCTTTCATGAGTCCTTAGGCTTCCTGCTACACTAAAACATTTGCCACACTGTTTACATTCAAAAGGCTTTTCCCCAGTGTGAACTATTTCATGAGTCCTTAGGCTTCCTGCTACACTAAAACATTTGCCACACTGTTTACATTCAAAAGGCTTTTCCCCAGTGTGAACTCTTTCATGTATCCTTAGGTTTCCTGCTTCGCTAAAATATTTGCCACACGTTTTACATTCAAAATGCTTTTCCCCGGTGTGAACTATTTCATGTCTCCTTAGGCTTCCTGCTTTGGTGAAACACTTGCCACACTGTTTACATTCATAAAGTTTTTCCCCAGTGTGAACTCTTTCATGAGTCCTTAGGCTTCCTGCTTGAGTAAAACACTTTCCACACTGTATACATTCATATGGCTTTTCCCCAGTGTAAACTCTTTCATGAGTCCTTAGGTTTCCTGCTTTGGTGAAACACTTGCCACACTGTTTACATTCATATGGCTTTGCCCCAGTGTGGAATCTTTTATGAGCCATAAAGACTAGTGTCCTGCATTGTTAAAAGACTTGCCACACTGCTGACACTCAAAGGACATTGAGGTTGCTCTGCTTTAAAGGTTTTACAGTTAGGATACCTTTGGATAGATGAAGAACTATAATTAGGTAAATACACATTACTTGTTTTGTTACCACCAGCATAAACTTTGGGGCCTGGTGGTGAGAGGCCTGAAGGGAGTAGTTTAAAGGTGGTGTTGTCAGGGACATGTGGACACCCGCTTATGAAAAAGTGGTTCCACACCATAAACCAGTGGATTACATACCTAAAATTTTACATGAACCCTTCAAACTAGCGAATCCATCAACATGGGTCAGTTGATTATTTGTTGACTTTGTATTTGGATCTGAGAGTTCCTTGTGGTTTGTAAAGTAACACACATTTAAATAATGGTAATTAAGGTTCATCATACAGCATTCATATAGACAATAGAGTGGACCCTGTATTAATATAAATCCTCTATTAAGCTCCCTGAGGCATTTTCATTTCAAGAATGTTTGATGGGGGAGGTTAACAGAGAGGGAGGATTATTAGAGAGGGGGAGGGTTATTTAATTTACTGTGAAATGCATCAATAAACACAAAACAGGAAGAGGAAAAAACAGACTGAAATAATAATTATTTCAGTCTGTTTTGGACTGTTTTGGACCAGGAACAAACAAACAACCAACCAAACAGCAGCCAGAAAATGATATCAATAATTGATTCTTCATAATAACACTGGAATGCAAAGTGGAAACACTCAAGCAAAAGGAATTGGAAGATCAAAAATAAATCGCAACTTCCATACAAGATCAGTCCACATGAAGTGTTACTTGAAGTCCCAAGAGTGACCAACATCAATTTTCTCCAAACAACATCAGTATATAATCAAGTAGAAAGGTTATGAGAATTAATACAATGATCACTTAAAGGAAATGTGTTTTGATCTTTAAACAAATTCTCTCAACCAATTTTCAAGAATTGTATGGAGGTCAGTATGGAGAATTTCCATGTCCCAACAACAACAACAACAATCTTTTATTTCGTGCCCAGAAAAGTTTACAGTAGATAAATACATGCAAAGAGAAAAATTAACAATAAAAAAAATGAGCACAGCCACTTAGAAATAGCTAAGGCTAATCGAGCTAAGTGGCTGGACCAAGCGGAAAAAGTATTGCAATAAAGTTACAGAGTATAAAAGATACACACACACACGCATGTATGTGCTTGCCCATCCGTAATTACGAGGACCATTATGTGTTTACACACCGACGTTGTGAGGACCACCGTAGTTGTGAGGACCGATACCTGGTCCTCGTAAATATGATTGTCCTAATCGGCTTAAATCGTCAAAAAACGTTACGCCGAACACTTTTGGCAGTGGTCCTCATAAAGCAGGTTTAGGCCATGGTCCCCGTAAACCACCCAACACGGGTTTCCAATTCTGGTTCGGTTTAGTAATGATCTAATTGCTTCCATTGGAGCATTGCATTTAGAGGATAACAGTCATTGTGCATTTTTTGTTGGAAACGTTTTTAATCGCGTTTACACTCCTCCATAATTTTTGACCATACACACCATATCGCGGTCCTTGCAATGTTGGTGTGCAAACAAATAAATCCCAATTTAGACTCGGGATTTATTTCAGCAGAATGTAGACCAGATTTGATACACCATGTGGTTTTTTTGAAAATTTTTTGGCAGAATAATTGCTATCATCGATGGCCAGAGTTTGGACATGCCCCTGGATAGCACGCTAAACGATATGGTCATTGCTCTGATACGACAAAGAAACATTCCATAAACCATAAAGTAAATTATAGTAATACATTTTATTTTTTCATTACTATTTTCTAGAACACACCAGCTAACACGCTTTAACAATAGTTACATAAAATAAAATTAATAGATATAATAATACTGTGGAACCCCGTCCAACAACCACTTTGTTGGCGGCCTTTGGATTACGCAATATGAGACCAAGCGTATTAATGATTAATGAATTCTCACACTGAGCTCAACCTGCCTGTGGAAAAAGTGGGTCAGGGACCCGTTTCTCGAAAGTCCTTGTAACTTTTCGGGTCTGAAATAAAATATTCAAATAGAAATAAAAAGAATGGGAGCGCGGGTCCGGGCTAGCAACCTACTCCATTTCGTTTCATTAACTGATGGTTTTATCATGTTAGATGCAAAACTATTGAAACCTCGATCTTTAATGAAAACGGAGACAGTTTACCGGGACTTTCGAGAAACGGGCCCCAGCCCCGCTAACCAGGCTAGCTAAATTTCAAACGAAGTGTATCTCAAACCACAATTTAGGAGACAATGAGCCTCTAATTATGAGTCTATTTAACTACATTTAGAAAGGTCACTTCTTCACAGCAATTACCTATTAATTAATGCAGCCACAACTACGATTTAATTCCACCTATGACCTCGGCGCCAGCATAACAATGTCAGAGGTCTACTTGCCTACGGAAGTAAATAAAATAAGGTAAAAGTTGAACAAGGTCCAACTTCTACGTTTACGCGCAACCTTCCATATATTGCCTCCATTTCACCGAAGGGCGTAAAATTTACACCCGTAGAATTACGCGGAATGCACTTTAAAAATAAAATATTTTTTCTTATGTTCACGTGGTCGTGAAACGACGGTACAACCGGCGACAATATTGTTGAGACATTGCGCCTTAATAGGGTAACTTTAAAGAAGAAAAGAATGGACACCCCTCCCCTGACTCGTCTATTCAAAGTTGGGGTGTTTGTGGTTTTCGCTAGCTCGAAAATCGGCACAACATTGCATAGAAGGGGTGGTAAAAACGTAAAAAAGCCCAGTTTAGGAGGAAGCGTCTCAACAACACATTTTGTTGCCGATTGGTAGAAAAATGTATGAAAAATCGTGAAGCACGCGCAAAATCGCTGTTTTGCAAATCAAAAGGCAACGTTTATACGGCAACGGACAAATTTTTGCCCAGCTGAAAAAAATGACCAGACACTTAGTTTATACGGGATCGTTCAATATTTTCCCTTTGTTCGCAAGTAACTATAAACAGCTACGCGAATAATTCTCTTTAGTAAAATCCAACTAGTGGTCTGTTGTCAAAGCTGCGTTCTGATTGGCTGAGCTACTAGTAGGCTATTTAACAATTCTTCCTCGAGCACGAATGGGCTCTGAGTCAATAGCCCATGAGGCCGAAGGTCGAATGGGCTACTGACTCAGAGGCCATAAAATCCAACTAGTTAGTAAAAATTTCGAGAATAAAAAAAATTAGCTAGTGAAAGCTAGACTAATCCTTGCCGCCAAAAAGCCCACGCTTTTCGCTATTAGAGGGCATATATATAGCCTAGTAGTAGCTCAACCATTCAGAACGCAGCATTGATAATAGACCACTAGTTGGATTTTACTAAATGTGTATAACGCACTAGTAGCAAAAAGCACCGGCTTTAAAAACCAAAACAATGGGGGCTGAATCGCGTTAGATTCTGCTAAAACAATTATTCCTCCCGAGCACATGGCCTCTGAGTCAATAGCCCATTCGACCTTCGGTCTCATGAGCTATTACTCACGGCAACGGCAGCGAAAACGTCACTTTTAAAATGAATTCCCGTTTTTTCAAACTTGGTCGCGTTTATTCCAATTTGCTAAAAATGGCAAATGTTGGCGAATTTCCCTAGAGATGATTTCTTGAAAAGCGCACTGACCCTTAGAGAGAGAAAAAAGAAATTCGTCATCGCTTGTTTACGTCCTTCACAAAACTTGCAATTAGGTATTTTCACGTCGTAGTCGTGCAAGGACGGTAAAGAAATGTATAAAAAAGCGTGAGGCACGTACAAAAGTTGTTGTTTTACTAATCAAACGTATTGCTTTTTTGATGTCCTCGTTACCGTTGCCGTCAACGTTGCTAAAGCTCCCTATTGACTCAGACCCCATTCGGCTCGAGCAATAACTCCAACTAGTGGTCTATTGTCAATGCTGCGTTCTGATTGGATGAGCTACTATTAGTTATAGCCCCCTAGTAGCGAAAAGCGCCGGAGTTGAAAACCAAAACAATGGCGGCTGAATCGCGTTTTGCTAACTAGAGTTGTTTTGCCTCGATATCTTTTACCAACTAGTTAAATTTTACTAAAACAATTATTCCTTTCGCCCTCAAGGCCTCTGAGTCAAAAGCCCATTCGAGCTCGAGAAATAATTGTTAAATACCGTTCAAGTTGTTCCGTGAGAAGGGCACAACCAAACGCATGATTATTCAACCAGTCGAAAATTCGTTCGCTGCCGTGTGAGAAACGCTTTTCTGCCGTTTCTCTTGCCATCACCAAATTTCTTAAGCTCCTTTCTAAGCATTAAACATTGTCATTTTAAAAGGGTCTCTGCATGTATAAGGCAAACTGACAGCGATCCATACTTAACGTCTCCAAAAATCTTTTGACGACGCGAGGTAAAATACAGGTGGTCATAAAAATATAACTATATTACACGAAGGGCTGAAAATAAAGATGAAGTTTGAGGTAACAAGAAAACAAAGTATAAACAGACTACATGTAAATCCACCGAGCAGCTTCCTTTTTTCTTTGTCTCTAACGCCCCGCATTTAGAACAAAACTATCATTTCCTCACGTTTGAGAAGCTGAGAAAAAAAAGTATGAATAAATAAGTTCAACCAATAGTATTATAACGTTAGCTCCCATCGCGGAAACGCCCTTGCTAACCTCTCAGAGTTCGTTCCCCAATACGAAACATCATGACTCCAGTGTTGCAACACCTTCCCTCCTCTTACAACAAAACCCTCTCTCCCAGGTCGTTCTGCCAATCCGGGACAAGGTATTTGAAGAGTTATAACACATCTCCCTCCCCTAACAACGAAACCTAACCTCACAAAGGTTGTTCCCTTCAATCTAGGACAAGGTAGTTAAAGAGTTGTAACACATCTCCCTACCCTAACAACAAATTCTAACCTCTCAGAGGTTGTTGTCTCAATCTGGGACAAGGTAATTCAAGAGTTATAAAATATCTCCCGAAGCTAACCTCTCAGAGGTTGTTCCCTCAATCCGGGACATTATAATAGGATTTATAGCACGTCTCCCTCCCCAACAACAAAATCTAACCTCCCGGAGATTGTTCCCTCAATCCGGGACATGATAATAAGAGATACAACACATCGCCCTCCTCAACAACAAAACCGAACCTCTCGGAGGTCGTTCCCTCAACCCGGGACATGATAAGAGTTCTTACACATCTTCCTCCCCAACAACAAAACCTGACCTCTCTGAGGTCGTTCCCTCAATCCAGGACATGATAAATACCTCTTATTAGCCGAGTTTTCGGTCCGTACTGTAAATTACGGACCGAGTTTTTTCCCATCGATTTATTCGCGCGCGGGCCATAAATCGATGGAAAAAACTAGGATCCATAATTTACAGTACGGACCGAAAAAACGAGGCTAATAAGATGTTTATTATATGGCTTCTTCCAGTTTAGGGGACAGGAAACAAGTGCAGGACGCGCGATTTGACAATCATTTGACAGGCGTCAAAGAAGAAAGTTTTTATTGGCTCACGAAAACAATAGCACAACATAGGCACGTTAAACGTGCATGAGCTATTTTGAATTTAATGCTTCGGTGTAACCTTACCAAGAGTGATGAATCTACCTCTTTCATCCTAAATGTACATTCGGTTTTTGTGCGAAAATGTGTATTGCGGTACATAAATGAAAACGCGAAACGCTCAGCTGAATTGATCCTCAAGCTATATATTCACTTTCTTCAGTCTTTCCCTGTTACATCTGGTGCAAGTTAAACAAATCGTTAAAGTGAACTAAATTTCTACTCACCCAACGTTGATTAGAAGGAAAACTCTAAGGTTTCCTGGAAGTTTCTTAAACCAAAATGTGACTCATCGAATACTGAATAGTTACGAAATACCAGGATTTTTATCATCGTGGTAGATGGTTGCGTCATCATAATTCACGAGGTTTTCACGTGCGATTCTACTCAGTGAAACAGTCTTTTAACTCCGACAACTTATTTCTTCACGTTTTAAAAGCTATTGCTTCTCAGAAGACAAGGGCCTTTTTCACGGATTTGGTTACAAAAGGAAACAGGTCTTCATACGTCCAAGTTACTATTTATCATTGTGAAAAGCCAATCTGCATGAGATGTACAATGACACAGTTGGCACGTGAAAGTGTTGGACTTTGCCCCTTTCGTGGTTCGTACGTGAGGGAATTCGAGTTATCACACAGTAATCTAGTAAACAGAATTATAAAAATAACTCATGCACACAATTTGCATGTGAAGATGTTGGTCTTTGGCCCTTTCACAATTCGTACGTAAAAAGAGGCAAATTGTTTTACTACAAAATTTTCTCAAACGATTTTAAGAAATCACCTCGGCTTTATTACAACATCTGCAATTAAATTATGTTTCATGCAACGTCAAGGTTGATAGCCTAACATTTATTAACTTCCAAGAAAATTATCAAACTGCCGAAATATATTTCTGCTTATATCATGTTACTCCACTGAATATAACAGTATCTAATTATTGTGTCAACTAGTTTCTTCCAATTATATTCCCTAACGCTACTATTTCTACACAAGTTACGCATCTTTACTAAATAGAACGAAAAAGATCGGCTGAACTTTGTAAGCGCGAGAATAATATTGTTAAAGCTTGTTTACGGAATTACCAATACTCGATACAGCTTTCAGAAAAAAAAAACTGCCTTTTAAACTTCTAAAACCACATTTTATAGGGCGCATGCTTTCGAATTAAAGTCTATATCTAAATATCAATTATTGCTTCATTGAAACAGATTGGAAAATATATGATCTTTTATACTCTACCCAGTTGTAGCAGGTGAAACAGAACTCATACTGACGTGCGTTGTACCGATAGCCAATTTAGGTCAGAAATGCCCCGAAGCAGCGACGACAATTAAATATGAACCCTTAAACAGCTGCATCACTGTTCACAGCGTTTGAATCATGAAGATATTTTATGTAATGCTTCCAAACACCAGTACCCGTAATAAAAGACGAAAAAATTGTGAAGGATCAAGATGGCGGTCTCACAGTGCCCTTGTTCGACCTTTACCAATGCCATGTTTAAATAGATGCCAAGATCTCATTGGTTCCTAAGCATCAACTCATAGTACCTTCAACCTTATTGGCTCTTGCAACAAACATCCCAACATACAAAGCCACAAAGATACATACGCTTACACCACTGACATATGAGCTATTTTTTCAAAATAGCTCAACGACAAAGGGTTTCCGAGAAAGTGAAAACAAATTTGCCATGTTGAAAAAGTTTATTTGATCAAAACTAAGAGCGCAGTAAGTTTTGGCTCTTTAATGAAACGCTGCAGTATTTTGGAAACCGGGCACTGTCTTTCTCGAAGTCGTTTCCATCTTTCCTCCGTTGGCCCTTGTAAAAAAAACACTAAAAAAGGCAAAGAAGCTTTTCAAGGTAAGTTTGTTGTCATTGTGGAAGGATTCGCTCGTTAATTTTTCTGGGAAAACCTCTCGAATTTCTGCCAGTTCATTCTCGTCTTCAAGCGTGATCTGTGTTAAAATTTTCAAACACGGACCATATTTTCTTCGAAGGAAAGGTTACGATTCAGTTTCTATATCATTCAGCTTCCTTCTCGTTCAAACAAAGCTAGGTTAAAATCTGGAAAGGCAAAGTCAACATCCCAGTCCTCAGGGTTTACGGATTCACTCGCCAAAGTGACCCTGGAGTCTTTTGAAAACTGGACAGTGTGTCTGGCTCGGAGTCGCTTCTATCTTTCTTTCGTTGGTCTTTGGAAAAACACTGCAATTGACAAAGAAGCTCATCAAGATGATCGGGTGCAGGCTTGTTTGTTATCATATTTGTCGAAGGAATTACTCATTTTCTCTTCGGGAAAACATCTCGAATCTCTGCCAGTCGATTTTCGTCTTCTTAACTGTGTACTCCGATAAAATTTTCAAACACTGTCTAGAATCGTCTTCGATAAGATTGCGAGTTAGTTTCTTCATCGCCTTCGTTCACAAATAAACACAGTTTAAAGTATTGAAGGACAAAGTCAAAATCTAAGTCCTCAAGGTTGATAGACGTCTTGTAACTTAATTTCAACCTTTTTTCCAAGGTAAAGAGATTTAGATCTCCGAAATGAGCATTTTCGTTGAAATTTTGGTCCGTATAGCAAGTTACGGACCGCAAATTGACCAATCACATGGCGAAAACAGACTCAGCCATATAATAATAAGAGTTATTACACATCTTCCTCCGCAGCAACCAAACCTAACCTCTCAGAGGTCGTTTCCTCAATCCGGGACATGATAATAAGAGTTATAATACGTCTCCCTCCCAAACAACAAAACCTAACCTCTCAGAGGACGTTCCCTCAATCCGGGACACGGTAATTACACTGTTATTACACATCTCCCTCCCCTAACAACAAAACCTAACCTCTTAGAGGTTAATCCAGGACACAATAATTCAAGTGTTACAAGACCTTGTCATATCCCAAAAAAGGAAACTTCTTCTTGGAAAAGGCCCCCTGTGCTTTGATCCTTGTAAGCAGCCACTCAATCTATGAATTTTGGGTGGTCGCTTTGAGGAGGCCTGACTGTATTTTGGATGTTGTCACACCTTCCCCTCCCGTAGCAACAAACCCCAACATCTTCCCTAATCAAGGACATGATAGTTCAGATGTTGCAACACCTTCCTCTCCCCTAATAACCAACCCTAACCTTTTCCACAATCTGGGAAATAACAATTCTCAGAGGTTGTTCTCTTAATCTGGGACGTGATGATTTAAGTGTTGCAAGACTTTCTGATCCCTTTAGAACAAAACCTTACCTCTCAGAGATTGTGCCTCAATCTGGGACAAGTAAATACATTGTCCTTTTTTCAAAAGAAACATCACAGAGCCTGTTCATATAAATCAAGGACATGGTCCCTAATAAATAAAATAAAAGATAAAAATTAACAATGTAATTATTATTGACAACATGGCAGAAGGAGTAATAATTATGCAAAAGAAAATTACTCAAAGAACGTCATTTGTTTCCCAAATATTTTTAATATTTATAATAATATTCAACCCCTTTTATTATTATTTAGAATCTTCACAATAAAATTATTGCCCATGCTTATGGCAAAAATCCAAATGTTTTGCATTGGAAAGAAAAAACTCTGTTGGCTCAAGCTATTTCTTTAACCATTTAATTATAAGCCACAATATAATTTTACATTCATACATACATTTCTTGAACACATCCCCATCTGGGGCTTTTCAGTGAAGAAAAAGGGTTCCAAAAAGAATTAACAATACAAAATTAATAATATTTCACTTTTAAACACATAATTATTATTTATATTCAAAATTAAATATTGTTATCCATTTAAAATTTCATTCAGAAGGTGTTTTAAAGCTCTCTTGAAGGAAGCAGGATTCTTGCATAATTTGAGGCTTGGTTCTAGACTTCTATAATAAAACATTTTCTGTCCTGTTGGAGTTTTAAAAAGACGAATGTTTAGCCTTGAAAGGTACTGGTTAAACATCCACATATGCTGCCTCTTGTAGAATGCTGTTGCACAATTATTTTGAAAAGCATTAATTTACATAAAAAATAATACTGAATAGTAATACTCCAAGAATGCTTCACTGCAGTACACCACTGACTATCAGATAAAACAGAGCTTATACGGACTCCTTGGTATCTCTGAGAAAGATAGCTTTCGAACTATTGGAGTGCGGAGGCTGATAGACCAATGTACTCCGGTTTTTTTTAAAAGAACTACAATGGTTTATAATGCATGCCAAAAGCTTTGCTCATATTAAGATATACGACTGCTGTAATTTTCTTCTGGTCAGTAGTGTGGAGAAAAAAATCAGCAGTAGAAATTAGCGACATTCTGGGAGAGTGCCATCTTTTGTCTCACTGATATTCTTTGGTTGGATGTTAGCTGATATGGGGTCAGCTGGTTCCGTACCACTCTTTTGCATACCTTAGAAAGTATTGGCAGTAGCAAAATTGGTCTATAATTACTGGCTTCTTCATGATCTTTAATGTTCTGAAGAGTTGGATAGAGTTCAGCAATTTTCCAAGAAGACTTTTATACCAATAGAGCAGCCATATTGAATTAATTAGGTTTTAACTTTGCTTAACCCATTGACTCCTGGGACTTTAACGCGCGACAACCCCCCAATTCCCTGGCAATTTTTGGTAGAAAATAAGCGTACGCGAGCGCCTAAAGTAAAACATATGCGCAGTAAAACCAGAGATAAACTCTTGCTTTCAAGCAAACTTTTTCTTTTTGTCGAGTTAATGGACAGCCAAGGAATGTAAAAATAATGCCAATTTGAGAAAGAAAAAGCTGTGGAAAGAGGCGAAAACAATGAATTTCAACAACATTTCTTCGCGCGCGATAATTGCACTGATAAATAAACAGTGAAACGTGGAACAAAAACGCTGTTAAAGTAATAAACACAGTCGAAAAAACATCAAAATCACTGTTAAGTCATTACTGATAATTGTTTCATTAAGTTCTCTTTCAGATCAGTCCGGTTGAGAAGCACCGTAGAAAAATGTAGTGAAACTTCGGTGAGGATCACTTCACGAAGAGCGATCTGAAGAGTTCCACATCAAGCATGAGAAAATTAATTAAAACAAGGGAATGCTGGACTTCAGCTTCCCACACTTTCATATGTTTTTCGATTCTTGAATTCAACAATAAATTAAATGATCGTACTCGCCAGAGAAGGTGGCAAATCCGCAATCTTTCAGGGAAGCGTATTTGATATCCTGAACTGAAGTGCATCCCCGATCATGTCCGATCAACAAAGTAAAGCACAAATAAGTTAAATCTCAAACTTACTTTATTAATTCGTTATCTACCAATGCACAGATCGATAGGTGTAAATAGTCATACACAAAGAAAATAAGCACACCAAAACCATCATTTGGCAACTGTAAATAATTGAATAAAAAGACGGTTACCGTTTATATATTCTTCGTGAGCTTCCGCACGATGTCAAGTAAATTTTGTTCATGATGATTGTCAATCCAAATCGATCGTCGCACATAATCCGTTTCTTTGCTCAAACTTTTAACACCAGAAAAGCATCACCTCCAGCAGTTCAAGAAAAAGTTCATTTCAAACATTTGCTGCGAGGCACACGGTACTTGGATGTAAGTAAATGACATGAAAGAGGTAAGTCTTCATCGATAGTCCATGCGGTTTGTTTGCCTACGAAGCGCTCGGCATTTTGAGGGCTAGGATTGTCTTTTTCTATCTTAAGATCGTTTAACTCTCAATCAGAAGGTTTTTCACAAGGTCTGTTCAATAATCTGAAGTGATCAAAAGTCGAATTATCTCTGTATTCTCTCAAACGTAATGCGAACTTTGATTCGAAATCGACACGGGCGGCCATTACTCTCGCGAATTTCTTTTACTCGCGCTCTTCGAAAAACCCGACCCTGTAGTGCTTCTCATCATCTGTCAAAAAATGCGCAAAAGATGGCAAATGATTGGTTTATTATCCATCAATCACTCTGTGAAAACAAAAGACCAAAAAACACCAGGGTGGAGAGGGGAATGGACTGAATCCAGCGGCCATTTTTACGGGCGGTTACGGGCGGTTCAGGGGCGAATGGGTTAAATTACATTTAGCCACATTTAACCTCGAAGCAATGCTGGCCAGCAGTTTCCCCAGCTATACTAGGGGTGGCCCATTGCCTTTAGCAGGGGCACTTTGTGACTTATACGCAGTTGCTTGCTTGCAGTTCTTCACAAAGTGTTCTTGCAATAGCTTGCTGCTGTTGTTTGCGTGCCTTTCTGTGCTTTGGTTTTTTCCCATCCCTCCCACCCTCTTGAAGTATGGGCCAGGTAAGTATTGGTCGGTAAGTATTCCACTGAATTGTTCAGTGTGACGGTGCCTGGTGGGGGCCGCTCACAGGGTTGCCATAAATACCTCCTCTGCATGTTAGAGCATTGCCCGGCTCCACCAACTTTGTAGGCACCAACACCCAAGCTCATCTATTGGTGATGAGCTTAATCTTAGATTGATTCTACGCCTACACTACAAGGACATGTGCATAATAATTATATAGACACTATCTTTCAAAAGTAAAACGTGTTCAAGCTTCAAATGTTAGTTTAATACTACACCTACATTACAAGGACCTGTGTTAATAGAAAGGTATCTTAAATGTAAGTCAACTATTTTAAAGCTACAAATGTTACCTTGACTCTGCACCCCCAAAAAAGGACCTGTGTATATATTAGACAGGTACCTTCTATAAGTCAACTGTGTTCACGCTACAAATTAAATGTCAGATTGATTCCTAACCTACATTACAAGGACCTGTATAATATAATAGACAGGTACCTTCCAAACGTCAACTGTGTTGAAGATACAAAAGTCAGATTGACTCTAAACCTACATTACAAGAACCTGTGTATAATGGACAGGTATCTTCAAACACCAACCTTGTTCACGTGGCTACAAATGTCAGTTTGATTCTAACCCTACATTACAAGGACCTGTGTATATAGACAGGTATCTCCCAAACTTCAACTGTGCAACAAAGTCAACTGTGTTCTAACCTGAGATCAGGCATTATTTTTTTTTCTTTTTTTTTTTGCTTCTTTGCTTCTTTGGTTCCAGGGGGAAAAAAAAACGCCTGATACATTTATTTAACAAGCTGTCAACCGCCCCTTAATTTACATAATGTAACATCTGCTTGACCTGTCATGTTATTAGACAATAAGCGTTTACCATAAGGGAATCAAATTTTGAAACGAATTACGTCTCTTTGAAATCAATTTTAGCGAAAAGAAAATTTTTAAGTTCCGCCCATGTTCAGATGGCGCTTCCTAAAAAAGAAATTTAAATGTTTTGTTTTTGTGATGAAATACTACTAGCTCAGTAGCTGGAGATAATAATAATAATAATAATAATAATATTTAATATTTATATTGCGCATTTTCTATAAAATAATCAAATGCGCATTATGAGATGCCGTACCTTTATTTAACAGCTACAAATAATAAAGAATTTACTGGTTAAAGCTCGCTGACTTTGTTCTGTACCGAAAGCAGTGAAAAAAAAAATTAGGCTGAAGCACCATATTTCACGAACTGACAGGTGGTATGAAAGCGAAGATCGCTCAGAATAATTTGCAGGTTTCTGAAGGAAGAATTACAGTCAAGCCAGGTCAAGATTCCGTTCATGAATTGATTATTTGAAAAGTGAACCCGTTTGTCGCTTCTGTAACTTGTAGCTGGTATCAAATTGCATTCAAATGATCGGTGAATTTTTAGTATACGATGAGATGGAAAATATTTCAATGGATGAAATTTCTATTTAGGCATTCTTCAAATTCAAGAAAACTGAGCCGGCAGAAATTTCATAACGAACTCGCGTGTGTATTCACTGCCGCATTACGCAAGCAAAACTGCAGACTGAAATCAATTAACAACAACTAACGGATGGCGGCATTTTGGTCAATCGAAACGGCGCAAATCATTCGCATTGTTTCCTATCCAATCAGGAAAAAGTCCAGATTCTGGCATTTTCACATGTGATCCGACAAACAAATGTATCATGCCCTCTTCCCGTGAGAGACATAAAGGGCTAATAGGGAGAGGGCATGAGCTCAGGCTAACTGTGTTCAAGCTACAAAAGTCAGATTGATTCTAAGCCTACATTACAAGGACCTGAGTGTGTATAATAGACACATATGTTCCATAAGTCAACTACGTTCAAGCTACAAATGTCAGTTTGACTCAATAACCACATTACAAGGACCTGTGTATAATAGACAGGTATCTACCAAACTTCAACTGTGTTCAAGCAACAAATGTCACTTTGATTCTACACCTACATTACAAGGACCTGTGTATAATAGACAGGTAAATTGTACCTTCCAAAAGTCAACTGTGTTGAAGATACAAATGTCTGATTGATTCTAAACCTACATTACAAGAACCCGTGTACAGCAGACAAGTATCTTCCAAACACTAACCTTAACTTGCAATTGTTCAAGCTACGTACAAATGTCAGTTTGATTCTACACCTACATTACAAGGACCTGTGTACAATAGAAAGGTATCTTCCATAAGTCAACTGCATTCAAGCTACAAATTAAAAATCAGGTTTCTAAATTTTAGTTTGCATTACAGGGACCTGTGTATAATAAACAGGTATCTTCCAAACTTCAACTGTGTTCAAGCTACAAATGTCAGTTTGATTCTACACCTACATTACAAGGACCTGTGTATAATAAACAGGTATCTTCCAAACTTCAGCTGTGTTCAAGCTACAAATGTCAGTTTGATTCTACACCTACATTACAAGGACCTGTGTATAATAGACAGGTATCTTCCAAACTTCAACTGTGTTCAAGCTACAAATAACAGTTTTATTCTAAACTTATTACATGTACTATACATTACAAGGTCCTGTGTATAATAGACAGATACATCTTCCAAAGGTCAACTGTGTTCAAGCCAGATATTCACAGTAACTGTTTTATTCTACATTGACATTACAAGAAGCTGCATAATATATATAATAGACAGGTTTCTTCCAAAAGTCAAATGAGTTCAAGCTACATTAATAGTCAGATTGATTCTAAACCTACATTACAAGGACCTGTGTATAATAGACACATATCTTCCATACGTCAACTGTGTTCAAGCTACAAATGTCAGTTCGATTCAATACCTACATTAATTACAAGGACCTGTGCATGTGTATAATAGACAGGTATCTTCTAAACTTCAACTGTGTTCAAGCTACAAATATCAGTTTGATTCTACACCTACATTACAAGGACCTGTGTATAATATTATAGAAAGGTATCTTCCATAAGTCAACTGCATTCAAGCCACAAATTAAATGTCAGGTTTCACTCTACATTTGAATTAAAGGGACCTGTGTATAATAGACAAGTTAGTATCTTCCAAACTTTAACTGTGTTCAAGCTATAAATGTCAGTTTGATTCAATACCTACATTACAAGGACCTGTGTATAATAAACAGGTATCTTCCAAACTTCAACTGTGTTCAAGCTACAAATGTCAGTTTGATTATACACCTACATTACAAGGACCTGTGTATAATAAACAGGTATCTTCCAAACTTCAACTGTGTTCAAGCTACAAATGTCAGTTTGATTATACACCTACATTACAAGGACCTGTGTATAATAAACAGGTATCTTCCAAACTTCAACTGTGTTCAAGCTACGTACAAATAACAGTTTTATTCTAAACTTATTACATGTACTATACATTACAAGGTCCTGTGTATAATAGACAGATATATCTTCCAAAGGTCAACTGTGTTCAAGCCAGATATTAACAGTTTTATTCTACATTGACATTACAAGAAGCTGCATATAATAGACAGGTTTCTTCCAAAAGTCAAATGTGTTCAAGCTACAATAGTCAGATTGATTCTAAACCTACATTACAAGGACCTGTGTATAATAGACACATATCTTCCATAAGTCAACTGTGTTCAAGCTACAAATGTCAGTTCGATCGGCAGGACTTTTCCGCGGGTGGCGGGTGGCGGGTAGTGGGTGATGGGTGACGGGTTTGAAAAGTATATATGTTTGAAAAATATATATGAAATAAAATGTCTGTAACAGCTACTAGACACCAATTAAAAGTATTGTCTTGTTTTGTCTTATCTACTTATATATGCGGACTATTTTTATTTTCTCAAATATGGAAAAAACCCGAGAAATCATGCCTCTGAAAACACTCACCTCTCCGTGCTCCGCACCTCAAGGGACATTTCGCCAGGCTACACGTAGTGTGTCAAAAGAAATGAACTCGAAGCGAATTTTTGGTACATGCATATCTACACTTTTCTACTCCATGCCTTGTTAAGTAAGCGGACGTGTGGTTGGTCCGACTTCTTAGTTAGGTATAAGCTTCTGCAATAACGGGTGTGAAAGATAAATAACTGCAAGAAAGAGACTACATTTACTGTATGTGAGACAACATGGCAGGTCTTTTATGATTATGGGAGGGGTACGGAGTAAGGTGTTAGTGGCAGGGGGTGTCGCATAAAGAAGGGTTTTTTATGACGGGTAGGGTTGAGGAGTAGGGAGTGATCATAAAAAAAATACGCTAGAATGTTTTCCAGTCTTTTCGAATCTTTACTGACATTTTTTTGCTAAGTGACTAGTGTAAAAGGAGCCATTAGGGTTTGTGAATGGACACGGGATAAGGTGTCTGGTGTGAAAAGAAATGCTGACGGTGTCTGTGTGATGTCTGGGTATGAAAGAATTGCTATGCGATGGTAAATTTTCTGTTGCACAATAAGTGTATTACAAAAAGAGCAAAGTGCTTAGTGGAACTCAGTGTGACTTGGTTTTGCCACTGTCAACATGCCTTTATACAAGGTATGTTTTCAATGTATTCTAGTTAACTAAGCTAAATAATTTGTTCCGTTTGGTAAAGTTTTAACTTTTTTGGTTTACATTCCACATCATTTAGTCTCACGGTGAATACTTATAGATTATTTCACGGTTGGTGAGCGCGTACGATTTTTATTCACAAGTTGCTGCGCTCGTTCGTTTGTTTTACACAACGAGTGAATATAAATTGTACAAGCGAACTAACCATGAAATAGCTTATTTATTATATACATATCGAGATTCATAAGCGAACAGAACTCAAAAGATAAACATATCTGAACTCTTTATTTTCTCTCAAATGAAAACAACGCGCGGTCAAGCCGCCTCACAATAAAAATTAGAGAGTTGCACTGAAATGGCTTCCTTGTAAAATACTTTACATCTAAATTATCAACTGAAGCAAAAATGCTGTTCAAAGGCAGAACTATAGCTAGTTAGAATAAAATAAGGTCAATAAGACATCCTGAAAATTAAATATGTGGAAATAGTTCTATGGAAGTTCAAAATTAGAAATACAGAAGTGAAAACCCGAGACTTCATTTTTTGTTGCTTATCAGAACCCGCATGCTTGAATTGACAAATTAGATCCCTTTGCTTTGACTGAAGCGCTTTCCGAGTTTGCTCGAACTGGACCTCTTTCATAAGGCAAAGTCCACAGTTTTTTCTTCTTCAATTAGCTCGGAAAATAGCGTTCAAAGCTAGCGAAGAATGCCCTTAAGGAATTAGGCTCGTATTCCTCGTTGTCTTTTTTGCGAACCGTTATAAGGAACTCATTGAGAAAGTTGTTCAGCTCTTGAGGAGTCAATTCGTCCATTTGTCTCGTCTCGCCAATTCGTGAGACAGAGCAAAATCGTGTTTGCTGTTTTTCTTAGTGTTTTCATTTTCCTGTCCGTCTATGAACTCTTCTACTGATGAATCTAGGCTCTGAAAACTGTTAGTCTGATTTGAAGCCATCCTTCTGAAGAAAAATGCGCCTAAGCTCTTAGAAATGTACTATTTGTCAGTCAAGAGGAGCGGCGAGCGAGCGACACGGTTTTTTCCACTAGTGAAAATAATAATATAGCCAATCAGAGAATCGATATGTCGTTTTTTACAAGTGAAAAAAATCGTATGACCAATCAGCTGGCTTCTCTAGCGCCTTTTGGACCCCCCTCCCCTTGAAATTTCTGCCCTCAGTGGGGAGGGGGGTAATAAATATTTTCTGGAACTACAGAATTCAGAAAAAATGTTCGATGCTTATTATTCAGTTTTAATGATTGTTGACAAGTTTGCCACACATATTTGTATATCAAGACAAAACTTATGTCTAATAATAACCACACAATTCAGCCGTGTTTATAACAGACTGCAAGAGATTGCCTTCTGTGTCGTCTGGACTTTCAGTTTTTTTTAATGATTTCCACTTTAATTTTTATTTTATTTTTGTTTGCCTGACAATTTGTAAAAGTAGATTTCACCTGTCACCCGCTACCTGTCCCCCGCGGAAAAGTCCTACCGCAGTTCGATTCAATACCTACATTACAAGGACCTGTACATGTGTATAATAGACAGGTATCTTCTAAACTTCAGCTGTGTTCCAGCTACAAATATCAGTTTGATTCTACACCTACATTACAAGGACCTGTGTATAATATATAAAAAGGTATCTTCCATAAGTCAACTGCATTCAAGCTACAAATTAAATGTCAGGTTTCACTCTACATTTGCATTACAGCGACCTGTGTATAATAGACAAGTTAGTATCTTCCAAACTTTAACTGTGTTCAAGCTACAAATGTCAGTTTGATTCAACACCTACATTACAAGGACCTGTGTATAATAAACAGGTATCTTCCAAACCCCAACTGTGTTCAAGCTACAAAATTAAAGTCAGTTTGATTCAACACCTACATTACAAGGACCTGTGTATAATAAACAGGTATCTTCCAAACTTCAACTGTGTTCAAGCTACAAATGTCAGTTTGATTCTACACCTACATTAAAAGGACCTGCGTATAATAGACAGGGATCTTCCAAACTTCAACTGTGTACAAGCTACAAATAACAGTTTTATTCTACACTTATTACATGTACTATACATTACAAGGACCTGTGTATAATAGATATATCTTCCAAAGGTCAACTGTACATGTGTTCAAGCTAGAAATTAACAGTTTTATTCTACATTGACATTACAAGAAGCTGCATATAATAGACAGGTTTCTTCCAAAAGTCAAATATTTTAAGCCACAATAGTCAGATTGATTCTAAACCTACATTACAAGGACCTGTGTATAATAGAAAGGTATCTTCCATAGGTCAACTGCATTCAAGCTACAAATGTCAGGTTTCATTCTACATTTGCATTACAGGGACCTGTGTATAATAGAGAAGTATCTTCCAAACTTTAACTGTGTTCAAGCTATAACTGTCAATTTGATTCTACAGCTACAGTACAAGGACCTGTGTATAATAAACAAGTATCTCCCAAACTTCAACTGTGTTCAAGCTACAAATGGCAGTTTGATTCTACACCTACATTACAAGGACCTGTGTATAATAAACAAGTATCTCCCAAACTTCAACTGTGTTCAAGCTACAAATGTCAGTTTGATTCTACACCTACATTACAAGGACCTGTGTATAATAGACAGGTATCTTCCAAACTTCAACTTTGTCCAAGCTACAAATAACAGTTTTATTCTACACTTATTACATGTACATTACAATGCAAGGACCTGTGTATAATAGACAGATATACCTTCCAAAGATCAACTGTGTTCAAGCCAGAAATTAACAGTTTTATTCTACATTGACATTACAAGAAGCTGCATATAATAGACACATATTTTCCATAAGTCAACTGTGTTCAAGCTACAAATGTCAGTTTGATTCAATACCTACATTACAAGGACTTGCGTATAATAGACAGGTACCTTTCAAACTTCAACTGTGTTCAAGCTACAAATATCAGTTTGATTCTACACTTACACTACAAGGACTTATGTGTATAATAGACAGGTATCTTCCAAACTTCAACTGAGTTCAAGCAACAAATGTCACTTTGATTCTACACCTACAGTACAAGGACCTGTGTATAATAGAAAGGTAAATTGTACCTTCCAAAAGTCAACTGTACATGTGTTGAAGATACAAATGTCTGATTGATTCTAAACCTACATTACAAGAACCCGTGTACAGCAGACAAGTATCTTCCAAATTACTAACCTTAACGTGTTCAAGCTACAAATGTCAGTTTGATTCTACACATACATTACAAGGACCTGTGTATAATAGAAAGGTATCTTCCATAGGTCAACTGCATTCAAGCTACAAATGTCAGGTTTCATTCTACATTTGCATTACAGGGACCTGTGTATAATAGAGAAGTATCTTCCAAACTTTAACTGTGTTCAAGCTATAACTGTCAATTTGATTCTACATCTACATTACAAGGACCTGTGTATAATAAACAAGTATCTCCCAAACTTCAACTGTGTTCAAGCTACAAATGTCAGTTTGATTCTACACCTACATTACAAGGACCTGTGTATAATAGACATGTATCTTCCATAAGTAAACTGTGTTCAAGTGCCAAAAGTCAGTTTGATTCTACACTTACATTATAAGGACTTATGTGTATTCAAAGTAGACAGACTGCAAATTTTCTTAGTTGCTAAAAAAGATATATCTACGTCTCACAACTGTTCATCAGTAGGATGCCTAAAATGCGTGCAATTCGACATGTACAATTGGTGTCGGCTCCATTATATAGTAGACAGGTATCTTTTTCAGGTCAACTATGTTCAAGCTACAAATGTCAGTTTGATTCTACACCTATACAACAAGGACCTATGTGTAATATTATAGCCAGCTTATCTTTTATAAATCAACTGTGTTCAAGCTACAAAATGTCAGTTTGAATCTACACTTACAATGTGTATATTATGGTGTGCGACAAATGCAGACTGTAGACAGGCAGGTAAACGAGGTAAACATTGCTGTGAAATGCTCTAACAGATTCCCTATCCCTAAACTAGACTTAAAAAGGACTGAAAGTTTAAGGGCAGGGAATCTGTTGAAGCATTTCACAATAAGGTTTACCTCATTTACAAGTACCCGCCAGTCTGCTGTCTGAGGAAATGGCGTAATGAGGCGACGAGATTAAGATGTAAGGCCATAAGACAATAAAAATGATTATCAAGAGACCAAGGCAGATCACCTGAAATCCAAACCAGGTGACTTCTATTAGACTTTTAAGCCATTTTTAACTCGTGGGTACGCGCGAGCGTACCACGAGTTATTGCAGGGACACCTGGGATATGCAAATGAGTCACTCGCTCACTCGTAGTAGATGTTTTCGTAATTAATCGGGTCCGAACTCGAGAGCGCAAAGATTTATTGTTTCCAAAGAAGCACGCGCTCGCCGAAGTTCGGTGGCATCAAATATCTCGCCGAGAACGTGCGTCGTGCACTACAGCACGGTCAGAGGATAGAGGTCTTACCAAATTTAAGACAAGCAGGAATCTTTCACATTAGTACGATTCAAGAGCCTTTGACTCGTCCAGGCGTTAAACTTGATGAGAAGATGAGCATTTGCTCTTCTACACCTTCAACTTTGACACTGGCTTGATTTCATACTTTGTAGTAATGTAGTAGGTTATGTGTATGAATGAATGTATAATAAATAAAGGTACTTCTTCTTCTTCTTTATAAGGACTCCTTAAGATCAAGGGGGGAAATGGATGTGATTTTGAGCATTAGCTTTCAAAGAACAGCAGAAATCGAGATAAGAAAACATAAGCTTATGTTTTGCGTCCTATTTCGCGGAGGAGTTGTGTCGACTTTGTTTCGCATATGTTCTTTCATTCCCATGAAATGTGTTTACAATGTTTTTTACTGTCAGTAACCTGATTTCAATTAGCCTTAAATTTCATCCGATTGGTTCGAGTCGTTTTTTCAATCGGTTAAGTATATGCCACAGGGTCCAGAGGAGATGTGTTTGTCATTAGAACATCAAAACCCATCGAAAAATGGGTTATTTTGTTCGCGTTACAGCTTCGTTAGCCGTTTCGTTACACATTCTGTAGACCGAGGGGAGAGACTGAGGGGTCACAAGATCAGCTTATGGTATAAAACACAGAAATTGTCCATTTTTTACTCGGCACTTTGTGCAGCAAGAAAAGTATTGTGTTTCCACAACAAGGATAGTATATTTATAATCTGAATTTCTAACATTTCCTAAAATTTACTGTGGGAAAAGCAGAGGTGATTATTTTTTAAACAACGTACCCACGAGTTGACGATAGTCTTTCTTTGATTAAGGACCTATGTGTAATATTATAGCCAGCTTATCTTTTATAAATCAACTGTGTTCAAGCTACAAAATGTCAGTAAGAATCTACACTTACAATGTGTATATTACGGTGTGCGACAAATGCAGACTGTAGACATTTCCCAGATTCTGGACTTTATCTATTGGACGGTTTTGATTTTTATTTTGATCTAATTTGAATGGTGTGACACTGAAAACCAGCAATACGCAGCTGAATGATCCAAAGAAATAAAATAAACTGAAAAGGGCGCCCTTTTTGGCGCCAATCAATTTGCAAACGCAGCCGCTGTTTTAATGTTGCGGGCTTAACATACGATGACAATCATCATTGTCAACCAGCCTTTTCTGCACAGCCAAAAAGATTCTTCGTCTATTGAAGAAAAGATGTTTTTGAAGGTCACGCTCCCTTCTACTTTAATTTTTTCTTGTTACCTATAATTTTATTTCTATTCGAAACTGTGTGAGAAGCATTTCTTTAGGAGACTGTGGGTTACATGATTGTGATATAATTGATATTCAGAGATGAATCGAATCTTGTACTAGTCTTTGTTTCCTCAGTTGCGAGCTTGAGACGTGCGAAACAAAAATCGACCAAAATCTTAATTTCGTGGCAAGAGTTGAAAAATCAATTTCTTTCATTTTTGTTCATAGATAGCTTTTAGAAACCTAACGTAGATTTTAACCTGAAATTCGCTAACATCAACTTTCCTTGCGTTCGCAAACGAAGCTGGATGGAGAAATTTGGACACTTTCCACGAACAGAAAAATTCTTTTCCTTCCACTAGAAGATACTTTCTGGACGGTAGGGAAGCTGGTCGTACTGAAATATTTTTAAAAATAAGGGATAGGTTTACAGGATAACAAAAATTTAAGTTCGTTACTCATTTTCGATGGCAATATTTAACATGTGGTATAACTCCAAATTCTCTTCTTGCTATTATTTTAAATCACACATTTAGACATTCATTTAAAACATACCTGGGAATTGGCTTGGGTAAGTGAGGGAAATCTCTGTAAGGCTGGCGGTGATTGTCTGTAAATTGTATAAACACTTCCAATTTCAAAACCCACATAAATAGATATTTACAGCCTAAAGGCTGGTTTTACATACGTCTTGTAGATTTTCCCTTTGCAAAATTGCTTTTTTCAATCAAAGAATGGAGTTAGAAGGTGAAACTGGGTCAATTTTAGCCACTCTTTACCTGCTGCCGACTCTGCGTGACAGTCTGTTCCGTGACTGCACGTGGCACAACGTATGTTTGAAGAGATGGAAACAGTCACAAAATCAGGGTAGTAACGCAACGTAATTCTTGATCGAAGGAGTAACATTTTCGGCACCAACAGTATTTTGAAGATGCAAAAAAACAAATGCACAAGTATTTACTTTGGTCACACCTCACTATATTTACTGGACTTCAATGTTTTCGTTCAGAGGCTGCCTTCAGGAACCCTAGCCAATTCTCAGGTGTGTTTTTATAGATGAATGTTGAAATGCGTGAACCTAATCTCGTACCCAGTGGGAGATCTGGGTACGAGATTAGCATGAACCAGCAAAGCAGTTGCTCAATCAAATTGGCGCCAAAAAAGGCGCGGCAATGACGCACGTATGCCTTTCAGTTTAATTTACTTATTTGCACCAATTTCCATATTTTACATTCCGCATAATTATGTCATTCCACAAGCCATGCCACATGCCATTCCGCAAACTCATTCCACCTTTTACCCTCACCGCACTCATACAGCATGCAGTTGTATGAATGGTGCCACTTCACAACATGTACCGTAATTAACTCATGTTTTGCTCCTGATTACATTTCCAGTCCTAAGATTATAAATGCATTGATATCAAGTTTTCCTGGGCACACTTTTCAGATACCAATGTCACATTAACATGATTTAAATAAAAATGAAAAATCACAAACAATCGATTGTTACTTAAATCATAATCAAATAAAATCAAATTATTGTTGTTTAGTTTCATATAAGAGGGAAAAAGAATCAACCTTATACCCATCCCTCCCAACGATAATAGAGCTGAAGTTTTGTGTTATTTCGTTACATAAGCCCATGGTTGATTAAAAAGGGACCGTTGAGAGTAAGATTTATTTAAAGTGTTCGGTCAGCTGCTACTGAATAATTGATTCTAATTTTGAATGATGACAATGATTGACCATTTTAGGCCTCGGGAAAAAAAACATTCGTTAAAATAATCTTTCAAACGATCACTTAAGCTTACAAGTAAACCAAAGATTTAGTAACTAGGGCTCACAGGGCCTTATGCCGGCAGAGTTTGAGGGCAGGTCATTTTCTTACTATTTTTACGTCTAATAAGGTAATAACAATACGTAAGTAGGTGCCAATACGTGGACCAGCTGTGCTGATCCCTCCTTCGATCTGAACCAGGAATCTGGAATGTATGAATGATCATGAGCGCGTTCAGCTTCCAATATTCTAATTGTACTTACTACTATCGACTTTGTGTCGAAACAAACATACCCTGAAAAATGAGGTTATAAATAAAAACACAAATCATTCATCCCTTTCCGTCCGTGCGCGGGAAAACATTTCAGTTAACGATGCGTGTCTACGATATACTGTCACTTACCTATCCTAAATCGCCTCACTGGAGCAACTGATCATTCAACTTTCCACCAAAATATAATCCGTTAGAACATAGTTTCACAGATAAGATCTGAAGACAGCCTGATGCCGAAAGATTAGTGGGACAAATCTGGATTTCGGTACGCAGTGCTTACACTTTGAATTCGACCACCTAGGCGAAGCACAGCTTCAACAGCGCAGTCCACATCCCCAGTCAGCGGCAGTCAGCGATGTAGTGCATGTCGTGCATGTCTCAAAAATTGTAATACCCGGCGGGGGTGGGGGTCATGGTACTCCCAGAAATTTCTGGTGACCAAAAATGCCATTTTCCATGGCCACACTCGTTTTCAGACCATACTCTGGCCTTTAGGAAGAAATTGTCATCATTGCGACTTTTGTTCTTGGGCCGTCATATCAAAACGCAAACCGCGGTGATAAACATTGTGATTTTTCGCATTTTTATGAACTTGACTTTTCGTATACTATTAATATTCAATACCCGGGGGAGGGGGGGGGGGGGTACTCCCATACATTACCTACACGGGTATGTGCCGCCCAACGGGATAGTGTTTTTGAAGCTCTTGATTTAGAACGGGATATCCATTTCAGAGGCGTTTTCTAGAACGGGGTATAATATTTCGAACGCACGAAGGCTCCAGTTTTGTAAGCAGCAATTTGAAATTATTCAAGGACAGACTGCTTTTAAAAATACGATTCAATGCATGAACAAGCAAACTGTTGTACTCTTGTTGCACCTTGTGTTTTAGCGTGCAGGGCGGGCGCATTTTGGCGTGAGCCGCGAGTGCTGACTTTTCCATCTACAACCATCTAGGATAATTAGGCGCGCGGAAGTCTGGAACGAGTCCATAATGTACCCGAGGGAGATGGAGGCGGGCTCAAAAAAAAGGGACGGGGGAAGAGAAGGAAAATAATTAGCTTACGAGCGTGGTTCTATATGCGTGGTGGGAGATTTTTCGTCATAGTTTTAGGGCGAATTCCAGAAAGGGGTATAAAAAACTGGGTCATTTCAAGAACGGGGTATCAATTTTAGGGGAATTGTTAGAACGGGGTGCCAATTTGGATTCCCGGGCTGGACATACCCACCCAAAAAAAACCCAAGTGCCCCCTCCGGATTCAATAAACATTTTCAAAAGTGATCTTAAGTGACCATTAAAGAAAATGAAATGACTACATATTAAAAAATTTCAAACGTATTTCCCAAATTAAAGGTCGAGAGAAGCGAAAACCGGAAATAATGAGTGTATTGAAAACAGTCACAACCTAGCGTGTGGTTTGACAAAATAGAGTTGTATTAACGGAGCAAAAATTTTAAAACAAATTTAATTTAACAATTAGACAAATTGAAAGAGGAATTTAAAAGATCTTTTAAATCGTTCTGTTTTGGCCGCAGGTAAAATAACATTATGCCCTCCATCTCACAAAGATCTCTGTCTTTTAGGGGACCACAGCTCGAAAAGGGGATGCGATAGTCTAAGGACAGCGCAGACGCATTTCCGGTCGTCGCTTCTCTCCCTTATTTTTCGGAGGGAGAGAAGCGACGACCGGAAATACGTCTGCTGTTCGCAGGCTAGGGATACGAGGGAGTACCTGCAATAGTAGTTTTCCATAACTTGCGGTCCCGATTTCCAATAACCTCCGTTATTACATGTAAACAGAAACTCATAAGGGGTTTCTGATGTAAATTATTTGTATATCCAAACCTAGACGACCGTTTAAACAAAATTGTCAAAACGAGCAAGATATTTTTCTTGAAAGGGAGCACCCCAAATTTAAACCCCGTCTAAAAACAGGGGCACAATTAACAGATCAAATAATTTTGTCAGTTGATCTTTAGGATACCCAAAATATTTACAGACACGTAAAATGTATAAACGGCAACTAGCTTTGCATAACAAGTTATCAACATGAAGGTCCCAGTCCGATGGATTCTTCCCGAAAATTATGCCAAGCAGTTTTCAACCAGCTTTTTCATTCAATTCCTTGCACTTACGATGGAAGTCTTAGAAATTCTGCAAACGTAACATCTCCCACGTCTTTTTGAGGTTTAGTTTCATACTGCCCAGTTTTCAATACTATTGACTTCAGTGGAAAAGTGGTCTTGATCTGCTGACACGAGCACACAATTCCTTATAAAAATCATGGCCTTTACGGGGATGCGCCGCAGGACAGGGTATGGTTTTCGTCCTCCCTGTCCTAAAGAGGGTATATATTTTCGCACGAGTCTGTCCGTATTAGATACCTCCAAGATCAAGGAGGTAGTCACATGACTAAACCGGTTGTGGAACCGGTTTTATCGACTCGCGCATCTTTTTTGTACTAGTTTACTATGCAAAAGTGAGCCCGCTATATCAACATGGCGAGTGCGAGTCATTCCCGTGGGAAAATTGACTCATGAATACATGGGCAGGGCAGAAAAACCGCTGATTGGTTGCCCTTTTCGCGGCAGTTTGTGCTCTCCGCTGACCATCTTACAACGAACCAAGCAGTCTACAAAAAAGAGCAAAGTTTGAAGGTAAATATATAGTCAACCATGACTAGTTCGGTGATTATGATCTGATATCCCCAAACTAGAACTCATTGACAGGCGATGTCAAAAGTTGTAGCGAAATCAGATCAGGAATAAACTTTAGGGTGCTTGCTGAAAATGCGCGGGACAGTGTGTAGTTCATAGAGGCATCATACGACCAATAGCTCTTAAACAATTTGCAAAAATAAGAAACAGGTGGAGTATTTAAGGTTCAAAATTCGACCAACCAAAAGGCTAAAAGCCAAGAAACAAAATAAGAAATACGTAAAAAAATCGAACAGTACGTTTTTCTGTGGCTTGCTGTTTTTTGTTTTTGTATCCTCTCGCGGTGACAACACTCGAACGTAATCGCCGGTGAGAAGCTTCCACAAATGTACAGCCAATCTTACTCCTAAACAGATGGATCCTCTTGCACTTAGAAGGTAGATAGCAGCGGAAAAATATATTTCCTTGGACAAGTAAAAAACGGAAAAGATTTATAAACACCAAACTCTTCGCCTACGGCTTGTGTCCACTAACTAACTGGTAGGCGGCCGCTTTCCCGGCTTCATGCTTTGAGCGGGAAATTATGAATGAAACTGGAGACGCCGCTCGTTTTTTTCCCGCTTCAAAAAGCTTCAAAAATGTCCAAAAATAGTTACCGACCGCTTCAATGTCAAGTTCCGGTCTCCGGTCTTTTTGCGTCCGTTTCCGGCGGAAAGAACGTCCAAAGTTGGCTCCAGATTAAGAAGCGTGTAATAAAAGTGTTGGGGTGCCACTAATATTATTATTATTCGGGAATAGAGGCTGTTTTACGTGGCTACTCTAGGCCGGTTTGGCTATGTTTTGGTCATGCAAAAAAATTGCAAGTGGAAAGTCAAAGGAGGTGCTGTTTTCCGAGTGAAAATGCCTGCACGCAAATGAACATGTCCGCAGGGGATTCTCACCGTAGCAACAAACCTTGAAAACTACCAAGGAGGTGCATTTCTTTGCCCAGGCCACCTAAAACTCGTGGACGAAGCTCTCACATTTACAAACCACGCTCTCTACAAAACCCCACTACGAGAAAGGTATGTTTCTTTTGCACTCAATCAACAGTCAAAATGTACAGAAACAGATCATACATTCTTAGTTTTGTTTTAGAATATATTCATATTTTGCATTAAATTTTGCCCTACACATTTGTAGACAAAATGTACTACTTCAGTCCTATGCACTACCCCAGAAAAGAAAATAACTTGGATGGATGGAAACTCTCACACCGCCCCTTTGCAGAGTGTTAATGAGCTAGCAGAGGCAAGACAATTAATCACCAAATTACAGCGTGAAAATGCAGCATTAAAAGTAGCCTGGGAGCAAGCTCTCCTATTTGGGTAAGCGAAGTGAGAGCTTGCTTGCAGGCTACATTAAAAGAAAGATGCAACAAGCTAGAAGGTATTGTATTGACGTACTCTTAATTTCCACACATTCAAAACAAAGGCGACTAGTTTCAACCTTTATTAGAAATATTTTTTATTAATTTTCAGAGCCAACTTTTGATGAGCAGTTCAAAACGTTCCACAAGCGTCTCACCAAACATTCATAATGACATTTTAACGGGAAGCTTGCTCACCCGTAGCTGATCTACAGAAAGGTCCCGATCCAAAATAACATTAAATTATTAAAAAATATATATTAAAAATACAAAAGTAAATTATAGACTAATACTGTAGATTTAAAAAAATTACTTTTAAACTGACATATGGTGTCAGAGTCCTTCAAGTCACTGTCCAAGGCATTCCAGTCTTTAAAGGCATGATAACAAGTTCTCTGTTTACCCCAGTTCCGTTTTACTGTTGGAATCTATGGACATCGCTATTTCTGGATAATTCCAATTTGTGAGATGTAATTCCATTCACACATTTATAAACATACAAGCAGCGATGGAAGTGCCTGCGTTGATTCAAATTTAACCAGCCAAGCTGACTGAGAGCATCGGTTGCAGAAGAATACAATGGTTTATTTAGATTAAGTTTTGCCGCCTTGTTTTGCAACACCTGCAGGTTGTTCATTAAAACAGCGTTATCCTTATTGCCCCATACCAGATCAGCATAATCAAAGGTTGGAAGAACAAGGCCATTGTAATAAAGAAGGCATGCATTATACGGCAACAAGTGCTTAATCCTATGCAAAAGATCTAGTCTCTGGTTCACTTTAGATGTCACATTACAAGGATGGAGGGCAGCGGCTATACAACCCTGCAGACATGGAAAAATTTGCCAACAAGTGCACCCCTGGATTGTTCGACCGTGCCTTGTTTCTAGTCAAGAATAATGAAAAACAACAGCTTTCTAAGAAAAGAAATGAAGAGACTGCAAGTTGTGGCACTGCTTCATCAGCTGCCTTACTTCAGAAACCAAGCGTGTATAATAATAATAAAAAATAAAATAAATAATAATACTTATAATTATAATGGTAATGATAATGATAATAATAATGGTAGTAGCAGGAACCATACTTTAGGAAGACACTTAAATTAAACACCATGGTGTGTAATAGACAGAAGTGTTGCTTGTTTGTTTTTAACAGAAAAACAATCCCTTACAACAAGACTGTGGGTTGCACTTGTCCTTTCATGGTGCCAGTGATGATGCTTTGACAGCTGGCTCACTTCTGGGGTTTAGCACTCACCCGAGAAGTGTGCTAAATCATAAAAAAGGATTGTCTGAAAAAAGCATTCAAAAGACACAAGCGATCGTTGCGAGTGCCATAAAGGTACATGTATTATTTTACATACTGGAACAATTCATTATTAAACATCTGCCACTGCACAACACCCTGGCTACAAAAATAAGTTGACACAAGGTGAGGTGGCTGGATGTAAAGAAGCAGGGGCTAAATAGAAGGCACAAGGACCTTGTAACAAGGAGACAAAAATAACAAAAATAGAGTGATTTTACTTGAACCATGAAACAGATATTAACAAACAATGCAGAATAGCAAGAGGTAAACAAAAGAAGACAATGGAATTAGTGCATAATAGTGCGTAGTATTCTTCTGCCTGTTTCACAGTTTAAATAAAATGACTCTAATTTATCAGTCCATAGATGTACACTGATCCAGTTAAAAATTTCCTCCCCAACAGAACAACAACTTCCTCCTGCTCATTATAGATGATTTTCATTGTGTCCAGTCTATAAAAGACCCCAAACAGAGCCAGCTGAGCAAGTGCCTTCACTACTGGAGTAGTGGATCACCAAGAATCTATACTGGCAATGCCAACAACAAGAAACATCCACCGGGTTATACCTGTCCGAATTGCTGGGGGTGCAGTTGTTAACTGTCAGATACACTAGCAAATAAGATACTCATTAAAGCAAAACAATCATCCCTTTTGCATCTTCCACAAAGTGCTTTATTTAAGTACAGCAACAAAAATTCCAAGAATGTAAACTTCACCAACTCTACTGGAGAAGCAGTAATTGTTAACACTGGTATGGTGTGTGTCACATTTGGCAGGGTCTGTAAGAGCAAAGGGGGCTTGACTCAGCATCAGAACACCCATAAAGGGGTAAATAGTTAAGTGTTTCCCTGAAATGAGAATAACAAAACAATAATCAGTCTTTTTTAGAAGCAAATCCAAACAAATAATACAAGTCCTTTGTTTCATGTAAAATACATTGAATAGGAATAGGCATAACACAGAAGAGAAACCTTGAACAATGCCTTTGTTGTTGCCTTTGTCTTGCTATAGGTGTTTTAAAACAATGCAACTAGCTAGATAACAAATAAGTGATCTTGTGCTTATAATATTATATGAACCAAATTCCAAATGCATGAGAACTTTGCATTATAAAAGATTAACTCAGCCCAAGTACTATGCCAGTGAGAAAAATATAGTGATAGTCCTGTCCAGAATACTAACAAGGGACAATGTGATGTACAGGAGTAAGATAGTGTCTTCAAAATATTCGATGTTATTTTGAACATGTAAATATAATAAGATTTTCACTTCAAAATATCACATTGTATATGGGCAAGGCTTGTGTATAACTCTGCTAATTCTGCATACATGTAAGCTTAAAAATTCATCCTTAAAATTTCACCTTTCTCACAACAACCTAATTTTGTACAGTAAAATCATTCCAAATCTATGTCAGCCCAAAAACAAAGTTACTAATTGTATAAATCAATTGGTATAAATTGATCTAAAGAAATTACAAATTGGACAACGCGTACGACAAAATTTTCGCTTCTAGCGGAACAATGGAAACAATTCACACCAAGGCATTCATTGAACAGTGTGGTTATATATAACCTAGAATCAAAAGCCAATTAAACTTGTAACTCAGGGTGCTATGAAGTGCTATTTTGTTTGAAAGTTTGGTTTCTTTTAGCAATGGCTTTGCCAACATTATACGCCTGCACGCAGCGCAGGCTGCACCGCCGCAATCTCGTGGAGGATAAATAGCATCCAATGCAAATTTCGGTTAACTCATCAACACTGAAAACGTTCACTATGTGAAAGACGAAAAATGTCTTACCTTTAAACTCAGTTGTGTAACTATCGGATCACCGAGACTTGTTGCAGGAAAACCAAACAATCGCGTAGAAGAAAGTTGATCGAAAAAGCACATGGTTTGCTTGGCACGACACCGTCCGTTTAACGTAATACAATCACAGAGATTACCTCCAAAGCGAAGCAAAACAAAATGATATCATTATATACAAGACCTTTCAGTAATGTATTTCAACACAGTGCTCTGCAAATTTCGGCCAAACATCCCACATTCATGATCGCTCGATTGTAGCTCCTTCGAATCGCTCATTCTTTTGAACCAACTGCATCTGCATATGGTCAGCGGAAGGCGCCAGAGCATGCTCGCAGTGGAATTTTTTTTAACCAATCAGCGGTTTTTCTGCCCTGCCGAATACATGAGCAAACTCCGGCGGCGGCATCGTATTACCGACACGTGACCCAGAAATTCCATGGTAACCGGATTTTAATCTCGCGCATGCTCAACAGGAATCCCAAACGGCTGTCTGCAGAGGTCTTTTCCTCAGCACAGAAACAACCAAAACAAAACGCAAGCAGCCAAAACTGCGAAGAGAATGGCAGTACAACGCTGAGAAACAGAAGGGAAAAGCCTCTGCTAGCAGGGTACTTTCCAAGACATAGGAACGCTCATCACTCCTTCCCAGGTTCTCTCAACTTTCCAAGATGGCGGCCAAGTCAAGTTTACCGTTAGTACCGCCGGGATGCCAAAATTCTCTACCCGTGACCTCTACGTTAAGTCAAATACACCTCTTCCCCCATTGACAGTTGCATCAACTGAATACATAGCTGGACCTCGCACCCTGCGATCCAACACACAAATTCGTTGCCTTCAGACATTCAAACACCAGACAAATCTTGCTTTTCTTTACCAGACACCGAATCGGCCTTTTCTTTCCTTTTCTCACTTTGTTCAAGTGCTGTTCTCATTGCAAGTATAGTTTTTGGGAGGAACGCGGGCTCGTTTCCCGTACAGCGGCTGGTAATAAAGCCTATCCCCAGGGCTTTTCCAAGGATTCGAGGTTGTTTTTCTTCTTGGCAGGAGGTCAAGGTGATCCTTCGCTATTGAAAAAGAGAATTTTGATCATTAACTCTTTAACCTGAGAGTGACCAACATGGATTTTCTCCTTATAATATCAACATATGATCAAGATAAAAGGTTACAAGAATTAATTAAATGAACACCAAAGGAAAAGTGTTTTGATCTTTGATCAAATTCTCTTAACTTGTTATCTCAGGAAATGTATGGAGATCAGTTCAGAGAATTTGTAAGTAACTTAAAGATGAGGGTTTTGTTTGTCAAAGTTGTATTGTGCATCCCATAATTTATGTAGTCATGTGAGAGCAAGTTGAAAAGGGCGCACCTGTTGGAAAAACGTGCAGTTCTTCTCTGTCAAGTCTTTTTTCGCGGAGCGGGAAAGAAATTCTCTGGCATTCGTGAGAAGGGTGAGTAAACCTATTAATAAGTGTTTTAGGACGAAATTTTTATCCGGAAAATGCAATAAATCTTGTTAAGTAGGAGCCACACCCTTAAATTATCTTTTTTCTGAACAATTGGCTATCTTTTTTTCCTATTCTCCAGAGAGAGCCTTGGATTCAGCTCAGCAAAAACGCGCAAAAAAAAAATGAGATCGTTTCTTTCATTGACAGACTACATTAGTACTTACTTTTGGGTTGACCATGAAGTATGTTTCATTCATGAAAAAAGCAAAAAGTTTACGTAAGCTTAAGTAGCTTTCAAATTATTTGCGGAGCTCTTAATATTGCCAACTAGTCTTCAATCGGCCAAGGAGGAAAAAAAGTGTTTAAACGATCCAAGATTTTGTTATTTTCTTAAGTGTACAATTTTAGGTTGTGTATCAAGTATGTCTCATTCAGGGTGGGTTAAAATTGTTTTTCGTTTTGCTTGTTAAGAACCGCAGTTCTTGCCGTTAGGTGATCAAATTCGCCACCTAATCGATTTCACAAAACTGATTAAAAAAATCTAGACGGCAATAAATCAGAAAAGTTATCGAGTTTTTAACCCTATTTTAACGATTCACTAGCAGTTCTGGTTCTAGTTAAGATGGAATATAATTTTCTTTCCTTTCCCTTGTGACACCTTTTTGGGGCTAAGGTTGTTAACTGTATTTGACACCCATTCCATCAAAATTTACGAAATAGGTCATTTGCATTTTCAATGTGACATATATTTTTTTAATGAAAATTAAAGTTATATGATTTTAAAGTTATATGATTTTGCCTTCGAAAAACGATTAGTGGGTCATATCTTACACAAAATAATAGGGATTTGGTTTTTCAAACCCGCACCGTTGTATTAAAATGAGTAAGTTAGTAGCTGGTAACGTGACCATTTTTTTTTTTAAATCATGAATTACCTCTTCCTGAACAAAATTTTGCACTTAAATTGCAAGGAAAATGTTGAAAATTTGATGCGGTAACGTTTACAGCACATCTGAGTGTAACTATCAAACGCCAAGATAAAAGCAAAAAATAGTTTTGGCCGCTATATGTTGGAGGGCAAGATACAAATCATACTACTTCGTTGAAAAATAAAAAGTGCTATAAAATATCTCTCTTAAATGTGTTTCCTTTCAAGATTCCAACCCATTGTTTAAAGGAAGCATTGGTTATGGAACCTCTTAGTGCAAGTGGCCTATTGTATAGCACGCAGTTCCCAGTAAACACTTCACTGCACTAATATAACAGACAGATAAACCCAGATTGCCAAAGAAAAATCTTTGTTCCCTATTAACCAGACCCAATCATAGATCATATGCCTAATTCTTCCAAGGAAAATACAACAAGTAAGCAAGGAATCAAACATCTTAGGGATTTCTTTTGGATTTATTTGTTCATAATAGTCAGGGCAAATCCCCAGCCCCTGACTATTAATGACCGCCCTGTCTTGACTATTTTATTTATTTTCACTCATTTATTAGTTTAGTTTTGCTTGATAAAATATTGCTTCACCCGATACTTGAAAATTAATTATTAATTAATAATTTATTATGCCCCTCCCCCCATAAAAAACCTTCACTGTCTAACAGATTATTCATTGTTTATATTGTTCTCAAGAGATTTACCAGGAATCAGGAATGACATGTCTCATCAGGTACAGTAATAGGCAAAGCACAACAGCACAAATACAAATTGAGATAAAACAATTTTAAAACTTACACATGAAAAGCACACTTGCTTTGAAAAGGACATTCTGAAAGACAAAAAAAACACAATATGGTCACCATTTTTTATGCATTTTTTACTTCTGAAAAACAATGTTTTAGATTACATCCTTCCATTCCTTTTGCTAAAATAGTGCCATGTCTATATTAACCTAAATTAATTTAAAAACACACACACAAAAGTATTTAAACAATACAATATTATGAACATCTTTATTATTATACAGTACACCAACTTAAAACGTGACATGGATATTTCTGCTTCTTTAAGAGGGCAAAAAGAGAATCACAAAAAGAAAAGGCGACCAGGTGGATCCTGGCAGAAGAAGATCAGCCAGGTCTCGAGTTGAGAGTTATTAATGAAAAAATTGGTAAGTTCCACTTGATAAAGTAACAATAGTAATATGGCAGAACAAACGTCTGGATGCCCAGAGTAAAAATAAAAAAACTTTGGCTGGGCAGCAAACCATAACCAGACGCAGCATCGACTAAAATTTGTGATAAAAAAATATATATAAATAAAGTAATAAATAAATAAAATCTCAATTACAAAATAAAAATGTTCGTAAATTGAAAAAAATCGTTCATATAGCTGTCCATTTTCCCATGGGAAAGTCTAAGGTATGTAATAAAATTTCGATAATGTACAAGATAAAGTATCTGTTAAAACGCGTACGGGTGCCCAATGCAAAATTCCTGTAGATATCTAAGCGCTCAGCTTGAACATTCTAGCAATGTGTAATGAGCTAGACAGGATGGCCTTTTGCATTTGGCGCATAATTGATTCATACTTGTCTCCTGCAAGCTCTTTAATATTTTTCTCAACCTCTTCCAAACAGCCCCCAAGGACATCCATGATGATGTTATACTGATTGACCTTATACTCAGGATATCGGTTCGCCAGCTCTAGCCTCAGTTTACTGTACTTTGTTGTCTTCTCGAAATCTTTAGACTCTCTATTATTATTATATTATTATTATTATTATTATTATTATTATATATAATATAGCGAAACACATTGGTTTATTTGCAAAGAAAGTGATTACTTTTTTCATGAAAGAAGAAGCAACTATTAAGTTTTAAAAATGTCATAAACAAAAAATATATCAAAAATATTTCAGTGAAAGTTGATGTGATAAGATAGTTTTCTAATTCATAAATTAAGAGAACCAATGGATTCATGTTAAACACTAGCTAAAACATAACACACTAGCTATGCTTTAGTTATTTAGTGTTTTGATGCAATTTTGTCATAATGATGTATAATGACTAATAAAGTCTCTTTTTAATTAGTGAAGACCTTGATCAATACAATTTGACATTTTTATTTGCACAAGTCAGCAATTACCCTCCACAAGTATTGGATATAAGTTGTGTATAGGCACGAGCAGTTATTATCAGTTTAACAATGTGTTGCTTTCTTTTAATTTACAAAATTATATAGGAAGAGGAGTCTTTGCAACTGAACCCTTCAAAAAGGGGGATTTCCTCCTACAGTATAGGGGAGAGAGAATAACTGGCAGTGAAGGGGAGCACAGGGAAAAAAACTATCCAGATGAAGCTGGCAATTTTTTATACTTTTTTAAAGATCTTCACGGAACTTATTGGTATGTATATATTGTAATGCACATCCTCGGAAACCCAGGGACAACAGAATGTTCGTGGTGAAAGTTTACTATAAAATCGGGAATATATAGCCCCTGGGCACTTACTCTTACTGAACCAGTTCCAGGAGGGTTTGAATTGCCTGCTTCTGATTTCATAAAGAATTTACAATTGAAATAATTTTTTTCCTGTACCATATTAAATATTTTTACATTATCTCAATGCAATTTGATAAATATCAATGCAATAGAGAAATAATATAATCTGGCTCTTTTAAGTAATAAATCGATAACAAAAATCACTTTTCAGCATTGATGCCACTTATTCAACTGGTCTTGGGCGGATTGTCAATGACAGCCCTAGGACTAAGGCAAATGCTGTGATGAGGAAAATCATCTTAGACAATAACACATACCTCTGTCTATTTGCGGCTGAAGAGATCGAAAAAGGCACAGAAATCCGTTATGACTATGGTATAGATGACCTCTCCTGGAGAAAGGAAGGTAAATATTATTACATTAATATCACAATGAAGGCAATGCATGGGTTAAGGGATGTAGAGCAGGTTTTTTTTTCACTTTCTAATGAATTTCAATCATTGTGCTTGGTTAGCAATCACAGGAAATTGGTACAACACAATAATTACTGTAGAATTGACGGGCTATAGTATTAATGGTGGCTACTAAAATAAATAAAATAACAAGTTAAGGTTTAGATTTTGCGTGCACGTCTTTTTCTTGTAACACTCATAACATTTTCAGAAATAAGTTTCATGAAATTGGACAAGATTTCATCAGAATATTGCACAAATCGCGAAGCAGTGAGTGCGATATTGGTTTTCAAGTGCAATTTAACACGGAATTCACAAGTCAGGTAATTGATTTTCCTTGAATAGCAGAATTGAATAAAAACAACAAAAAAAGAGCCGCATACTCCAGATAGCCATTTCAAAGTCAGCTCTCAGAACTGTCATTGCGTTAGTGAATAAGAAGCAAGGTCAGTCATACATGTTTGAACCTTAATAATATATTGACAACTGACACAACTTTATTTGTACCTAGGCCTTGTGCTTGTTTTTACATTTTATTTTTAAACAAGCTTCACACTAATCTTAAGGATAAATGGTAGTTTTTCACTGAATTGCAGTTTATTGCCGTCTATTTCTCTGTGCGCATTAGCTCATATATTTGAATGCTATTTTGCGTCTAATAAATAATAAATTATTATTATATTTAATTTTCCAAATCAATTGCTTGAGACTGACAGAAATTAATTGCCAAGAACTATAAAATGTAAATACATGTACATGTATTGTTGCCTCTCCGTCTTGTTTGGTTGAACTTTTGCTTGCCATTTTCTGGGCTGTTACCTCACAGCATATTCTTGCTTAACTTTCCTGTTGTCACGGAGTGAAAGACGTTTTTTATGCCTCTCCAACAATTTGTAGTTCTGTTCAAAACAAGGAAGAGCCTCCGGCTAGCTCCCTTGTTTGTAAAACACTTTTGTTTGTTTTTGGCTCTTCAAAAGGCGACTGAGTGGTTTTGAAAACATTTTAAAATGACATTGTAGAAAAACTTTTTTGCAGTTGTTGTGTTAGAATTTGACCATTATTTATATAGTTGTTACGTAGATACAAAACTATATTAATATTACTTTAGCCTTGTTTTCAACTTGCTATTCCATGCTAAATACCTTGCTTTGTTAACCAATCAGAATGTGAGATTTACTTTCAATTATGCGATTCTATTTTAAATTTCAAAATTGTCAAATAAAACATTTTGTTCTTCTATTTTTCCATGACCATTTGAATACTGGTGTTTAGTTTTCTGAGCTTTACAGTAACACCTTGGTCCCAATTAACATTTGGAGGAACAAACAGTCAAGTTCCATTGATTTGTAATCACAGCCCGCCAGCATAATGGTTATTCCCCTCAAGAATCTTTAACAATTGGATGAGACACCAATGCAGTTCGAACTTAACTACCATCCAGTCGCACTCTCAAATTCAGCGACAATAGAACAGTTCCTGTGAAATGCTGTGGTGTTGACAAAGAAGGAGCTTCACCATCACACTAACTGTAGCTGGTGATGGGAAGAAACTACTGCCTTGATGAGTGACCGTCAAGGATGATTGAACTCCCAGAGACCTTAATATTGTTGTTCCACCAACAGGGATGGACGGATGAAGCAGGTAAGCTAATTAAAGTTGCTTTAGATTTCTAGCTGTCTGTTGATTTTTATAAACAAATGAACAGGCGAGATTCAGTGCAAATTAGCAGTCACTTTTTACACACAAGATACAGAATTTTTCTTTGTGACTTATGAGTTCTGTTTTTTATTTCTTCTTGGTCTTAAGCAATGGGTCCATGCATACCTACCCAGAGGTCCTACAGCTGAGTGGTCATTGTTGGTTTGGGACTTATTCCGTTTTCACCTGACAGAGCCAGTGAAGGAAGATTTGCGGCAGCAACAGATCGATGCAGCAGTGATTCCCCACAGCTTAATTAACTCCAGTGCTACAGACAAGTGCCCGAAGAGAACATGCGAAGGCAGTACCTTTCATGGTTGATATTAGGCTCCTTCAAGGTTACTCCAGCTGGCAAGAAGAAAGCTCCTTCTTGAAATCTGGTCGTTCCCTGGATAAAGCAGGCTTGGAGCAATATTCCTAAAGAGGTGGTGAGGTGATCCTTCAAGACTCGTGGCATCTCCAATGCACTTGATGGAACGGAAGACAATGCCATCTACGACCGTCCTGAAATTGACGCAGATGATGACACAGACAGCGAAGTTGATGACGATGCAATGTTGATGACAATGAAGAATTCTGTGAAAACACATTAAATTTAACAAAAGGCTCCTTTAGGAGCCACCACATTCTTACAAGTTAATAACCAATGATTCCATATTGTGTTTCTTTAATTTAGCTTAGCTAGTGAATACATCAAAATTTAGTAAAGTTTCTATGTGCTGGGAAAAATTTTGTTTTTAAATACAGTGGACTGCCAGGACCCCCTTTAGGGCCCAAACTTTAATTTAACTTTAGTTTTAATTTGTGTAAAAATCACTCAGCTTACAATTGATGAAATTATATTACACATTAAAAAAAAACAATATCTAACTACCACAAAATGTATTATTTCCAGATGAATGCCTCACACCCAAAAAAGCCACAGAATTGAGCAATCAAGGTACGTAGTTTTATGCTTGATCAAAAACTTTGTTTTATAAATCTTGGTCAATAAATTATATGCAGTATAACAAAACTAATCCCATTTTACAGAGGAAAACAATGAGAAAAACAATGGCAAAGAAGATCACAAGGAGGCCAACAAAAGTAACAAAGTAAGTTAAGTGGAAATAACCAAAACCAATAGTAATTAATATTAACAATGGTGCAATGATCTTTGAGAATGACATAAATTATAAGAAAGGCAGAATTACATTTGTCACAAAAAAACAAACTGAAAAGGACAATCTCAAAGTCATTAAACAACATTGACTTGAAGTTTTCTTCACATTAGCCTAGTTATGTCATCTGTTTTACCTGGAGAGGGGGGGGGGGGGGGGGGGGTGAAAGGGTTAAAGATGTTACTGCTAAATTGTAAAGAAAAGTGGTCTTCTCCCAGTACTTCACTGTTTTCTACAGCTAAGGTACAGAACGTTTTTAAAATATTTATTTTTGGTATACATTATAATTACTGTCATGGTAAAACTATATACAGCTGACCTACCTAAATAAAATGAAAACATTTACAGTAGTGATGCATTACCACTTTAGGATAATTCAAAGAAACTACAGTCTGGTGCTGCAACTGTAAGAAAAGGCATCGACACTGAAGGTTTGTTTAAAACTATCATCTATAATAAATTACTGCATTAAGCCCCCTCATGTATAAGCTCCTCCAAACACAAGCCCCCCAAAACTTAATGTAATGCAAAAAAACCTCAATAATATAAGGGGCAGCAACAATTAATTAATTAAGCTTACTATGCAGACCATTAATTCTTACATACATTTACAGGTAATATTGGTTTATTTTATACTGACAATCAAGTTTTATTGAAATAATTAGTGGAGGAGACAACACGGCAGAATCACAAAGAACAAAACCAATGTCCTAGTGCTAACAGCAGCAATGTAAGTTGAATTAAGTAAGAGTTAAAACAGTCTATTTTTTGGCACGTTAACATTTTCTCTGCTATCTTTCTTGCATTGAAAGATATGAACAAAGGACCAGTCTTAGGGCAAAACATTTTAGTGTGATTTTATAATTATGTGTTGATTATTCATGAATTAGAGGTAGGAAACAAATTAAAGCAAATTGAGAAACAATTAACTAACCTACACATGCATACATGTTAATGTATAATCACAAAAACTGTGGAAACAGTGATTCTTGCCAATGAGGGGTTTCAAATTGTTCTGAAATAGGCAGCTGACTGTGGAAAGATAGGCAGCTGTGACAAGGCATGGAGGGCTGCAAGATCCCCGAAGAGTAGCTGGTGACATACAATCAAGTAGCCGGCAAAACTCCAGCAGTCACCAGCTTGTTTTGAAACCACTGGATATAATTTTTTTTAATTGGTCTTCTCCCAGTTCTTAACTGTTTTCTACAGTTAAGGTACAGGATGTTTTTTTAATTATTTTTTTTTGGTATAAATTGTTATTGCTGGGGCATGTAATGGTAAAACTATACAGTTGACCTACCTAATTAAAATGTAAACATTTAGTGATGCATCAATAATTACCACTTTAGGATAATTCAAAGAAACTACAGTCTGGCGCTGCAACTGTGAGACAAGCCATCGACACTACTGAAGGTTTGTTTAAAACTATCATCTATAATTAAGCCCCTTCATGTATAAGCTTCTTCAAATATAAGCCCCCAAAAACTTGTAACGAAAAAAAAAATTCAATAATATAGGAGCAGCAAATGACCATTTAATTCTTATATAATTATGTTGTTTAATTTAATATACTGACAATCAAGTTTCATTGCAATAATTAGTGGAAGAGACAGCACAGCAGAATCACGAAGAACAAAAACAAAGTGCTGGTGCTAACAGTGGCAATGTAAGTTGAAATAAGAGTTAAAGCATTTATTTTTTTGGCAGGTTAACCTTTTTTCTGCTATTATACGTTTCTTGCATAAAAAGATAATTTTCTGCATTTAAAATGGTTACTCAAGTTGTCACTTAACTATTATTTTGTATAAATTAGCAATTAATGAATTTGGCTTCCGTAGCATATGAAGAATTAAGCAGATTGGCCTCGGTGGATAACACCCTCCGAGATCTGCTTATATTATGAGATGAACTATCAAAGATTCGGCCTTGATAGATAACACCCTCCAAAAGATCTGCTTAATTCTTTATATCCTACGAAAGCCGAATTCATTAATTGCTTTATTATTCATTCAAAATAATTCTTAGTTTAAAAACATAGCTAAATCATGCTTACCTGCATTGATGCTAAGTTCATCTTCGATAGAGTACCTTTAGGTTTGTCCTGCTCCGCAAATATTCTCCAAATAGCAGATGTCGTCCTCCAGCAAGTTGTCTTCTTGCAGTTTTTGCAAGGTTTTTAGCTCTTTTTTTTGCCTAGTTCCAGCTGTACAGTTCTTACTCTTGAAATGAGTGAAAAACCATTTTTATTTTCACAACCAAAACAACTCAGCCTTAGCTTGTTCTCATGGTGCCTTATTAACCTGTAAGAACATTGCATTCTTGACGTCATTTCAATGCTAAACACAAATTTGGTCATCAGTAACTGGTTATGATGAATTATGCGTGTGCTTTTAACCAATTAGAACTGGGGAAATATTTTGAATGAATGATAATAAAATTTATACTAACTGATGGTAGAACTATATATATAATGTACAGTAGACCTAACCAAATTAAAATAAAAATATTAACTTTTGCATTACATTTTAGCATAATACAAAGCAACTAAAGTCTGGTGCTGCAACTATGAGACATGTAATTGACACTGAAGGTTTGTTTAAAACATTATTATCTTCAATAATAATTCTTACTTTTACACGTCTCTCTTTCTTTTTGTGGCTGTTTCTAAAAGCTGGCTTTTCTCTGGGAATAACCACTCTTAACTTATAGCTACTGTTGGATATAGAACTAAATTAATAGAATTTATAATCATTATTAATAATTAGGGGCGACAAGAGGAGCCACAATCCTAATCTCCAAGTTGTTATTATGCATGCATTGCATGTATATGTCCCTAAGCATTCACTTGGACTTTCACTATGAATGAATGGAATACACAGAAATATTTAAATCATGGGCAAAGAAATGATTTGTCTATATGAGTGGGTTTTGCAAATATCAGTTGAAACAATTCAGTTCAGAACAGATGTCAGCACATGTAAACAAAATATACCTGGTTGGTTGGATGTATTGATATGATCACTCTTTAGTTAACACCAATACTGCTGTGTACCAGTACAGCTAACTGTGAACAAGCATTTCCTTCTTTCCCCTTCATTCCTCTTTTTTAAACCATTTATCCAGCCGACAACAGCCATATTATTTCTTATGCTACCGTTATATACATTTAGGTAAAAAAAATGTTGGTTTAATTAATTTATACTGACATTTAAGTTTATTGAACTAATAATTAGTGGAGGAGACAGCACTGCAGAATCACAAAGAAAAAACCCAATGTGCTGGTGCTAACAGCAGCAATAATGTAAGTTGAAATGAGAGTTTAGGTGTCTTAACCCAGTATTTTTATAGCCCCCTCCATCTTTGAATCTCTTATACTTAAACAAACCGATGCGTGTTGTAAAACGATTATGACAGTCATGGATTACACTTAAACTAAACTTTATGTTGGTATTATTTTGTGGGTGATCAGAATAAATGTCATGCAGCAATAATAATGATGTCACAATGTTTTAGCTCTAAATTAAATTTCAGCCATGCATGCATGTTCAGCATTTTCTTTCGAAATGCTTTATGCTATGTATTCTTTGGATAAATGTCTTCTGCTGTGCAAAGTTTCACAAAAATCTGTACGAGGAATTTTGAGATTATATCTTGGAATTTCTATAAAAACTGTATAAATTATGCATGCACTGAAGACTGGACTTAATGCAGACAAATTTGCTACTCTTCGGTTTTCTCACTACTTTGTTTTGCAAATGACCCTTATACACTCTAGCTAGATGCCGCTGAATGCAAGTAAACTTGCACGATTTCGAAAAACATTGAATCAGGGTAAAACACAATGCAAAGCTCTTTTTGTAATTTCTAAGGCTCCTTTCATGAAAACAGCGATTCAAACAAAATTCATCAATAGATTTTTTTAAAACTTTTTTAATACATCGATTAATCAGTGTACTATCAAATCCCCTAATTTCATGGTGATTAAATAATAGGTAATTAAATAATAATAGTTGATAAACAAAAAGAATAATTATTATTAGAAAAGCAATAAAGTAAATGGAAATTTGAATTAGTTTCCCTTGCTCTTTACATTAGAGTTTATAACTTATTTTTAATGCATCTTATTATAGAATGGAGAGCAAATACAATTGCAAGCAGCCACAAGAAAAAGACAGGCTGTTGCTGTGACAACAGGTTTGAGTTACCCTGACTACAAACTTACAAAGACAACTATTTTTTAACACCTTAAATTATCAAATTCTCAACATACATTGTAAGGGATTATTATTATCAATAGATTTGCAACAAATTAAAGTCGGCCTCACTGTAAGTTTAAGCAAGCAGAGCAAAGTGCATGAGTGAGTGATAAGTCTCCACCTCAATATAAAATTGAACAAAGGACTGTTAGTGACATTTCGAGTCGCGTTACATTATGTACGCCCGGACAATTATCACGTGTTTATGTCATGTGACGTGGTTGAACTCAAACTCCCTTCTATGACACGACTTGAGACTTGTCGAGATGTGTCGCGACAGTTTTGTTTTGTTAAGAGCTTACAGTCTTATATAGAACAGAAGTTTGAAAAGTCTAATTATTAAAGAGCAATACATGTACTCCATACATCATTTTTATGGACAATTATTTTCTGTTTGGAGAGCTCAAAAATGAAACATTAAACCACAAAATATACAGAATTGTACATAGGGTATAGCACCAATTATAGCTGTTGTTCATCAAATGATCTTAGGTTGAATCTGAATTAGCAGTTAAGTAAACAGCAGGTCAAAAAGGCTCTATAACCCTAAAAAAAAAAGAGTCTTGCACTTCAGGATTAATCAGTCAAAAATTAAGCTACAATATAAGTTTGATTACTTTAATACGACATGCAACATTACATTGTACAACATTAGGTTACTGCATAAAAACAGCAAAATGATATCTATAAAAATTATACAATAGGTAGTAAAGCTAAAGTACAGGAAATGTAATTATTCAAAACTCTAATACACTACTGATGGACTTTATTCATTTATTTTATTTTCTGTTCTATGCAGTGATGAGGTCATCAAACCAGCATGAAGAGACCAGCAGTGCCAATACTCATGTAAGTTTAAAAAATAAATAAATTTCAATTGTCCACACAAGGTTGTGATAACATAACATTATAAGAAGGCTGCAAGGGAAAAACTCAAATTTAAAATGTGTAACTATAATATACTCTGGAACTAAAATCACCACTAGTCAAATATCTAAACTGCTAAGACAATAACCTGGCTTAAATCATGAGCAGTCAAAAAGAAAAATATAAGTACCATCTTTACTGTTAATGTTACTCCTTCAGAAATCTTTGTAGTTATCACATCAGTTTTATCCATAAATAATTAATGTCTTGAACAGCATTTATATCTGCTTATTTTCTAGTTTGAGAAATTCATAACTTGAAGTTTGCCATTGCTCCATGCATATGGGATGGGTCTGTTCCAATGATTAAGGAAGTCACATGTACATGTGTTGGATCATAAAATAGCACATCAAAAGGACCCAACAAATCCATTTTAGGAAAGGATTCACTGATTCATTTGAATGTATATTATGACCCAAAGTAATCTTCTGAATCATCAAATTTAGACCTGAGTCAAGAATGACAGAAAACCAGCCTAATTACTTTTTGAAATGCTATCTACACTGGGCCACATAAATAAAAAAACTACTTATTTTTTGTACCAGGAGGAGATGAATCTGCAGCCTCTTAAAGCATCAAAACAAAATACTCTCATGGATAGAGGTTTGAGTACTCATATATGACAGTTCATTAAATGAAATTAAACCAATGCAACTAGAGATATTAATTGCAGTTCTTTTTTTGAAGATAAATGCACAGGACATTATTTGAACTATTACAGCATCACTTTCACTGTCTGCAGCCTTACTATGAAATTTGTCTTTAACGATAATAAACAAGTTACAAAAGCTATGTCCTGCTAAGCTAAGAACATATATATATATAATGGATTACATTTTTCACTATATATATAATATAAATTATATAGGGACACAGTGTTCAAATGTTTGCCTGCAAGACGTGTTCTCACCAGCTAGGCAGCTTTTCGGTCAATGCATTTTGGTGATGGTATTCCAGGGGTGGATCCAGGGGGGGGAGGGGTTGGGGTTACGATGGATTGGGTGGCTAGCCACCCCCTTTAGAATAGCTAGATAAAAAATATACTAAAATATATGTGAAAAACATAAAAAACTAAGTGGGTCCCAAAGAAATAGTGAAAAGTACCAGTCACAATATCTTTCCTTGACATAATCTGCTCAGGAAAAGAGGGCCCTAAATAAGCTCTGTGCTCTTATTCCTCTAAGTCTAAAGAGGCCACATGCATGCCCCCAGAACCCCTAGAAGCTTGCCACTTTGGCACTTATTTAGCATATCCGTTACTAACACCTGGAACTTGCTCAATTAATTACTCCATCAGAAGTATAGTGAAGACATCTAATATGAGACTTTGCAATGTTACAGTCTCCAATTCATCCTAGTTTCCTAAACCACCATGTTTTGGGACAAACGTAGGACAACTTGAAATAAATCAATGTATATATATCTTGGTGGCTGATTGGTATAGGAGCCACCCCCCATTGAAAAATCCTGAATCCGCCTCTGTATCCCAGATTAATGGTTGGACAATCTCGAAGTACGCTTACATGATTAGCTTTTATTTTTAACAATTAATCAATACTTGGAAGCCTGTCATTCCCCTTCCAACACCATAAAGAGACAAATTTCAGGAGTTGATTGCTTACATTACAATAGAAATGTGACTGTAAAATGCAAAAGAGAGAGGTTTCAGTGGTGGGTAAGGCCTTGACAAAGAAAATGACATATTAAATTTTACAAGCTTTGTCTTTGAAATACCTAACATTTCAGTTTTTTAAACATTACTAACCAGACATTAATTAGACTTTTACTTGTTTATCATTTATATTTAGTATTTGGAAAAAAAAGGCAAAAACAAAGTTATGGACATGACAGTGATGTATCAAGTGACTATGAGGATGTAAGTTTAATTGTTTTGTCAAAGTCAACTAGCTCATTTCCACAGCTGTGTAATATGTATGCAGTAAACGAGATTAGTTTGATTGTTTGGCAGACTAAAAAAAGACTAAACACATCCAGTCAATTGAATCGGAAAGATCACCCTCTAGTATATGTATTTGAAGCAGTTTGAAAACAAAAATATTTCAATTAACCTAGAATTAACTAAAATCTTTATTGTTTAAGTGATTCAAAATCGATAAATTCAATTAATACTGGGAAACATGCAAGCACTGGCACCAGATCATGTTTCACGTTGGAAATGTCCAAGTTGGGTGTGGCAATGACAACTGAATCTCCCCTTTTCTTCTTAATAGGAATCTTTTCACCAACACCAACAGCAAAAGAGCACTCGTACATGATAGCCTTTAACCATCGCTTCCAAAATTGTTTTTTCATGTTTTCAGTGTACGTTTTCCCTCTGTGACATCTCAAAATTTGAAATTGAAACCAATACATAACTTATTTGAACGCAACACGCTGTTTAAAACCCGAGGAAACTGGTTTTACGTTTCATATATTGTTGAATGCAGTGTTCGACTTTCAATTGTTTATGTTCGATTGTTGAAGTGTTTGATTTCCGAACATTTGATTAGCCAAATTTTGGGTGAGTTTGATCCACTGTGTTCAGTTGCCGAACCCAGTCGAACGATTAGAGTTTGATTGGGTTTGATTACCAAACGTTTCATTGACTACGTCGGGAGGAATGGAAAGAAGAAAAAGTCAGATCTGGTGTGGTCTAGTTGTAAACAGCTGGAGAAGAGCAGTCATTTTCCTATTGATGAGAAACACTTGACTGGCGACTTGACATGTATGGCAGGATTAGTCAACAATCAGTTGAAGAAATAAACATCAAAGAATCTTTTGTGCTCTGTAAAATAAGTCTCCGCAGAAGTGACCTTTCTTTCTGGACTTTTTTTTTGAAAGGAAGTTCTGAACGAGCTAGCTCTATCTAATCATCTAAGAATTTAACATTATTTTTGAAAAGTTACGGCTCTTTTTTTCTTTTTGTCCATGAATTGATGCTCTCAAAAGAATCAAGAATCAAGAAAATTATGTGGGAAAATGCTTTTGAACAAAATATAAAGAAACTTGGGTCACAATTGAACCAGGCCCAGGGCTTACATGCATAATCAGAAGTTTACAGTGTTATGTCGAGCACAAAATTAATTCCTTTTTCTGTTTCCTTTGGCTTCAAATTAATACCTTGTGTTCCTTGCTGTGTTATTGGCATTACCGTTAAATGTGCATTATTTTTCACAAACAGAATGCAAAAGAAGTACAATCCACCAGTAAAGGAAATTCCAATACAGGTAATCAGTAATATTATTATAATTAACATGTTGTGAGTTTAAAAAAATATGGAATGTTTCAAAGTTGATTCTATTTATTGACCTCTATTCCATTTTTATTCTTATTTTTAGAAATGGTTTTTGATTCAGATGAAGACAGTTCTGAGGACATGGACCTAAGCAGCATAGTGAGTGAGACACTGGTAAGCATAATTTGCAGATCATAAATTCTCATTCTTGGCTGGGGTGTTACTAAACAGAGTAACGCAGTAACGAGTAACGAGTAACGGAGTAACGAGAAAACGAGTAACGGGTAAAAAATTCAACAGGTTAAAAAAAATCTTAATGAAAGAAAAAACATAAAAACAATTGTAATATCCTAATAATGACCTTTACCAATCTCAAAAAATATGTGTATTCCAAAAAGTGCTTAAATCAACGACGTCAACCCCCCCCCCCCCAACCTACCCCTCCCTTCAGCAAAGTTGAAGGTGTTTTCGTGCGGAAAATGTCACCTGGCTACAGTTGTTATTTGCAAGAGAATATGCCACTGGGAACGAGGGCTCTTCTACGATTTCAAAATACTATTAGTTGTTGCCATCTTAGCTCAGGCGTTTCATATAACACGCCAAGACTTTTTTTTAAGTTTGCCGCAAGCGTAGTCTGCTACACGGAGCGTTGCGTGACGACACTAAAAAACGGCTGTGTAGCAGACTATCGCAAGCGTGACAAGAAGAGGAAAAAGTCCCTGACAGAATTCAGTGCTGACAGGGGCGTATAGTAGCTACCTTTAAGCCATTAAGCCCGGGCTTAACAAATTAAAATTTGGTCCAAAATGAGTTCATGAATTGCAAGTTATCAGGAAGTGAAATTGCAACTAATACAGGTACCAATGTCTGTGACGATTACGCAAAATGACACATATTTCACAAGGAAACTCTGTCGCCGGCGAATGCCATTTTGGTTTTCCTAGTAGATATGAAGGTGTCCTCTTTGCTTAGTTTTGATGACCTGCTAGAATCATTTGGTTTCAAAACTTTTGAATTTGGAGGATCTCAACTCCAAAATAACATCCATCAGGTCTTAACACCGGCCGTTTACTCCTTCATGCTCCTTGTTTGTTCTGTTTGTTCTTGTTTGGTTTCGTTTACATCTTTTTTTCTCGGGGACGCTCTAGACTTATTCGACTTAATGGAATTGACTTTAAAATATCAAGTAGCCAAGTGAATCCTACAAAGAGTTAATTTCATGCCCTGGCAGTAACTATGCTTCGCGTGACTGTATTCTGCATTGATTGATGTAAAACGCAACTTCAAGCTAACCAATGCATTTGAATGTTTCTTTACTTTACTTTAATTGACAATCGATCTAAAATCTAGTCTCGCTCTGCTATTCTATTTTGCCGCCAATATTCAAACTTCAGAGTCTTTGCATCGGGACGTTATTTTTAAACATGATTTATAATTCCTTTTAAACCGATAGAAACGTTCACTATAATCAACTTTTGAAAGGTAGCCATGATTAAGTCGAATCCCTTATTTTCGAGAGGACGAGTAAAAGACATTGAAAGTTGAGCAGGAAAGGTAATAACCTCAGGAGTAATAAGCGAGCAAACTGTTTCTAAGCCTCGGCAATCGAGTACATGCAATTGGTTAGTTGATGACCGTAATAAGGGCCCAACAAGGTAATATTTCGATTCTATTATTTTCATTTAGTAATACCTGGCAGAGCTATTTCTACTAAGAAATGAAATAATTGTGGCAATAAGAAAGAAAATCTGTACCTCACCTTCCTCCATTGTTGCTCCTAGGACATTATTAGGATATTACAACCATTTTTATGTTTTTTCTTTCATTAGGATTTATTTTTTAATTTTTTTAACCTGTTGAATTTTTTACCCGTTACTCGTTTTCTCGTTACTCCGTTACTCGTTACTCGTTACTGCGTTACTCTGATTAGTAACACCCTTCTTGGCTGTGTATATTGAAAATTTGGTTTCCTCAATATATTAACATAAAAATTCGTATCTTCAAGCTAATGCGGAATTTTCTTTTTATTTTATGAACTATAAGTTTCATTGGTAGAAATAGAAAAGCTGATTTAATACTGAGCTTAAAATAATATAATTAATACCTGGTGGAATCAACTCTTCCGTCTTCTGGCCGCACGGTGACCATGTGTGCATAAAATAATCAAACCAATACATGAGCAAAGTAATATGACATCACTATTCGCGTTACAGCACTCTTTATAGAATCAATTGCATATGTACACTAAATCTGAGAGCTCAGTGAATAGTATTTCGTAGTAATATAGGTCAGTTGATGTTTAGTTCCGTAAGGTGGCTAGACTGAATTTTTTCGGGGATATACCGTTTAAGTTTGAGCATTCCACATTCCCATTAAAAAAGGTCTCTAAAAAGGGAAACCCCAGCTGTATCAAATAAAGATGGAAACACACAGATCGAGGCTTTGCATAAAATTTTCTTTACACATGATTCCATCTTTCGCAGACATTGATTCGCTGGTGGAATCGAAGGGGTTTGAAGTACTAGCCGGTGGGGCATTTAACCATCTAAACTGCCAACATACCGGGGGAATTTGACAAACGTTTTTCCAATAAGGTCAAATAAATGGTCGCAAGCAAGAGCTTTGAATGTTTCATAATCAGTATGAAGACGAAAACTACGACTCACGTGCTGTTAAGTTCTCGTTGCCGCTTGACGATCACGGTCAATTTATAGAAAATTGATATGAAAGCCACATTTTACTTACCTAATTCTCGTTGTCTCGTTGTCTTCTACAACTTGTAACTGGATGACTTTAAGGATTAAAAAAAGCACTACTTAGAACGGACCGTATGGACAAAATGCGAATATAAAAAATAACATCCTCATAGAATTACCAATAACCTCGTGCGTGTTGTTGTCTGACGCAACCAGTGAGCCAAAGGAAGGAGAGGAACAACTTATTTTGTCGAAAATAAGTTAAACCGACTTCCAGAAACGCCGATAAAAGAAAAACGAACTCTTTAAAGTTATTTTAGAACAGTTAAGGCCAGAATACGTTCCACCAAAAAGAAAATGCTCGCAATCGCAACAAGTTCGAAGAAATTCCAGGCTAAGTAAGTGGGCGGGGCTGGTACTGTCAATCATGCATCACAGCCGACGCACGAGTTGCAAAGGCAAAAACTGTACGTGGCAGTTGATTTCTTGATCTTTTTTTTTTTCGGAAAGTTTTTTCTTAGTTCTGGTTTGTCAAAGTAAGAGATACAGCCACGCGCCAAATCGCGAACGAACGGTAAAACGATGGGAAGGGGGCGAGGGGAGAAAGTAGTAGAAAAATTAAAACCCCAGTAACTGACTTTCCCCTCCGTGGATATACCTGATAATTGACCTTCGCTCAACATAAACCCCCAAACAAAGCAAGTTTTGCTTTGGAAACAAGCATACAAGCTGCTTCTGAAAGAAAAATATTTCTAGGAAATGACAAAAATTATTTTTCACAATAACATTACCAAAAATAAAATTTTGCCTTTGTCTTTAACCGCGTGTCCGATTAACATTCCTTAGTTAAAATGAGGTTTTCGTTCAAAAAATTCAATTGGAGCCCAATAATATAATGCAATCCAATTTGCGATAGACAGATTCACTCTTGCGTAATTAGCAGAAAGCACAATTTAAAAAAAATTGACAAAAAAAATCTTTGGTGCTGTTAACGGTTGTCAAACTTGTCACTGACCTTAAAGACTAACAGTAGTTGAAGTGGGGAAGTAGGAAATCCGAACCGATAAAAAAAATTTTTAGGTGATAAAAATCTGCTTATATACTAAAATACGTTTAACAATGCTATGTTTAATTGGTTTTGAACTATATTCCCGGGTGCCCCTGAAGTTTTAGACGGAGGGAGTAGTAACCTGAGAGATCGCTATGCGTAGAAGGTGAAGTAACCCGCTTAGGTGGGGTAACTATGATATAATCTCTCATTTCAATTTGATCACGTTTACATCATAGGTGGGGTGACCCGCCACCTTCCTGGGTCCCCCACCTCCATGTTAACAGGCCCTAAATTAAAATTAAAGCGAAAATACTATTCACTTCGCCTCTTCTGGGGACCAAGTTGTTATCGTTGCCGCTTGACGATCGCGGTCAGTTTATAGAAGAGTGATTTGACAGGCACACTGTACTTACCTAATTCTCGTTGTCTCGTTGTCTTCCACCATTTGTAACTAGATGGCTTTTATGGATTAAAAAAAGCATTATTTAGAACAGATCGTATCGACAAAATGCGAATATAAAAAATAACATCCTCATAGAATTACCAATAACCTCGTGGGTGTTGTTGTCTGATGCGACCAGTGAGCCAAAGGAAGGAGAGGAACAACTTATTTTATGAAAATAAGTTAAACCGACTTCCAGAAACGACGATAAAAGAAAACCGAATTATTCAAAATTATTTTAGAACAGTTAAGGCCAAAATACGTTCCACCAAAAAAATGCTCGCAATAGCAACAAGTTCGAAGAAACTCTAGTTTCTAGGCTAAGTAAGTGGGCGGGGCTGGTACTGTCAATCATGCATCACAGCCGACGCACGAGTTATAAAGGCAAAAGCTGTACGTGGCAGTTGATTTTCTAGTGTTTTTTTTTTCTGTAAGTTTTTTCTTAGTCTTGGTTCGTCAAAGTAAGGGATACAGCCACGCGCTAAATCGCGAACGAACGGTAAAACGATGGGAAGGGGGCGAGGGGAGAAAGTAGTAGAAAAATTAAAACCCCAGTAGCTGACTTTGCCCGGCCGTGGATATACCTGATAATTGACCTTCGCTCAAAAACATAACAAGCATACAAACTGTTTCTGAAAGAAAAATATTTCTAGGAAAGGAAAAAAATTATTTTTGACAATAACATTACCAAAAATAACTTCGCGCTTGAGACTTCATTTGTGTCTGCAAAACACAATTTCATTGTGATTTATGAAAACGGACAATTCTTAAAAGCAAGCCTGCTGTATCTTAGCGAAAACTATAGCGAAAGCAACTGGCGAAATAGTCTCTTTGCGTATAAAATTTTGCCTTTGTCTTTAACGGTGTGTCCGACCACCATTGCATTGCATGAGGCTTTCGTTCAAAAAATGATTGGAGCCCAATAATATAATGCAATCTAATTTGCGACAGACGAATTCACTCTTGGGTAATTAGCGGAAAGCACAATTAAAAAAAATTGACAAAAAAAATCTTTGGTGCTGTTAACGGTTGTCAAACTTGTCACTGACATTAAAGACTGGACTAAAAGCTAACAGTAGTTGAAGTAGGGAAGTAGGAAATCCGAACAGATAAAAAAAATTTTAGGTGATAAAAATCTACTTACATACTAAAATACGTTTAACAATGCTATGTTTAAGTGGTTTTGAACTATATTCCCGGGTGCCCCTGAAGTTTTAGACGGAGGGAGTAGTAAGCTGAGAGATCGCTATGCGTGGAAGATGAAGTAACCCGCTTAGGTGGGGTAACTATGATATAATCTCTCATTTCAATTTGATCACGTTTTCATCATAGGTGGGGTGACCCGCCACCTTCCTGGGTCCCCCACCTCCATGTTAACAGGCCCTAAATTAAAATTAAAGCGAAAATACTATTCACTTCGCCTCTTCTGGGGACCGATCATTTTTTATCAGTGGGAGAGGCAGGCAAAAATATTGGGTTTAAAGGGGCATCACCAAAGAATTCTTTCTTTTGATAATAGGGAGCTTAGGCATCAAAAACGTCACCCAAAAAGTGAATTCGCGCTGCTTCAAACTTCATCGCTTTTATTGCATGTCTTTTAATTTGTCAAAGGTTGACTTTTTTTGGGGAGGGGGGGGGGGGGGAGGGAGTTGGATTCCAAAATATTGTATCTAACTTCACAAAAAGAAATAGAAACCTCTCCTTCTCTCTCGGTTGTTCTTTTCTCTTTAGAGGCGAGGGTCATCTCAATTATTTTTGAAAAGAAGAGGGGGCCACCCGAAAGATTTTCTGATGAAGAGGGGAGGGGGTCATCATATTCTACAGGAGCTGTCTTTCAAATCCCAACCCCCTAGCCCATAAAAAATGAACGGTTTCTTGTATTTCCCAAACTTCCCACGCAGACGTTTGCAGGACTACGCTAGTAACACGGTAGCAATTGCAGAGCTACAATCTAAAAGAAACCCTCTCTTTTCTCTTATAGATGCAAACCAAATTACCTCGTAGCTGCCGGCGTGGCCCTATTTCTGTTCCTGACTCCGATGACGACAGCCTATCATCCGTTTATGAACCAGATACTGATGAAAGTAGTGACGATGACGAAGTTCTCTCCACTGAAAGTGTGAGTCTTTCGATTTTTTTTTTCTATTTTTTTCCTTATTATTTTTTCTCTTCCTCCTTTTCCTCTTCTTCTTCTTCTTCTTCGTCTTCTTCTTACTATACTGGTGCAGATAGTCAGTGGTGGGTGGGGATAGGGGAGAAAAAGGAAGCACGCGGGGGGGGGGTGTGTTTATTTATCTTTAAACAACAGGGAAAGGGAAACAAATCGTTTGTCTCATTGATTTTGACATTTTTGTATATCTGGTTCCAGGATGAAGTGGTACTCTCAAGAACAGCTTTAAAAGCAGTAAATCCTAAGATTAAAGGTTGGTGGCACTTTGCATTCTTTCTCCTTTCTCGGACGGGGTAGAGAGGATACGCGCTAGGAAATTCGGTAAAGTCGCTTGGAGCAGTCGCCGAAGAACGTTTACCTGCTTTACTCTTGTGATTGTACATTTATGGTGATCTGGACTAAATCGATTTGGTCGGGAAGTCAGTACAATGGAAATAAAATGACTGTCTGATATTGAATAATCCTGAAATACTTTCACGACAGATTTGTTTGCAAAAGCTAAAACAACTTGAATCAAGAGCCCTTTTTACTCACACGGTTACGAAAAAGTGCGCTAACAATTGCCGACAGTCGGACCATAGGTACCCGTTATTGGAAAGACTGTTCATTTCCAGTAATCTCATCTCCTCCCAGAGGACCATTTTTAATTTTTTTAATGATTTTATTACAGTGGCGAGTCGACAAAACCCTGATGATGGCGCCTCCAACGTCAGGAATGTAAGTTTTGCCTATTTCAACAGCTCAAAAAAACATTTTTTAGCTTTTAAAAAAATTCCAAAAAAATTCCAAAAAAAATTTAAAAAATTAAAGAAATTAAAGAAATTTAAAAAAATTCTTTGGAACAATAAATTTTTCCCAGAAAGAAGCAAAAACGGCTCCAAAAAGGCCAATATTATTTTGTTTAGTATATCAACGAGGTTTCGGCCATTTTACGACAATTCCGGATTAATTTAGAAGATTTCCTACGGCCACCGACGATTCCCAAGGACTGTCGAAGATTTCCGAAGACTAACGAAGAGGTCCAACCGTTGCCAAAGATGTCTGTAAAACCCTCCAAACACTTAACAGTATTTTCTTCGGAAACAGTAAACATTAAAAAATTGGCAAATTTTACAGCAAACACTAAAGATTATGGGCAAATAGCAGTAAACACTAAACCCCATTGAGACCCTCTGCTAACAAAGTACAATTATTATTCACCCTAGACAGATATGCGATATGCTGGACATTGTGAAAACAGGGGTGGGACAAGGGGTAATTTTGTCTTCCCGTTTTTCTTATCTCGACTCATCAGTTTTAACGAACCATGCAAATTCCTATCTTGAAACCTAAAACTTTTTTCAGTCAAATTTTATTTTCCTACCATTCTTCCTGCCATAATCTACACTTCTAATTTTAACATTTGGTATTGAAGATTTTACTGATCTAAAGATCCGACTGACCCTCACTGGTTCGTCGTTGTGGTTTTCCCTTCGCACAAGTGCTACTTTTCTCATGGCCATTAATTCCTGATTGACGGTTCTTTTATAGAATCAGGAGGAACAAGAACAATCCCATGTCAGGGAACCCTCAGGATCAGGTGTTAAAAAAGGTTGGCTGCTTGATGTTGATGCCTTTAGAGTAAAGTAAAGTAAAGTAGAATAGTTGTGAATGTTCGAAAATCTACTGAAAATATAATGAAAAATAACTGGAGGAACTAATGAGTGAAGACAGAGAAAACGATTTTAACCTTGTGGTAGGAGCGTCTGCTGGAAAGAGTAGGCCAACGAAGCTGCTCTATTGCTTCAGATGAGCGTGATAATCCGTGTAGATCTATTCTGTTGGCGCTGTAGTCGATCTATATCTTGTACATTTCTGTTTGCAAAATAAACAAGACCGTGCCTGAGTACCGATGCAAATATCAGCTGAGGATAATTAATTTGATGCGGCCACGACTTGCTAAATTTTTAGGAGGTATATTGTTTTTTTAATTATGTAATCAGCAAAGAGGACCCTAGCCTTCTGCAGACGATTACTAAACTCTAATTTCGTCTGTGCGCAGGCTAAGAGGACCCAAGTGGGATGTCATCTTAACATGCGTGTTCCCAACTCAATGGGCAACTGAGCTTGACACTGGAACATGAAAATAGTGTTTGAAGTATTATTAAGCCTCGTGTCTTTTTGTTCTTAATCAAATCTGTTTCAGTCAGTTTGAGTCGGCCGCAATATTCGCACTCGAATTCCCCAGAGTGTCGCTTTAAGTAACTATAATAATATTTATTTTTTATTCCTTTAAATCTCTTTGTAGGGAAGACCTCGAAAATATTTCTTTCGAGTGAACGGTCACATGTGTGCTTGTTCTGTAAGAAGCCTCAGAAAAAGGTGAGAAGACATCAAATGAGACAGCACAAAGATGAATCACAAGTGGCGAAAGCAATGACCATGGAAACTGCCCAGGAGCAAGATCTGGCATTTGAGAGGCTTCGCCTCTTAGGCGATTACCAACATAACTGCGACGTGTTGGCCCTGGGCGAGGGAGAATTAATCGTGGTGCGAATGCCCAAAAAAGTAGAAAAAGGAATTGCGGCTAACTTCTTGCCTTGCCCTAGTTGTATGGGTTTTTTCATGGGGTCAGAGCTCTGGAGGCATCGACAAAATTGTCCCCATCGGTCCCAAGAGGCTACCCCAAAATGGTCGAGGGTACAACAAGAAGCCAAGCTTCTGTTACCTACAACAGTATTGTCCACCAAAGAAGTGAAAAAGAGTCTCTATGACAATGTCCTTTCCTCTATGAAAAACGACGAAATAGCAGCCATTGCCAGAAAAGACGCTCTGATTATTAACTTTGGCGCCGCAATCTTTGAAAAAGTCGGGACAAAAAACATAAATTATGTTTCCCAAAGAATGCGCCAGTTAGCCAGGCTCCTCCAAACGTTGCAGAAAAAAGACGAGGCTGCCAATTTCGAGGAGTTCATAGACACTGCACGATTTGACGACCTAGTTGCTGCAGTGAGAGATCTTTGTGGATTCCAGGAAGAATCTCGGTTGGACATAGATGTCCCCTCACTGGCCTTAAAGCTTGGGCACAGCATAAAACAGTGTGCGCAAGTTCTTAAGTCATCATCTCTGAGGAAAAAAGATGAGGCAGCGATAAGAGAATGCCAGAACTTTATTTACCTCTTTGAGGCGGAGTGGGCCATCAAGATTAGTTCTCGGTCCCTCGCCTCACTGGGGTCAAAGAAGCAAAACAAAGTAGAAATTCTGCCACTAGCTGGAGACCTTATGCTGCTGAAAAATCACCTCGAAAAGAAGATGGCAGATCTTTCAAAGATTTTAAACGAAGGGGAAGAAACGCAAACCGCGGCCGGCCACTGGAGCAGCTTGGCTAAGACAACTCTAGCAAGAATAATCATCTTTAACAAAAGAAGATCAGGGGAGACTGCTACCCTACAAATAGGGCAATTTCAGTCTCGCCCAAATTGGGCCAGCTGCAGCACTGCTCTAAAGGCATCGTTGACAGCCTTGGAAAAGCGTCTTTGTGAGAGGTAAGATGTGAGTCAGTAAAATCGTATATTCGAGCAAGGGAAGATATATGGAAAGTCCGCGCTTTATGCCTATCCCATATTCTATACTCAGTCCGCACTCTCGCGGGGTTTATTTTCGCCATGTCAGTAGGCAAAGATGAACACAAAGGGCATTAAATTTCGCGATTAAAGTGCTCGAACTTTTCATAACTAATAAGGCAGATCTAATGAACCTCTGGCTGTTTTTACAACTCTTTTTATACTAGAAACGCGGACTAAAAATATAAAAACATTTCAAGCTCAAAAGGAACAACAAAACGTAACCGTTTAACGCATCCGGGTTAATCATACACTGTGATGCTATAAAGTGTTAGTACTTGTTTTAACATTAAATCCTTAGGCTCGACCTAATAGAAATCACGGGCAAGCGAGGGAGGACGGTCCCAATCATACTGACACCTGACACAAGGGCAGCGGTAGAGCTGTTGATAGAAAGAAGACCACCAGTTATTCCCAAGTCAAACAAGTACGTTTTTGCAAGAGCTACCAAGGGCTCTTTGGGTCATCTTCGTGGCTGGGACTGCGTCTCAGCCAGCGTTAAGGAAGTAAAGGAAATACAGAAGCCAGAGGCAATTACCAGCACAAAGCTGCGAAAATACATTGCGACCGTGTCACAAACTGCGGCATTGACAGAACTAGACGTAGACTGGCTAGCACGCCACCTGGGGCACGACATTAGAGTCCATCGCCAGTTTTATCGCCTTCACGAATCTACAACAGAGTTAGCCAAGGTCAGCAAGCTCCTTCTAGCAGTTGACGCGGGTAATATCGAACAAGTGAAAGGAAAGAGTCTTTTGGATATGTCAGTCGAAGGTATGTAAAAGCCTGATTTGTGATTGAACGCCTATATAACTAAATACTCGAACACATGCCATGATCTTACTTCTCATTGATGTTCTACATGAGACCACCAATTAAAACACGGATTAACAATTTTAACTTTTCCGAAAAAGTGATCAGAAGAACAAGAAAACACACCATGCAAAGTATGTTTGTAACTGTTTTGGTTTATTAAACTGACACTTTATTCTCTAATTATCTTTAAATATTGACAGATATTCCGGATATTTCAAGTAACCAGGAAAATGTCAGTGAGTCTGAAGGTGGGTTCACAGCGTTTACCACCGTAATAGTCTTAAGGTGCATGTTTCGATACAGTTTTTCGGAGACCATACCGATATTTTTCAATCGCCTTAAAAGGATTTTATGCTTGTCTGATCGCTACAAATTTTTCGCCAGTAATTGACTGTGGATTGAGGTTTTTCAAAACGTAGTTTTAATTAAAATCGATATTACCATGACAACAATAAGCAAAAGAATTGGAAATTGATAAAAGCCGAATCTAGACCTGCTACCAAAAATCCAACTCTAGGAACTTACAGTTTGGTGTTTAGCAAATAACCTCCGTGAGAAGTAAAAAAAATTCTGTATGTTTGAATTCAAATAAAACGTAAATATATTTCAAACCTCGTATTTTCAATAGCCGTGATGAGTAACTTCGGAATGCTGCTTAATATCATATTTCGAAGCTAGGAAATTTTGGTGTATATATTTTGTCTATTTTCGTTCTTGCGATCTTTTAATTAAAAGCAATCTGCTTTCTCACCACCTGTCTAAGCGCAACTTTATCCTAAATCTTGACTTTCAGCGCTTTTTTTATACCTCTGAAACTACTCGAAGGATTTTTTTTAAAAATCAAATCCCATAATATTCATAATGAATGTAAGAATGTCTGAAACTTTCATTAAGATTGATTCACTTTAACACCTTGAAATTTCAAGACGAACCTAGCCTGCGAACCGGCCAAAAATCTGCGTTACAAAATTCACTGTTTGATGTTATGCTAATGCTTGCTAATTAATGCGCACTGTACATACCTCCATGACAAGTACACTTCAAAAAAGAAAAACATGCGGCTTAATTTTTTACAAAATATTCTGTCACACTGAAATGCACTAGACAAGGCATATTAATTGGCATCGCCCTTTTTCACTCTCTTAGAGTCTGGCGCCTCAGGGGATGACGACACTGCAGATGTCCAGAGCAACAACGCACTGGTGGAACAACGTAAGAGTAATAGCTAACAAGTGCTTTTTGCAAGATTGATAAAAATTGTTCCTTGCAAACTTAAAAGAGAAACTGAGATTGTTTGTCAGCCCTCTTCAAGGAGTTCACGGGAAGCAGTGTTGAAAAATTCAGAAGCCGTTTCTTGTTTTCCTTGTTTGCTTCCTTCAGAACTGCAAAAAATAGTGTTCTACTTCGTGAAATTGACAGTCGCTATCACTTATTGTTTCAGGAGTAGCAGATACACCTTCAGAAGATGGTGGTAAGGAAACCATTTCTGATGGATTAGGGAACACCTTGACGTTTTTCTTACTTTTTATCGTGCCCTAGCCTTTTACGTATGTTTAATTTTATTTCTTAGATACCTGTTTGGGTTCTGTTTCCGCAAGCAAGAAAAGAAAGGGTAATGGTATGTACGTTTGTTTACAAAAGCCGATTAATTATTATTATTATTATTATTATTATTGTTAAAGACATTCTTTTAGGATAAGTAGCATAATTTAGAGGGGACTATGACATCAATCGACTAAGTTTGATTATCAGCTGTCTAAAACCTTTAATATTTCAGGTTCTGCGGGGCGTTCAACCAGCACCACTGTAAAACAGCGAAACAAAAGTGAGTTAATTCTAGATTGCCAATAATTAGAATTTATGAAGAAAATATGATCCCTGTTGTTGAACTACAGAACTGCTTTAGATTATATGGACTAAATGACTCATGCATTTCCAGTCTCTTATTCAGTTAATGAATTGTTATATTTTTCGGTCTGTTTTTTGAAAACCATAAAATCCTGTTATTTCAGAAGTACCTCGACGATCAGATGTATCATCGGGCATGAACAAGAATAGCAAAAGTAAGTTGGAATAACTTGACTTGACTAGGGCGAAGCCAAATACCGTAAAATTCCGAAAATAAGCCCCTCCATGTGTAAGCCCCTCCAAATATAAGCCCCCCAAACCGGTTACGCAAAAAACCCTCCGTTAAATCGCCCTTCCAAATATAAGACCCCAGGGGCTTGTACTTGGAATATTGAACTGAAATACAAGGTAAAACAAAGCAAAAACGGTAAATTTACTTCCAACTATAAGGCTAGCCCTATCGAATTTGAAACGCAAATTTCCCTCCGTAGATAAGCCCCTCCAAAAATAAGCCCCTCAAAAAGGGCCTTTGAAAATATAAGCTCCGGGGCTTATTTTCGGAATTTTACGGTAACTATCAAAACCGAGGATGTGCATTCCGATTCTTTGTTCGTTAACCCTTTCACTGCCAGAGTGTTTGATGGAGTTTTGTACGGTGACTGTAACTTTTGAGTCTATGGACAAAATCCTATGATGTGACCATTCAAATGAAAGCTCTCTACCTGTACTTTCACACGATGCTATTTGTTTCTCAAAATTTTAGAAAATGAAAGTTGCAGAATTTGGTCGAAATTTGCCTTTGGCCACATTTGGCAGTGAAAGGGTTAAAAATATGATATATAGTGTTTCAAACTTTTTTTTCCCTTGTGCTCAACTTTTACTCGTGTTTTACCGCTCAGCAAATTAAAAATTCCGATCGAGCCGATAACATGAACAACCCGCACTAATTTAAACTGAGTGTTTTTCGTTTTCCTTCCAGTGTTTGAGTTACAGGGATTCTACTAAAGCTAATTGACCTATATGAAATAAGATTGCTCATATTTATACAAAACAAAGTGAACTATATTCAGTATCTATGACTAAAGATTTAAATTGGATAGGTAGAATTACCCTATAAATGTTCATAAACCTGGAATAACTGATACCGGATCCAGGCCCGTAGCCAGGATTTTTATGGGGAGGTGCGATCCAACGAGGAGACGGACCGAACGAGGCCGGGGGTGGGGGGGTGGGTTGTCCAAAACTATATATACAGCATAACAAAATCACTCTTACTTAGTATTTGTTAGCCAGAGAAAATAGCTGACATTTCACTTAGCAACCACTGGTTTCTTGACTTCTGAGCAATAACTGCAATGACTGCTAGTTATTACTGACAATACAATGTTACAAATATGCAAACTTAATTTCTATTTTTCACGCCCCCCTCCCATTAGAGCTATAATTCCCGACGCCCGCCCCTCGGTACATCTGAAAATCACCACCATTTACGGTAAGACTCGCTTTACCTCGACAATCTCACGAAAAAATAGGGGACTGTGAACAGCCTACCGATATGTAAAAGGAGCTCATGTATAGAACTTTTACATTCGTGTTTAAGAAGTACTCGGATACTTTGAGGAATACTGTCCCACATTTTTGCACCAAATCTACAAACAAATATTTCAATTGATTTAAACGGTCGTCATTTCGCGTGGAAACCAGTAGTGTTGTCGTCAAATGTTGACTGTTTTCTCAGCATGAGAATGTGGCTCTGTTTGTTTATATTCCGATTCATGTTTCAGGCTCTGGCCAAAGCTCGGTGGAGCCCAATAAAAGAAGTAAGTTTGTTGTTCGTTTGCCACACATGCATATAAAAAACGCACAATAACCGAAACACAGAGAAAAAATTATCGCTAAGTTTTCCTAGCTTCCCCCGCAAGCTGTACAAGCTATTAAGTGGAATCCAGTTTTAAACAGCATTTTACCTCTGGAAGACAATCTTACCTTAGAAAGGTGAAACGCAGCTTGTCAAACATCATGTGACACTGGCTGTCCTTTAAAAATAGCAACCTCATTTAAATCTGGATTTGAATTTACTCCAACCATAAGGAGATTGAAACCTGCCTTACCCAGCTACAGAATTTACTTTGTTTCTCTCGTTCCCCCAGCCACCGCCCCCCATCCCCTGTCATATTACGGGCCTTCTTCGCGCATTGTTTTGCGATACAAGTGTTTCTAGCAAAACCATTTACATTTTGCGTATCTCTTTTCAGGTCTTGCGGTAAAAATCCCATGGGGAAAGGACGAAAAAAGAGCTGTTCTGCAGCATTTGGGGGCGTTTATAACGTCTGAGGTAGCACCTGGGAAGGAGGCCTGTGAAGAGTGTATAAGAAAGAGTGACGGTACCCTCAGCAGGCGCAATTGGACTGCAATTAAGTACTTCGTAAAAAACGAAATAGACCGAAGAAAAAAAATGTTAAAATAAGCTCAACTTATTTTACTATTTTTCTTTTCTTTTGTCGATTTTGATTGTTTCTCTCTTTATTCTATTCTCGTTTGGGGAGACAATAGGGACCTTACGATCCGACAACGGCGACGTCCATGAAAACGTCGCTGAAAAACAGACTTCGCATCATTTTAAACTTTTTGGCGATTATCCCAATTCGCCCTGTTACTTACAAGAAGGGGATTTTGGCTGGAGCTGAAGAAAGGGGAACCCCCTCAAGTTCGGACAGAGATGGTAGAATTTATCGTTTTGCCGTTCCCGTTCCCAAGTAAACTTAAAATTTGGTCATTTCACGTCGTAGTTGTGCAGTAAAGGCAATGAAATGTACAAAAAAGCATGATGCACGTGCAGATTTGTTGTTTTGCTCATTAAACCTATTGCTTTTTTGACGTTCCCGTTGCCGTCGTCGTCGTGGTTTCGTGAGGTCCCTAATAGCGTGCGCTCGGCTATTTCTTGCACAAGGTTACTCTTGGCCTGTTGTAAATAAAATTTGCCATTTTCAGACTCCAAAAAATTCTTATTAACCCAAATATTTTTATGATTTACAGCTCCCACGCCAATATGGCAGACCTACCTTTACAAGGGGCACCCAACACGATATGTTTTGCTTTTAATATCTGTTCACAGAAGCAAATTATATCAATAACATGCAGGCTTAAGTCCTATAATATGTAGCCATGTTGGGTCAGGTCAGGTCTAGTGCTTGCTACTGGTAACATTGTAACCCAGTACCACCTGCCGCATGGTCGGGTTGCCGGCGACTAAACCGACTCCCCCTCCAGCGTTACGCTGGTGAGGTGGGTGGCACGTCACCCTGCGGGACGAAAAACAATACCCGTAAAAGGGCGGATGAGCTCTATCTAGAGCCAACGGCCATCGTGCAAATTAGTTTTGAGGATATCTCTGGGAGGAAAAGCAAAAGAAATCCGGAATAGAGCCCATAAGGCTAGTACGAGCTACCTCAAATGCTATATGCGTGCAAGAAAAACGTGCAGCTTGATGCTGCAAAACAAGTTGATGCTGCTGGTTTTGCCATCCTCGTTCAAGCTTGTCGGTCAAACAACAAACGAGATTGTCATTCGATGTCTAAAATGAAAGAAAAAACAAAGAATTGAAAAAGCCGGAAGCAATTATAGCGAAAACGAACTTTGTACGCAAGCATGTATGAATATGTTGCCACTGTATCGGAAACAGCGGTTTTTTTAAAGGTTACGTTCCTTTCAGCCAAACATTTTTCAGATTTAGACAATCAAGATTGTCTGAATTTTTGTGCTGACCGCAACAAAAATCTGAAATAAAATTGATCAATACAGTAGCTGCTTGCTACTCTGATCTTCTTCTCAATTTCATTGGATGGTTTTTTTATTTCTTTACTCTAAATCTAAATCAAGCGTCTTCTTGTAGAGAAATGGAAGAAAAAGTAGCTCTTTAACTTGTGGCTTATACTGGGACTCGTCACTTGAAATTATCAGGATTCTGATTCAAACAAATTCAGAAGACAATTACGAATTCCCAACTGCTAAGAAACCCACAAACACACACACATTGGCAAGCGTTTTCGCTAGTTTACGGATCTTAGAGTTACAATAGAACTTAAGTTTAATATACTACAATCTACAATCCTTTTAGCGCATAGAACAAAGGAGAAGTATCAGTAACTTTTGCCTGAACTGACTTTAACCCGTCGTGTTTATCGATGAACGAGCACGTTCTTAAGAATAGCAGTTTGATTCATTAAATGTAACAAAAATCTCGAAACCAGATTGAAATACATGCCAATCTGAACGGTCCTAGGGCGCCGGTGTATCGTTCAGATTGCAATCTCAGATTGGTTTGGTCCTTGATGGAAAGAAAAGTCAAGTTTTCGATGGCAAAATCCCGATCTAGATTGGTCAAAAGGGACGCAACATTTGACAACGTAGATTGACAAAAGTACCACCTTAGGCATGAAGTAAAAGTCGATCGACAGTTCAATCATAGTCGCCTTCACTAATCCACGACAGAATTACAGCAACCAGCAGTAAGGTACTGCCAACATTACTAGACATCAAGCAGATGGCAGGATGTAAAAGACCTATTTGTAGAACGTCTGTATGAGGATAATTTGGTCCTCTCATATTATCCTCATACTTTATCAGACTGCCCTTAACAACCTAGTTTAAAACCGAACGCAAATTGTATAAGTACCAATTTAATAAAATTAAAACGCCCGACATGTACAGATTTTGATGTAACAAATACATCTACTCTCTTTTTTTACAAACCTGAGGTTTTATTTGTTGGTGGCAAAACAAGCAGCATCGCTAATCAACTTGTATAGCGCAGTGTTCTTTTACATATTTGACATAAATCAGTTTTACTCCCGATCAGTTGCTGTAATTCAAAAGACGGTGTAATGCACTTAGGACAGGACATTGTAGATATCAGTATAGTGGGGTCCTAATGTTTTGGTTAAGACCAAGAAATTAAGCCTAGTAAATGTAGCATTACAGTAGTCATAATCACGACAAAAGATCAAAACATAGGTTAAAAGCAAATCCTTAGAAATTATTGACATTGAAAATCTACTTGCACAGTTAACAATTTTAACTCGATGCTTATATTAAGAGGAACTTAGCTGTTCCTATTACAAATAGTTATAAGGCCTCTTTACATGGATGTGAGGACTGACTAAGACTGTGAGGTGTTGGCCCTGAGGGAGAGTTAATTTTGGTACGAATGCCAACAAAAAAGGAAGAACAGATTTCAGCTGACATTTTTGTCTTTCCCGAGTTGTATGGGTTTTTTTCATGGCTACAGAGCTCTGGAGGCATACGACAATATTGCCCCTATCGTTCCTAAGAGCCCCACCCCCTTCAATGAAGAATCTCGATTTGACGTAAATGTCCCGGCCTCACTGGCCTTACAGCTTCAGTAGTGGGCACAGCATAAAACAATTGCTCAAAATATCAGCTTTGCGAAAATAAAAAAAGATGAGGCTGTGATAAAAGAATGCCGGCCAGCACTTCAATGACCTCTTTGAGGCGGAGTGGACCATCAAAATTAGTTCTCGGTCCCTCACCTCACTGGGATGAAAGAAGCAAACAAAAGACAAAAATTATGTTTCCCAAAGAATGCGCCAGTTAGCCAGTCTCCTCCAAACGTTACGAAAAAAAAACGAGGCAGCCAATTTCGAGGACTTCATATACACTGCATGATTTGACGAGCTGGTTGCTGCAGTGAAAGATCTGTGTGGATTCAAGGAAGAATCTCGGTTGAACATAGATTTCCCCTCACTTGCCTTAAAGCTGGGTGCAGCGTAAAACAGTGTGCACAAGTTCTTAAATCATCATCTCTGAGGAAAAAAGATGAGGCAGCGATAAGAGAATGCCAGAACTTTATTTACCTCTTTGAGGCGGAGTGGGCCATCAAGATTAGTTCTCGGTCCCTCGCCTCACTGGGGTCAAAGAAGCAAAACAAAGTAGAAATTCTGCCACTAGCTGGAGACCTTATGCTGCTGAAAAATCACCTCGAAAAGAAGATGGCAGATCTTTCAAAGATTTTAAACGAAGGGGAAGAAACGCAAACCGCGGCCGGCCACTGGAGCAGCTTGGCTAAGACAACTCTAGCAAGAATAATCATCTTTAACAAAAGAAGATCAGGGGAGACTGCTACCCTACAAATAGGGCAATTTCAGTCTCGCCCAAATTGGGCCAGCTGCAGCACTGCTCTAAAGGCATCGTTGACAGCCTTGGAAAAGCGTCTTTGTGAGAGGTAAGATGTGAGTCAGTAAAATCGTATATTCGAGCAAGGGAAGATATATGGAAAGTCCGCGCTTTATGCCTATCCCATATTCTATACTCAGTCCGCACTCTCGCGGGGTTTATTTTCGCCATGTCAGTAGGCAAAGATGAACACAAAGGGCATTAAATTTCGCGATTAAAGTGCTCGAACTTTTCATAACTAATAAGGCAGATCTAATGAACCTCTGGCTGTTTTTACAACTCTTTTTATACTAGAAACGCGGACTAAAAATATAAAAACATTTCAAGCTCAAAAGGAACAACAAAACGTAACCGTTTAACGCATCCGGGTTAATCATACACTGTGATGCTATAAAGTGTTAGTACTTGTTTTAACATTAAATCCTTAGGCTCGACCTAATAGAAATCACGGGCAAGCGAGGGAGGACGGTCCCAATCATACTGACACCTGACACAAGGGCAGCGGTAGAGCTGTTGATAGAAAGAAGACCACCAGTTATTCCCAAGTCAAACAAGTACGTTTTTGCAAGAGCTACCAAGGGCTCTTTGGGTCATCTTCGTGGCTGGGACTGCGTCTCAGCCAGCGTTAAGGAAGTAAAGGAAATACAGAAGCCAGAGGCAATTACCAGCACAAAGCTGCGAAAATACATTGCGACCGTGTCACAAACTGCGGCATTGACAGAACTAGACGTAGACTGGCTAGCACGCCACCTGGGGCACGACATTAGAGTCCATCGCCAGTTTTATCGCCTTCACGAATCTACAACAGAGTTAGCCAAGGTCAGCAAGCTCCTTCTAGCAGTTGACGCGGGTAATATCGAACAAGTGAAAGGAAAGAGTCTTTTGGATATGTCAAAGGTCAAAGAAGCAAAACAAAGTAGAAATTCTGCCACTAGCTGGAGACCTTATGCTGCTGAAAAATCACCTCGAAAAGAAGGTGGCAGATCTTTCAAAGATTTTAAACGAAGGGGAAGAGATACAAACCGCGGCCGGCCACTGGAGCAGCTTGGCTAAGACGACTCTGGAAGAATAATCACCTTTAACAAAAGAAGGTCAGAGGAGACTGCGACCCTACAATTATCGTAAATGTCGACCAAACTGGGCCAGCTGCAGTCGTACTCTAAAGGCATCGTTGCCTACCCCCCCCCCCCCCCCCCCGCCGCCCGCCCTTGGGGAGAAAGAGTTCATCGTGGCAACAAAAGAAGAAGAACGAATTTTATTCCTTTAAATCTCTTTGTAGGGAAGACCTCGAAAATATTTGTTTCAAGTGAGCGGTCACATGTGTGCTTGTTCTGTAAGAAGCCTCAGAAAAAGGTCAGAAGACTCCAAACCAGACAGCATAAAAGTAAATCACGTACAAGTGGCAAAAGCATTTACCATGGAAACTGCCCAGGAGCAAGATCTGGCATTTGAGAGGCTTCGCCTCTTAGGTGATTACCAACACAACTGCGACGTGTTGGCCTTGGGTGAGGGAGAATTAATCGTGGTGCGAATGCCAAAAAACAGTAGAAGGAGGGGTTGCGGCTAACTTTTTGCCTTGCCCTAGTTGTATGGGTTTTTTCATGGCGTCAGAGCTCTGGAGGCTCCGACAGTATGACCCCTATCGGTCACAAGAGCCTCCCCCCCCCCAAAAAAAAGAAATGGTCAACGGTACAGCAAGAGGCTAAGCTATCATTATCGATAACAGTACTGTCTACTAAAGACGTGAAAAAGAGCTTCCATGAAAACGTTTTTACGAGTGCAAACATCAGCTAAAAGAAAAAGCTACTAAAAAGCAGGGTTTCTCTTTTCAAAAAAATTGGGCAAATTTGTTTTGTTACTTTACTTTCACATCCATCAGGCTTCCCACCTCCAAGTAAACAGGTCCTTAGCTTGTTGGTATGATTTGTTATGTTTATACGAATTATACTCTTGAGCCTGCGACCGCATACGTAATTCCGGTCGTCTCTTTTCCTATTTTTCGGAAGGAGAGAAGGGACGCGGACCAGAAATACGATTTCAGTCGCAATTTTGAATTTTCGTCTTATTCGTTGTTATAATCAGACTGCAATTACGCACCTTTGCGTCAGAGCAGAATTTTGCTTCCAGTAACCTGTTTAACCTAGTTGGTTGTCCAATTTCTTATTACAGATCATCAGCCGTAAATGATCTAATAGACACCCGGTAGTTTTAATTTTATTTTAAGCGTCCAAAATAGGGCGCTAACCGTCATAGAGAACACAAAGAAGCACAAAGAACACAAGCACAGAGAACACAAAGAAGCACAAAGAAGACAGGGGTGTCTAATACAAAGCTAAAGGCGCAAGCGGGGCCTTTATTAGAAAAGAGGCTTTTTTTATAGGGGGCGTCAATTGGATTATCTACGGTATTTATTTAGTGACTGAGTATTTAAAATCATTTGAAAAGGTTTACATTAAGCGATAGCCCAGCTTATATAAAAAGTTGATATATGATTGATACATATAACCGTCTAAACAGTCAAATAAATACACCTTATTCGATGCTTTAGCATATTATACGTGTGGATATTTTGCGAGTTGCGTAGTAAGAATACGAGCAATGAGCAAAATGTCCGCTCATATTATATGCTGAACCATCGAATAAGAGGTTTATTATTCCACTACAAAAAAGGTGTTGTTTTGCAATTGGTTTGTAATCTATTTTTTGGTAAGGGTCAGTTCGGAAACATCCTGAATCCGTCTGTAAGAATGACGTTAACACTGAGCAAAATGTTCGCGCGTGTTATATGCCAAACCAATGAATGAGAGGTTAACAATTTTATTGCAAACGAAAAATGTTGTTTTTGCTTCTATTTTCTAGTAAGAGCATCTGCCGGTATTTGACCTGTTGTAAACCGGCTAAACCAGGACACTACAGTGTATTACAGCCTCGTATTTTGCGCTTTCTCTTGACCTTGTATGGTAAAATAACATATATAATAGCGGAATAATAAAGACAGGTATATTTCATATTTATCATTCACATTGTTAATTAAGTGGTCCACCAGAACGTCCCGTTTACGTGTTCAGAAACCCAATAAACAACGATTTGAAAACGTGTTTCGGGTTTCTTCTTTTACGCCAGCGGACAGAGAGACAGACAGACAGCTAGGTATAACGATTAAGTCGCAATTAAGTCGCAGAACCGGAGAAGAGGATTAAGATTACATTTTACGCAAGTCGATCTGATTCCAAAGCTTAATAGTCCGGTAGTAAAAAGTTCTTTGTCCGGGAACTGTCTGGACAAACGCGCGGAAGCGCTTGCTACGCAGGCTAGTGCCGAAAGGAAAGGTTATCCGTTATAGTGTGAAAACGTATCCGATATGTGACTCACAACTTTATCGATCGGCACCCGTTACAGATGATTGGCCAAAATCACTGTTCTTAGAACAGAAGCCCTATCGGGTATGGTTTAGTGTGTCGGAGTTCATTTTGGTCCCAGCCGAAGAGACCTTGGTGGTTAGCTTCTCAGAAGCGCCTATTTTATCATGACACTTTGGGTGGTTTGACTCTATTTAAAATAGACGAAAATTAAATGGTATGCGATCATTAAAGGTGCGGTCCTAGTAATGAAGGTGTGTAAGCATGTTACCCGCAGAACGGGCTACTTATTAAACTGTTCCAAACAAAAATTTTGAAGTGAGCTTTGAAAAATCAAAGTAATTTTTAATTGTAGTAATATTAATTTATTGTATTACTTATCGGTCCTCCCAACTTTTATGTAGAACAAACCAGATTTTTGGTCCTCGTAAACCACCGTGTGTATGAGGCAAAACATTTAGAAGGGCGTTGTCGCTAATATCACGGTAGATTATTAAAAGGTTAATGTCAAAGTTACAAACTGACAATAGAGGAGGTCAATAGCGACCGGATTTTAGGTGGTCCCCGCAGAGTCGGTTTGGGAACCGGTACCCACAAACCACCAAAGGTGAGTGAGAACACACACACAAAAAAAAGAAAGGTGGATGTGCACGCAGAAAGATGAAAATAAAGTACATCAATGTACCAGTTAGTAGTTGGATATAATCAATTCTTTTAAGAGAATTTTGAAGCAAGCACGACTCTTAGATTAATATCAATAATTGTTTCTTCATAATATAATGTTGATCTATTGCTTGTTTATTTGGTCTAAAGAGTAACAGGGTTTATTCTAGGAATTGGCTTATTCTCTTACTCTTTGTAAGAGTCCAGTGGCCACCCTTGTTGTTATTCTGTAGGTGGTCATTTTTCCAAAAAAGAGGGGTGCATATGTTACCTAAAATAAGGAATATGATTTCAAGTCACACTTAAAAAGAATAAAATAATAATAAAATTTTTAAAACTGATGTTTTTTTTTGGTCCTTATTTAGATTAGTTTAAGGGACACGGTCAGCTATGGAACCACTGGTTTTGCCAGTTTGAAACTCATTTATCTCAAACCAGAATTAAATTTAGAACTGCTATAACTAGCAGTAACCAATGGTTAGGAAGTGCGAGTGAACATTGCATTTACCTTAGAGCAAGGCTGCTGCCTAAGAGAACTTTTGGGAGTCCTTCAGGCTAATAAAATAAAAGGCTACAATTCTAACAGGCCGTTAAAAAAACATTAATTTTATTAATGTGTCACACGTCTAGCTCACGACAAATGGTGCACTAATCTGTTGATCGATAACCTTGAAATTTATTATTTATCAAACTGAAGGGCACAAATAGTAGCATACAGTAGTAAAGGATCAACTAACATTCACGGGCCAATCTCCTCTTTCCTGTACTAGAGTTATTTTTTGCTTAATTATTGTATTTCAAGAACAGACACCTACAGCCAGTGTACTTAAACCAAGTTTTAATTAGTTAACCAGAGTGAACATATTGATAGTGAATGTATCTAAAGTTGACAATCTTGACGACATCCTTGAAACTTGATTCTCTCTCCTTCAAAACTGACTCTATTTTTGTATGAAGTTTAACTCTTGAACTAACAAAACTGTTTAATACTTGTGAAGGTACGTATTTGTGCTTTACACTAGGCAGTGTCAAGGCTACTGCCTAATGGGGGCCTGGTCGCCAGAGGCTCCTACAATTTACTTCTGGGCAACCAAAATTTAAAACAAAAAGCCCAAACACGCGCATAAAAATCATGATTCTCAGGCTAACTTACACTAAATGAAAAACAAAATTCCCCTCTCATTCTGCACCTTTGAAACAAAAACAGAACACATTTGGTTGTCACCTGTAGCAAAAAAATATTTCAGCCAATAAGAGGTAAACACACAAGCCCTTGTCTTGCTGCAGTGTAGTTGAAGTTTCTTGTCTCAAAATGTAGTCATAAAATCAAGACCTTTTCCCCAGTGTTAGAAATGTTAGGTCACTATTCCATGAAGCAAAAATTATGATACAAAGTCGTGACGCATGGAAAAGCAAGAGATTTCAAATTACACATGACAAAAAGTATGCTATTTTTAATTTTGCAAGTTTGTAGTGTTTTCTATCTTGCTATGAATGCAAATGGTACACTCAGAAGTTTATTTTATAATTATTTTATTCAGCATTGTCTATGCCTCCCTATTTATTGTTGTACATTTTGTGGAAACCTTTCAAAGGTTCGAAAAAACATTTCTGAATCAGTTTTTGAAAATCTTCATGACGCCTATTCAAGATCATTTAGACATAACCATAAGACATACACAATTTGTTACCCCTTTACAGCGTAATTCATTGTATTGTGCTGTGCGTTTGGCAAACCTAGAAGGGATCTTGGGTCTCTCTGTTCTGTCAACCATTTTAGTGAAGGCAGGGTTAATGAAAATCACAATGTCAAATGCTCACCCAGCTTGGCTGAGAATGACTTCAGCTGCTTAAGAATAGCAAAGGAAATGGCGATGGTGAGTGTTTTTTTTTGTTGAAGGAAGGAGATAGACATTGCTTTATTCTTGCAAGTGACAAGAATGAAAAGATCATAAAAATCTGTGAAGCAAACTTAAAAGCAATTTTACTGTCATGCCAGTAATATGTAGTTAATGGAACGTGACGCTAGTTATCAGTAACCCATTCATGTAGTCACGTTGCCAAGGTCAGCAAGCTCTAAGATATATTGTATTCTTGCATAGAATTTTATGGCCTTGTTCTCTTAAGGAGGCTGGTATGATCCACAGCATTGACCAACTTTTTCGAAGCACTATTCATGGCTAAGAGTTGGCATGTGCAACGCTGAGCTGTCTTGTACCAGCCTTTTCTACTGGCTATGCCAGCAGATGTTTGTCTACCTATAAAAGCCTAGAACAAGACAGTGTTCAGAGTTCACTTGGCTTCTGTTATTCAGCAAGGTTAACGCTCAGGATATTATTCTTCTAAAATTTTCTCCTCCCTTTGGAGACGAGGTTTGGGCTTGTTTTTGTGCTATGCCATCAAATAAACTAGGGACACTCCTCAGTGGTGCGGTTAAGTCTGGGTAGCGAATTCCCCCAAGCTTGTTGGCCGTGTTGCCGTTTAATATCACCTGCAAATCTTCTCCGATCCAGAACGTGCTGTATTGCATTCAGCTCGTAGTGCTGGGGAGATAAGTGAGGTTCTTTGGTCATGCCATCATCAGGCTAACCTAGCGCAAGGCAGTGCTCCCCCATTACAGCAATGCTCCAACATGCTTGACCAGAAAACTGAACACGTGATCCAAGCCATCCAATAAATGCATCACTTTGAGTACAGTACTGAAGATCACATTGGAACTTCGAAGATTTCGTTAAAATGTAGAATTCCAGTAAAAGATCTTCAAATTAGAGATGGAAAGTTCGATACTTGTGGAAATAAGAAATAGTGACGGATATAACCTCTGTTTTATCAAGTGTTTATTTAATATGTAATATGTGGAGCTTGATCTTTATTCTTTTGTTTACAGTTGATAAAGCCGGTAAATTTCTCCCATCGCATACGCCACCATTCAACCAAAGATGCTAGGTTTCATCCATTTGAACAATTCTATGGATTCTACAACATTGTCTGAAAGTTTAGAAGGATTTCTTCTTCCTCCTAGACTAAGGGGAAAAATATGTGCCGTACGTTTGATAATTACGAAAGATGTGACACAGTCTGCCATAAGTAACACGAACTGTTGGTGAGATTTCCCTCGGTCCCTCTCTGCTCAAATACAAACCAACTATCCGTCTAACAACCGTGTATTCAAAAAAGATGATCCTACGGTAATGAGTAATTATCGTCCCCTCTCCTTGCTAAGTGTACCAGCAAGATTTTAGAATCATGTGTAGCGGACATGATTGCAAAACATGTTTTCTCGGAAAACGAAGTGCTCGTCACTGACAACCAATGGGCCTACCGAAAAGGAAGATTGACAGAGCTATTACTCATCCACCTGACTGAAACTTGGCGACGAGCAATCGATAACAAATTAGTTGTGGGCGCCGTATTTATAGACTTCCAGAAGGCGTTCGATTGCGTTTCACACTCAATTCTTCTTCACAAGCTGGAGCACAACTTTGGAATCACGGGAAACTTACTGGCATGGCTAAGAAATTATCTATCTGATCAGGAAAAGTATACTGTAATTAATGGTGTACCCTCTGAGAATACCAAAGTTGCACACGGTATACCACAGGGCTCCGTACTCAGACCCATACTCTTCGCCTTGTACACAAGCGATCTACTGAAAGCAGTTAACACTGCAACGACGTTCCTGTATGCTGATGATACTACCATGTACTGTGTTGGTGAATCCGTAGACCAGGTCACAACAACGCTGAACAAAGCTCTAGAAGAACTCACCCTCTGGTGCAAACATAACTCCCTGGTACCACACCCCAAAAAGTGCGAGGGAATGAATCTTTAAACGAAATCATTTTATCGGTCCCTTAGGCAGTTTAAAAATTAACCAGCATTTCATAAAATGGTCCTCAAGTTCTAAGTTGTTAGGTGTAACCATTGACAACAAGCTTACGTGGACAAAACACATAATAGAGCTCAAGAGAGGGTTCGTTAACAAGCTCAATCTAATCAAATGCAGCCGCTTTTAGATCTATATTTTAACGTCATTTTACCCTCGGTTACATAATTATGCATTACCAATTTGGGGCTGTTGTACGAATAAAAAAGAATTTAATTCTTTGGAATCCATACACTGTAGGGCTCCTAGAGTTATATATAACATCCCACGCAACATACCCTCTGAGGATGTAAGAAAAACAGCTAACTGGGACTCTTTATTCGACACTTATAAGGTCAAAATAGCCACCTTAATTTATAATATATACAACCGCATAACTCCATCATGCTTGGAACATATAATCAAAAGGAAAGAGTCTAAGTATGACCTCCATCATCAACATCGTGTTAGCGTACAACGTTTTGTAACTTATTATATGAAAAACTCTATTTCTTACAGAGGATCCACTGTTTGGAATCTTTTAGAACCATCCGCTGTCAGTGCCAGGGACTTTGCCAAAAGGGCAAAAAAGTCTCACGCCCTCAGAAACTTGAACTTTAATGAAGAGTCACCGCAAATGGGTCGTCCCCAAATTGACAGTGATTTCGTCCTTTATTAATAATTGTATTCATATCTTTTATGGTACATTGTTACGAAAAACTGTATTGCATGACTAGCGTGACTTTCTAGAAGCTTCGCGACAGTTCATAATTTGTTTATTTTAGGATCTTGTGTCAGCATTTCTAAAGCGGTATATTTTGTAATCTTTCTATATAATTAGACTATTTAGAAACTTCTAGAATATTATTATAAACGTATATGAGTAAACGAGTTCGAGCGGAGTTTTAACTATAGTTTACCACAAGCGAAGAGAGTTTGACGATCAGTCGTGTTTAGTCAAGTGTGACGGAAGCAGTGCTTATTCAAGTTGGCAGAGGCCGTGTAAGTTTATTCAAGTTGGCGGAGGCCGTGCAAGTTTATCGAGTTACGTGCTGTTGTGAAGTTTTACTTAGTGGAAACTACGTTCATCTTTGGAATAAATCTTCTTCTTGCTGTTCCGACAACCCTGCGTTCAGTTTAGTTTGCAAGCTACCCGTCCTCTAAAAGATTACCTGCGTAACATACATATATCTCAACTTTTATTGACTACATTCAATTTTAATAATTTTTATTATTTTATTTTATTAACATTTTTTACACGGCCCCATAAGCTACATTAGCTTTAAAACCAACCGTGTTTAAATAAAAGATGTTGTTGTTGTTGTTGTTCTGATTTCCATACTGAGAGGTTTACCTGGCCTGAACCCTCGATCTAGAGCATTATAATCAATACGTCTGAACCAGGGGGGGGGGGGGGGGGGGAAGAGACGAGGTCTGGGACCGAGAAACGATGTTCTCACAACTTGCAAAGCGGTCACCCTGCGTGGTGGTCAGCGGATAATTGCAGTATTTTTCCCACAGTAGATATTTTTGGACTTTTTAGAAGCAAGAAGCGAACCGGTAGAGGAAATCAGAAATGCTTAAAAAATTGAAAAAATAATATCATGCATCTTTGTTTTTCTTGCATATCTTATTTGTCTTTCGGTACTGAAATTACGGGGGAAACTAAAATGCAACCGTGTTAGATCTTAACCAACAACTACGCGCTTGATCGATTAACAGGTTACACTGCGACCATTTTTGCCGGGCAAGGATAACTAGATGCTGATAAGAGTTACTGGAGAAAGTGTCAAATTTATCGGAAGCAAGTATATTCAGAAAGCTTTATAAATAATATTATGAGCTTACAACTCTACACATCATAACTGAATAAAAATTCACACTTTATAACATTTCACTTCGTTTATTATGATCAGTCAACACCTTCAATCCAAAGTTAAAATTCGAAACGATCCTAATAAACAAATCACAACTACTACTGAAAGCTCTGTACCTTGAAGCGACTTTAACTTTCCTAAGGTTTGCAGCAAGACACTGCTCGATAGCTCAACTCTTCGGCGTTTCTTATCAGCTGTACGAAGATGTATGCCCGGGGGGGACTCCCATATGAAACAGACGGGGATGAAAAACAGAAATTTTGGATTTAACCCCTAAAGGAGACCATCTGGGCGTGGCTCAAGCATTTTGTGACCCCTAAAGGAGACCATGTGGGCATGGCTTAAGCATTTTGTGACCCCTAAAGGAGACCAATCTGGGCATAGCTTCAGCAAATTTTGACCCCTAAAAGAGACCGCTTAATAACACATAAATACGACATACAATGAGTTTTAATGATATAAAGACATAATCATCGAATGCTTTTATCTTTAAAAGTAGTTTTTAAAAGCATTGTCATAAAACAAGTTAAAATTTGACCTCTGTTTCTCTTCGCATAATTCTGTGTTTCTTCGTGGAACCCTAAACGAGACCTTGGTGGCATAAAATATTGGCGCTTTGCCCGGAACACCCTAAGCGAGACCAAAATCCAAAATTTACACCCCTAAGCGAGACGACGAGCATCCCCGTCTGTTTCAAATGGGAGTCCCCCCCCGGGATGTAAGTTGCATATTCCAAACTCTGCAGAGGGAAATTGTTTAACAGAAAATGAAAACCACACACTATGTCTGAAAAGCGACATAAAATCAACAAATTCCCGAATTACCAAAATATAATAGTGAGAAACAGTCCTGCCTTCGACCGCCATGTTTTTGTTTCTTCTCAAGACCGTTGACTATGAATTTTGACGTAATGCGCATGATGAGTACACAAATCCGCTGGCAAGACCCTTGCTGATCGCTTTGCAAGTTGTGAGAACATCGTTTGGATTTCATTTAAGAGAATGTATGGAAAGTAGCTTCCCCCCCCAGTCTGAACATTGTGAAAGTCTCTTAAATCCTCAAATCTTTCTACAGATTTTGTAATTTCGTTTCGAATTCCCACATCACACAAAAATACCCAAATATGGTAAACGAAACTTGAAACATTCTACTTGAGATTCTTTGCTTACTTAAGGTGCTTTGCCTGCTTGAGGTGCTTTGCCTGCTTGAGGTGCTTTACTAGCTTGAGGTACTTTGCTTGCTTGAGGTGCTTTTGCAGAGTTATCCGCTGGTCAACCCAGTACCAGGCCTTCTCTTAAGTAAACCCGCTGACCGGGGACTGACGTGCACGGCCAAACGGGTCGGCCATGTTTATGTTTTCAACGCTGTGAGCGATTTGAAGGACTAAGCTAGTTATTCCTCGCCTTATGGACTTCTTGTAAGTGCCCTCGCTTCATCAGCTAAGTCTATTTGTATTGTATTGTGATTTTTGCGTTCCTGTTCGGTTGTAGATTGATTCCTTCATCGTTGTCATTAAAGTGAATTTTGCTCATCGAGAAGGCTCTTTCTTCATGAAGGAATCATGGTAGTCATCGCTTGTACTCTCCCCACCTGCGATTTCAAGACCGATGACGTGACAGAGACCCTCGCCATCGCTCTCTTGGCAAACCACGGCTTGGCCCATCAAGGTACGTTGTCTAACGTCGCTGGGCCTTCGCTACAGCCTGTCCCTCGTGGCCCCAAACTCGACCGGCCTAAAGTCAATATTGGCGTCTCGACCGAGGAGTGGAACGTGTTCACCCGCCGCTGGGAAGTCTTCCGTACCGGATCAGGCATCGATGAGGCATCTGCGCCCTCCCAGTTATTCCAGTGCGCAGAAAATGAGCTCGGTGACAGTCTCCTTAAAGCCAATCCAGATGCTGCCTCGAGTACTTTACCAGATCTGCTCGCTGCCATGCGCTCTCTCGCCGTAATCCCGGTTGCAACCGGCGTCCTACGCACCGAGCTGCTGCAACTACGTCAGGAACGCGACGAACCATTTCGCGCGTTTACCGCGAGAGTACGTGGAAAGGCTGAAACCTGTGCCTTTACTACGACATGTGAGTGCGGTAAAAATGTCGACTACACCGACCACGCCATACGAGACGTCCTCCTTAATGGGATATCTGACCCAGACATTCGCCGGGAAGTTCTTGGGACCAAGGATGTTCTTAAGACCCCAGTCAACGACGTCATCGCCCTCGTTGAAAATAAGGAGATGGCACGTAATGCCCTCCCGTCATCAACCCTGTCTGCTGTCTCTTCATTCAAGCGCCAACAAGATCCACCGAAAGAGCCCCCTACAACGACCCCGTCTCGAGTGGACCAGGCCAAACAAGCGACGTGCCCAGACTGCAAGAGCCTCTTTAAGATTTTTACGGAGGGGACTCGGGGCTGGAACACTAAACCTCATACCGTCTGCATCAATTGCTACAGGGTTCGCCGCCGCCGGAAACGCCCTCATCATACGCCCCCAGCGGCCCCACCTACCAGCCAGGCCTTCGATTCAGACCCGATATCCCAGGTTGCAGCGTGTCAATCCAGCAAAACCCGCCAGCGACGTCGCCACAATCGCGCACCCACAACACATTGCACCGTAGGGAGACGCCCACCTGTGAGACTTGACCATCATGTTTTTACAAAGGGTGAATGGAAACAGGCGCGCCTCAGAGAACACCCCAGAGTCCCAATCACCATTTCTGTTGACACCTCAGCCCAGACCAGATATGGCAACCCCACTCGCACCTCACACACTCACGCAGAGGTCTCTGCCATCGCCGACACCGGCGCACAGTCCGACCTATGGTCAATGAAAGACTTCCTAGCCTGTGGGTTCTCTCATGACGACCTTCTACCCGTCAGCCTTGGTCTGTCAGCCGCCAACCGCTCTCCCATCTCTATCGAGGGCGCATTCTTCGCCGAGATCACAACGAGGCCCCATCACAGTGAGGCAACATCGTGCCGCTCAATGATTTATGTCAGCACCTCTGTCCAAGCTATGTACTTGTCGTACGACTCCTTACTCAACCTTGGTATCCTGTCGAATTACTTCCCCTCGCCCCAGACGGTGGACACGCCGACAGGGAGATGCCACACCAGCGACCCTGAGTCTGTAAATACCACTTATGAGCTACCGCCCATCAACCCTGTGCGGGCTATTAACAACGGCTGCAATACATCGAGCGACCAACGTGACATCACATGCTCATGCCCTCAGCGTGACGCCACACCACCACGCCCCTCTGAGTTGCCGTTCCCCTGCACCGCAGAAAACAACGGGCAGATGAAAAAGTGGTTACTTCACCGATATGCCTCCTCCACTTTCAACACGTGCCCTCACCGCGCATTACCAAACATGGAGGGTCCACCGATCGAGATTCACGTCGACCCGACTGCCACACCAAAGGCATGCCACACCCCGGCCTCTGTACCGCTACATTGGCAGCAGCGAGTGTATGAAGACCTCCTGCGAGACGAGGCTCTTGGTGTTATTGAACGCGTACCATATGGTGAACCAGTGACATGGTGCCACCGAATGGTGATTACCCGGAAGCATGATGGCTCCCCCCGTCGCACTGTAGATCTCTCCCCACTAAACAAATTCTGTAAACGTGAGACATTCGCTACCGAGACACCCTTCCATCTTGCACGTCGCATTCCCAAAGACACGTGGAAGACCGTCACAGATGCCTGGAACGGCTACCACAGCGTCCCTCTGCGGCAATCCGATCGCCACTTGACCACTTTCATCACTCCGTTCGGCCGTTGGCGGTACACAAGGGCGCCCCAAGGATTCCTATCGTCAGGAGATGGCTACAACCGCCGCTTCGATGCTGTACTGTCGACCTTCGAGCGCAAAGAACGCTGCGTCGACGACACCGTACACTATGACTCCGACCTCGAGCAGCACTGGTGGAGAACCATTGACTTCCTCACACGTGTAGGTCAGGCCGGCATCGTGCTAAACCCAGACAAGTTCCAGTTCGCAGAGAGGAGCGTAGACTTTGCAGGATTTAGAGTATCAGACTCCACCATCGAACCACTCCCGAAATACCTTGATGCCATCAGAGACTTTCCCTCCCCGGCATCGACAACGGATATTAGAAGTTGGTTTGGCCTAGTCAACCAGGTGGCCAACTATGCTCAGCTACGTGACATAATGGAGCCGTTCAAGCCCTTCCTCAGTCCCCGCTGCCAGTTCTCATGGTCCCCTCACTTGGAGGAGGCCTTCCAGTTATCTAAAGACGCCATCATTTGCGCCATCCGTCAGGGTGTGGAGATCTTCGACATGCATAGACGCACCTGCCTTCGCCCTGACTGGTCCAGGCGTGGCATTGGCTACTTTCTTCTCCAACAACAATGCAGCTGCCCCTCAGGCATCCCAGACTGCTGCCCTGGGGGATGGCGGATAACCCTCGCTGGCTCTCGGTTCCTGTCCTCTGCAGAACAACGCTACGCGGCCATCGAAGGTGAAGCCCTGGCTGTCGCTTGGGGCCTTGAGCAAACTCGCTACTTCACCCAAGGTTGTGATAATCTCGTCGTTGTCACTGATCACAAGCCCTTGATCAAGATATTCGGCGACCGTACGTTGGACGAGATAACCAACTCCCGATTGTTCCGACTTAAACAGCGTACCCTTCCCTGGCGCTTCGACATCAAACACCTGCCCGGCAAAACCAACCATGCTGCTGATGCAACATCCAGGCACCCTTCACCGTCAGGCTCAGCAAACAGTACTACCCTTGGAGCGTCCAGCATCCCCGACCACGTAGAATCGGCGCTGATGGCGTCCATCCGCCAGGACACTCAGGAACTTGGTACCATCACGTGGTCCCTCCTCGCACAGGCGACAGCTTCAGACACCTCACTGAGCACACTCCTGACGCTTATTGACCAAGGGACCCCCAGTCTTGCCCGCAACACCCCCTCTCTCGCCACACTGTGGCCGATCTGCGAGTCCGTGTATGCACAGGAGGGTGTCCTCTTGTATCAGGATCGAGTCATTGTCCCCTCGTCCCTCCGCTCCCGAGTACTGCAAAACCTCCATGCCGCTCACCAAGGAACATCGATGATGGAACAGCGTGCCCGTGCCATAGTTTATTGGCCCGGCATGTCAAAAGACATCCGCGACACTAGGGACCGATGTGCAGACTGCAACAGAAATGCACCCGCACAGGCAGCCACACCTCCTCTCCCTACCACGCCACCTTCAACTCCATTTGAAGCAGTGTTCGCCGACTTCTTCACCTACGGCGGCCGCCACTACTTGGTAGTAGGTGACCGCCTTTCTGGCTGGGTAGAGGTGTTTGGTTCCCCAGCAGGCACAACCCTTGCAGGCGCTGCTGGCCTCATTCGCCACCTCCGTTCCTTCTTCGCCACGTTTGGCGTACCGGAAGAACTTTCCAGTGATGGTGGCCCAGAATTCACTGCAGGTTGTACAGAGGCCTTCCTCCGTCTCTGGGGAGTACGACATCGCGTGTCCTCGGCCCACTTCCCTCAGTCGAATGGCAGAGCCGAGGTAGCAGTAAAAACTGCAAAGCGTCTCCTCATGTCCAACACTGGCCCAACCGGCAGCCTTGATCATGACCGCTTCCTGCGTGCTATGCTGCAGCTACGCAACACACCCGACCCGGACTGTCACATCTCTCCGGCGCAGATCGTTTTTGGCCGTCCCCTACGAGACACACTCTCCTTCGTGAATCGGTTGGAGAAATTCTCCAATCCTCATGTGCGCCCCCTCTGGCGCCAGGCATGGGCTGCCAAGGAACAAGCTCTCCGTTCACGGTTCACTCGCACCACTGAGTCCCTAAAAGCACACTCACGACCACTCCGGCCCTTAGCCCTTGGCCAAAAAGTGTTTCTTCAGAACCAGCATGGCCCCAGCCCCACCAAATGGGACAGATCAGGGATCGTAGTCGAATCCCTAGGCCACGATCAGTACAGGGTCAAGGTAGATGGCTCCGGACGCCTCACATTACGCAATCGTCGTTTCCTTCGTGCTTATACCCCGGTTACACCTACCATCGAGCCGCAGCCAATGGTACCCCCCTCCCTGTCGAACACTGCCCGTCCCACCGCGCAGCCGCCACCAATGCCCCTTCGCTCAGCGGACTTTGGCTCCCACCCTTCGATGCCTCCACCGCCCTGCCAGGAGAAATCCACACCCCTACCTCCAGCACCTGACCCATTCGATGTGACCCTGGACGACCCTTCAGCACCCACTACAGAGGGCCCCACCCTAGCTGATCACACTCCGTCAGGACATGAGCCGTCTGAAGCCCCCACCTCAGACACCGCACCGGTCCCGGAACCTCACGTATCACCGGCATCGTTACCAGAGCCATCGTCACCCCTGCCAGCGCCACCACGATCATGTCGTGAACGTCGCCCACCAAAACGTTTCGAACCTGAGACGGGCATATGGGTACCACGTTGAGTCCGTCACCCTACGTTAGTCTGTAGCTCTCCGGACTGGGGGGGATGCAGAGTTATCCGCTGGTCAACCCAGTACCAGGCCTTCTCTTAAGTAAACCCGCTGACCGGGGACTGACGTGCACGGCCAAACGGGTCGGCCATGTTTATGTTTTCAACGCTGTGAGCGATTTGAAGGACTAAGCTAGTTATTCCTCGCCTTATGGACTTCTTGTAAGTGCCCTCGCTTCATCAGCTAAGTCTATTTGTATTGTATTGTGATTTTTGCGTTCCTGTTCGGTTGTAGATTGATTCCTTCATCGTTGTCATTAAAGTGAATTTTGCTCATCGAGAAGGCTCTTTCTTCAGCTTTAGGTTACTTGAGATGCTTTGGTTACTTGAGGTGCTTTGCTTGCTTGAGGTGCTTTGCTCACTTGAGGTGCTTTGCTTACTTGAAGTGCTTTGCTTACTTGAGGTGCTTTGCTTACTTGCGGTGCTTTGCTTGCTTGAGATGCTTTGGTTACTTGAGGTGCTTTGCTTGCTTGAGGTGCTTTGCTCACTTGAGTTGCTTTGCCTTCTTGAGGTGCTTTGCTTACTTGAGGTGCTTTGCCTGCTTGAGGTGCTTTGCCTGCTTGAGGTGCTTTGCTTACTTGAGGTGCTTTGCTTACTTGAGTTGCTTTGCCTGCTTGAGGTGCTTTACTTGCTTGAGGTGCTTTGCTTGCTTGAGGTGCTTTAGGTTACTTGAGATGCTTTGGTTACTTGAGGTGCTTTGCTTGCTTGAGGTGCTTTGCTCACTTGAGGTGCTTTGCTTACTTGAAGTGCTTTGCTTACTTGAGGTGCTTTGCTTACTTGCGGTGCTTTGCTTGCTTGAGATGCTTTGGTTACTTGAGGTGCTTTGCTTGCTTGAGGTGCTTTGCTCACTTGAGTTGCTTTGCCTGCTTGAGGTGCTTTGTTTACTTGAGGTGCTTTGCCTGCTTGAGGTGCTTTGCCTGCTTGAGGTGCTTTGCCTGCTTGAGGTGCTTTGCTTACTTGAGGTGCTTTGCTGACTTGAGGTGCTTTGCCTGCTTGAGGTGCTTTGCTTACTTGCGGTGCTTTGCTTGCTTGAGGTGCTTTGTCTGCTTGAGGTGCTTTGCTGACTTGAGGTGCTTTGCTGACTTGAGGTGCTTTGCTTACTTGAGATTCTTTGCTTACTTAAGGTGCTTTCCCACTTTCCTGGGGTGCTTTGCTTACTTGCAATGCTTTGCTTTGCTTTGTTTTTCTATGGCCAAAAGTATTATTTTTGGAACTAGAGAGGCTCTCTTCCCTGGCTAGTTATACACATTCCCTATCTAATATACATTGATCTGAAAGAAGTCTTTGATCGATCTGTTTATAGAAGTTCCGAAGGATTCTTGAGCTTGGCACACTATTGAAAGATCATGATGCAAAGATCATGCATCATACCTAGGGCATAATGCTGATTTACAATTTTCTTTCTATTTTTTTTTTCCTTTTAAATAGTTACATTCCGCATTGCCACTCTAAAGATTGTAAAGTAAAGTACTTTACTTGAAAAAAAAAAGAGGTACTTTTAATTTGAAGAGTAAAAATTTGAGAAAAAATAGTTTTTCCGCTTGAAATGCAGTCTTAGAACACATAATCTCCCCCTTTCGGACTCGTTGGATCGGGTCTCGACAAACTGCGTGCCAGCGAGCCATGCGAGGCATCGGTACAAAAAATGGAAACACAAGTAAAAACGGCAAATTTACAGATGAGGAGTTGGGCACTCATTATACTGATTAGGTTTAAGCACTCATTGTACTGGGTGAAGCTTTCGTTTTACGGATTAGGGTTAAGCTCTCCTTTTAAGGCTAGGGTTAAGAGCTGTTTAGGGGTAAACACTCATTTGCAACCGTTAGCGTTCAGTTATTGTTTTCCGTATTACTGTTTTCGATTTTTATGGTGTTTTTTTCAATGATTCTTCAATGGACTGCATGGCTCGCATTTTATACACACTCGTTGGATCGTATCTTCCATTAAAAATTCTGCCTACCGGCCTGAGAGCCTCTTCTTTAAACACTGTTACAAAAAAGTTATTTTTGATGAGGGTGTGCGAGCTAAAGCTCTGGGCCTATGAAGGAACAGAAGAATTTGCATTTGCATATTTGGCACTCACAAGATGTTGAACTCATGTGGGAGGAAAAGATATTAGTCACGTTTGAGATGAAACGCTCGTATTCCCCTGTGGTCATCCCGAGGTAGCAATTTGATATTTACCAAACGCGCATGAAACACGAGTTTTTGACTATGATTTATTTAGAATTACTTGTTTAATAAATTGTCATTAAAATCTTTGTGTACACTTAGCAAGACTGTCCATCCTATGACTGTATTTTTATTATCCTATTATTGTAAAGAATCATTATGATGGGCTCCTTACAGGCTCCCTTGCCATTCATCTTGCACTCGTAATCAATGTACTGATTGTACTTTTGGCGAGAATACCAAACTAAAACATAACATGAAATCCGAATTAAATGGATTCAAAGCGCTAGAAAGCCGCTATAATATACAAAAAATGGCTAGGCTTATTGAAACGAACCACTGAAACTAGTGAGCCTGTTTCGAAGTTAATTTGTATCTATCAGTCAACAAAGTCCTCGCTAACATTAACTAACTACTAACACAACTAAGGATTCCTTTCCCCACTGTCGGAACTGACCGGCTAGACCGTTTCTGTGGTATGGAGAATTTCACTTTAAATCAAAACTATCCAGCCAGATCAGTGAAATCTTAAATAGTATACACTTAAGTGACAGTATTTCCTCTGCAAAAACCCTCTGAAGAGCCGATTTCATTTGCCAACTGACTTGTCCGGCAGTGGGACGGCCGAGCAGTTCTGACACTGAATGGAAAGCGCCTTAAGTAACTAAAATCTTACCCTATTAACTTTTTTAAGACGCTCAAATTCTTTTCTTCATTTTTTATGCAAGCTTCAAATGCAAGAGTGGGGTCTTGACCGGAACCAATAGTCACTTGACTTCATAGGCAAGCACAAAAGTCCCCGCCTTTCGATGTTTCTGTTTTAAAAAGCCAGATTTTGCTTCAAATGTGTAATTTTAAATTCAACATCGTATTGAAATAGCGTCTAATGTATAGAGAACTCAATTTTGCAAGTTTTGAAAAATAAATCTTTTGACTTAGGCTGCATTCATTATGTATTCTACAGTGGGCGGGGGGGCAGAGGCATTTTTTTTTCATCGGCTCGTTTTTTTATATCACCCCAAGGTTCATACAAATTTTCATAACAGTGTCACTATTCAGCTGACTATTTATGGATGCAATTTACGCAATGGTTTAAGTTTGGTAATCCAGCGCAGCAATCCCATACAGCATTTTTTGTAGTGCATGTTGCCTACTCTTAACATGGGACAATTTTCCTTTTATCTGCCCCACTGATTTACAGTTTGCTGTACATGCGACCGCAGAAGTGCAAACAAAATTGTACATATTTGTTATGTTTTCCTCCGACAGCACAATACTTGCTGAACTTAAAAATGAAATAACTGCTTCCAATAAACACGTCTCCTCTGTTGTCCAAGACCCTTGCTTAATTTCAAAGTCGTTCTCTGCAAGAAATTTATCAGTTCTCTTCCTTTTTAAACTCGATGGGCTTGAGGTGCATTTAATGTTTCTTTTTTGTGGTGACGAAACATTGCTGGCTTCCCTTCTTCCATAATCATTGCTACACCCATAACAACCGCATTTATTTGTACATGGCCTCATTTCTTTATAACATTTGCACTTTGTTCGTCTTTTACCTGTGGTGTCGGTGCAACTTTTCACTTCTTCAACACCGTTTTTATTGTTTGCTCCACAGCGACAAGAAGATTGGTTGTTTCCAGGAGGTCGATTCCCACAGTTAAAACATTTACATAAAGACGTACAACATCTGTTACCGATAGCACATGGGCAACGTGTCTCCTCCGCATCACCTCCAGAAGTACAAAATAGTTTTTCCCTGGTCTTACTCCTTTGCCCACAGTAGCAAGCCCCCTTTTTTAGAGGGCTGACATTTCCACCTGTCCTTTCGTCAGCTTCTATAAGTGATAATTTAAAAGTAGAAATACTTTATTAATTATTGCTAACCAATTATATCATCCGCTACAGTTTCTGTTATTTAGTTCCTTAAAAATTCAAATCCGTTAATATTATGAAAAAGCGAAAGATTGCCCTCGAAAATTATCAACTTCTCAAAGTGTGCATGGGTCAAGAAAAATTGTTTCAGCAGCTCCCTACTGCATATGTATAGATTTGTTGGCTTGCTTTAGATAGGTTTAAAGAATTGCATTATGAAAACGTCGGTCTTAATCCTTTCACGAGATGAACTTAATTTCCCGTTAGCTGCATTTTACTTCGAGAACTGAGTATCCGTTGCAAAGGGATGATCTACCCGTAGTTATTTCTTCAAATCTTTGCCACTCAGCTAGACTTTAGATAACTACAAGTCTTCAAATTTGTTAGAAAAACTAGTCGCTACAGGGGCTTGTTTCAATTTTTTTTTTTTTTACCATTTCGTCCAAATTTCGGAAGAAAAGTAAGTAAGACACGACTTCTAGGGTCATATATTCCACTTGAAAATTTCTGCAACTAAAAGAAGTTTAGGTGTAACTTACCATACGTTGCGTCAGTAGCATCGTAGTGTCCTGCTCCATAGAAATGATATGCAACATAAATGGGCTCACTGGATAATACGTCATTGGGGAAGAATGGAATATACGGGATGGACTGGTTGGATGTAACTACCATAATTGGTATCTTTATGATGTTAGCGCAAATCTTCATCACCACATCACCGATTTCTCGATCAAAAACTCCCTTGGCTCGAAATTCGCTCGCTTTCCTCCATATTTCTTGGCTCGTTCCACAAAGGAATTGATTTGTTTCACAACATTCCGTTGTGATTTCATCTGCAAACAGCTGTCTCGAGCTCAATGCAAAGGTCGCTCCATCTTCGTCAGGGGGAAGTCGCATCTGTCTTACATGATTTGCGATGAGTTCGTCATTTTTGGCCCTCTTTCTGAACTGTCTTATTACACTTCCGAAAGCGCAATCGCCATCCTTTTGTACCTCATCTATACATAAAGCAAATCCAGCCAGTTGTCGTTCCAGGATCTGCACGTGAGAGTTTATAGTTGGATCGTCAAATGTCGCATCATCTTCAAGGGCCAGAACATTCCCAAAAGAACTTAAATAAATTAAATCAAGAGAATTGAACGACCTGTTGTTATTCTTGTTGTCAATGTTCGTAATCATTTCCTGCATTTTTTTAGCAGTTACCAGAATGCTCTCAGCAACAGCCGCATTGCATACGTCTTCAATTCTGTCAGCCATGACGACAAATGGTCCCCCATCACTTGTTTTGCCACTATTTTGGACATTGCTAGGTAAAGTAAATTGATCCCTGTTCTCTGTTACCTCAACATGCGAGTAATCCTTAGTTTCATCTTCGTTGATAAAACTATGTTTTTCACCTGGATATTGTCCTGCTTCAATAGGAACTGGTGGTCTTATCCTTTTATATATTGCAAGAATGTGGTGAACTTGTTATTTTTTGGTTGTGGTAGTAAAAAAAAATAATAAAGAAAAATTTATGTCACCATTTCGACAGTAACAGACGATCCTTTAAGTTGTCTCTAGAGCCTTTATTCGGGTGTAAATATTGCTAGGGCAGCAAACATGAAAAAGGATACTCTGATCATATATTAATGTTTCATTACTCTTGACAAGCGGATCTTGGCAATGGTTTTTTTCCAGACGAAAACCTTGATGGTGGGCAAGCTTTAAAGAAGATCATTGAGATTGAAAGTCTATACATGGGGGATAACTTTGCCCCAGGTTTATTAATCATTGGTGGTTTGGGGATGGTGCTCCATTACCAGGAGCTCAATGTCTTGTACGATGGAGTACCATTAGTAATGGCTTATGGACTTCCTGTCTCTGGGAAATCTCTTTCAGTTCAAATTGCCATGGCATTAATTGGAGAGGTTCAAAGCGTTGGAGGTAAATTTTAATTTTTAAAAAATACAGTGTGATGATTAGAGTGAATTGCTATGTAATGTTAATTGTGTACATGTGGTAATCCCATTTGCCCACACTTGGAGCAGGGTTTGGAACGTTCCTTACAATCCCAGGCCCCCCATTACAGGCCCCGTACAATATCAGGCCCCCCATATCAGGCCCCCCCATTCCAAGCCCTCCCATTTCAAACCCCCCCATTTCAGGCCCCTTACCATATCAAGCCCCCCACATCAGGCCCCCATTCCCATACCAAACCCCCCAATTCTAGACCCACCATTCTAAGCCCCGACGATCAATACGAGGCCCCACAATTATAACAAGACTATACTAATGATAAAAATACTAATGATAACGATAATAACAATATTAATATTAGTAATAAATAATAATATTAATAATACAATTCTTCATGTTTTAGATGGCAAAGCGGGTGAGAGAGCGGGAAACCAGAAGTTTATTTAATAAAAAGGTTATGCTTGCGCCATGCGTCACGCCTAGTATTCATTGTTCTGTTCTCTCTGTATATTTTGTTTGTTCTTGTTGCTTTTAGTAGTTGCCTTGTTGTTGCTTTTCCAAAAAAGCATGAAAGTGTTAGTATCGATAAAAGTTCAAGACTACTTCATCACTCTATTTGTATGCTGTTCTAGGTTGAATGCAAATCATTAGGCTGATTTAGCAACAGATCGGCCAGAACGGGAAAGCGCGCGACTACTTCCGGTGCCCTATTTGTCGCTCTGCCATTGGCCAAGCCAGTTGTTTGATTTGCGCACCTACTCTTTTGTAGATGAGGACGTCACTCTGATACCCCGTTAACAGGATTATAATCGTTTTTTACTCGCACCAGAATTGAAAGGCAAGAGAGGCCCTAATTATTTTCGACTTAACAATTTTGTAGAAAAAGGTGCATGGGTTAAGTTCGTTAGATCCTTGTGAACTAAACGTGCTTCTTGCATGATAAATTACACTCGCTGTACACTGATAACCAGATAACCGATGAGAGAAAGATTAATTTCAACGGAATTGCAATGACGTAAGGAGCAAATAAAATTGATTTGATAACGTTGGTCCCGTGTCGGTCCCCTGACCGGTTCGACCGTGAAAGAAAAAGTGGTCATTGTCAACCAAAAAACGCAATGAACGGAGGCGAAAAATAGCGCGTGATTTAGATAAGAACACTGAACAGAAGCAAGAAAGAAACCTATCAAAAACCTCTCAGATTACAAAATGACACGCAATCAGATAAATGTTCTGTCAAGGGGTCTTAAATTCATCCCCACACCAGTCACAAACACAGGTCATGTTAGGGCAGAACTTTTAAAAGATTTCAACGCTTTCGCTAGACGAATGCGTCTACATGCAATATATCTTTCATGGAAAAGATAAAGAGCAACATCCCTTTCATGTAAAGTCAGAGTGGGAGCCACCAGTTCGGCCATCAATCACACTAGAAACATAGCTAGAAGAGGTGAAATTACAACTTGCTAATATAAATACAATCACGCCTAGAAACAATCTACCCAAGAGGGAACAACTTGCCATCAAACAACTGAAACAAAACCCGGACATCAACATTAAACGAGCAGATAAAGGCTCTTCTATTGTTGTTCTCAACAAAGAAGACAAAATAAAAGAAGGTCAAATACAATTAGATGACAGAGAAAACTACAAACCCTTAGAAACACCAATGGTAGTAGAAACCTCTAAAAGGTCAAGAAATTGATAGATAAGCTTTACAAAGAGAAACATATAGACGAGATGACAAGACGATGGCTATCCCTCACGCCAAATCCACCGCGAGTACCACAATTCTACATTCTCACAAAGATTCACAAACCAACACCAGTTGGAAGACCCATAATATCGGGCTGCGAGGCCCGACGGAAAGAATCTCATCATTTGTTGATAGTCTCTTCCAACCAATTGCTAAATCGCAAAAATCGTATCTTAAAGATACGACAGACTTGGCTTCATAGGGAAAACCAGGGTCGTAGAAAATGCTATTTTAGTCTCTATGGATGTAACTAGCCTATACACAAACATCCCACAGAAGGAAGGAATTACCATTATATACAAAGCATACGAAACATTCTATCAAAACAAACCTCCAATACCCAGCCAATACCTCGCAGATATGCTCAGACTAATCCTAAGGGAGAATTCTTTCCAATTTGTTGGAAAAAACTACCTCCAAGTACAAGATACAGCTATGGGAACAAAAATGGCAGTTGCATTTGCTAACATTTTTATGTCTGCAATAGAGACAGAAATTATTAACAAAAGTCCGCACAAACCACTAGTGTGGAAGAGATTTATCGATGACATATTCTGATTGTGGAATGTAGACAAAGAAGAAATATACTCATTCATCGAACTAGCAAATAGCCACCACCCGACCATAAAATTTACTTCTGAAGTTTCAGAAACAGAAACCGCCTTTCTGGATACATGTATTTACAAAGGAGAAAGATTTAAGAAGGAATCAATCCTAGATGTGCGTACACACTTCAAACCGACAGAAACTTTCCAATACACGTACTTCTCTTCATGTCAACCCCTAGGGGTAAGAAAGGATTCATAAAAGGCGAGGCCTTAAGATTACTCAGAACAAACTCTTCTGAGAAAACGTTCGAAGAGAACATAACTAATTTCAAGCGAAGACTCCGTGTGAGGGGTTATAACAATTTTCAGGCGAACTGCATCGGGCCATATTTGTTCTTTGTTTTTTTTTCTTTTTCTAAATCCGGACGCAGAAATAATGCTAAATCTGCTTTTCAATACACTGTTAACAATAACACTACATAAAAAGAAGAAGAAAAAAAGAAAGAACAACGTATGGACCTTTAACACGATATTCGCGGTTGGTCACCCATCCAATTCGTAACCCCGACCGACAGGGCTTAACTTGAGAACCTTTAGCTTAATTTAATTTTTATACGTGGCAACGAAAACGTCACGCATTTCGCGCAATCTGAATTTTCTGGGCGAACCGGCTTTTTTGGGGGTAATTTTCTGTTTAGAATATCCGAGTAGACACAGCGAAAAAGTAAATTGTCATTTCGTAAACTACAGATTGTCATTTCGCAAACTACAGATTTTCATTTCGCAAACTACAGAATTTCATTTCGCAAACTACAGATTTCAAACCAAACCTTTTTCTCGATTTTGACATTCACTACACCTGCTCGTTTCCCCCTCTACCTTTTTCGCCTTTTTTTACTCCAATATATTCTAGAAAACTAGACCAGTAGCCACATGCAGTCACAGACTGCCTTTTATTTTGTTTTGCAAAGCCGACATTCTCTCGTGATGCTTGACTTCTGATAGGTGTTTATTTATCATAATACCTCTGATTCCAATTTCCTGTTCCTCTGTCTCTTGTTGTCGGCGTTGCCTAAGCTATGCTAAGCAAGCGATGTTCCTTCTGCTCCGCGGTTTCTTGTTGACGTCTTCTCCTTCGTTGTTCACGCTGAATTAGAAGTCAGCGTTCTCCCTCCAGATGATTTTCATTTCGCAAACTACAGATTCTCATTTCGCAAACTACAGATTTTCACTTCGGTAAATAAATGGTGACAGGCCATTCACAGATCCCGCAAGCGTGTCGCATGAATTTAATTACTTATCAACACGTAGTGCACGTATTAAGGAAAAAATTGCAAAAAAGAACTTGATTAATAGTCGGAGTAGTAACAAACCATGGACACAAAAGAGTTGTAATGTTATGTGGTGATTAAAAGTGGAATAAATAATGCACGTTTACATTTTATTGTCTTCATTTACTAAGTCTTTACCCTTTTTTGCACGGGATCTTGTGCGCAAGGAAAATATAATTTTGAACATATCAATAAGAGATTTTCACGACTTTGTAGAAAATTCCCTGACCTTGATTTTTTTGTTTGCTTTTCCTTCACGCGTCCCCACCTGACACTCTGTATATGTTGCTATACAGGCAATGAAAGTCAGGTTGTTAATATTATACATTTTGGTGCAATATTTTCCCAATTATTTACAAAATAATAACAAATTTTACAATTTCCTTGTTATTCTTGACATTGTTATTGGCCTCTTTCACGCGACAGACGAGCGTATGATTAGGATAAATGGCGTCAGACAAATAATTTGTCTTGATGTGAAAACGGAATGGTTACTTAAATTTGGGACTAATAATCTGTCTGACGTTAACTGTCTGCCGTTATCCGTCAAGAAGGATAGCTAACCCGCCTCTTTTGAGAAAACGGCTATTACTTTTAAAGAAACAAAATCGAAATATAAGTGAATTATCGGCAACCCAGCTTAATATACATGGGGCCTGATATGGTAGGTCGGGGCCTGATATCGTAGGTCGGGGCTTGGCTGGGGCCTGATATGGGGGGTGTAATATGTATGTGTAATCAAATGGTGACGAGTGAAATTAGGGAATAATTTCACGCGCGTTTTGTCCAAATCCTTATAATTTCCCGAGCCTTTAGGCGCAAGTATGTGTAATAGCAATCGAGGATTTTTGACTTGTTTATACTGGATCGTATCGTGAACTCCACTCTCTCAACGTTTAGAGCTGAAATTTGGCTTAAGTTTTCAGAATTTTTTGAGAACATACCTCTAAGAATCCTTCTTGATGTGCTCTTTCGTGTGTTCAGGTTTTCTAAAGCGTCTTTTTATGCCCTGACATCTTCATTCATGACATTTTAAAACTTCGTCGCCATCTTGAAACGGAGACCTACGGTAGGTTGCCATGGCAATTTTGTAATTTCACATGTGAAATTACAAATTAACGCTGAAATTTCGCGCCAAAATTAAGGAGTAATTCGTCACCTATGATATTAGGTATGGAACGTTCCAACCCTAGTAGCACACTTGAGCCCCTTCCCCCTTGCCTTGTCTTTTTAGAACCATCTTGGTCCCACCCAGGATAATCACAATTTGCAGTCTGTGATGGACAAACCTGAAAAAATGGACACTGTGATTTCCTAAACAATGGAGGAGGAATAAAAATACACACCATGTCATACTTCTGGGTCATACATGTGATATGATTAGCGAGTAATAGAATACTGTGATGAGAAGGTTTATTTTTCGTTGACTGTTTGTCTTACTAAAACAAATTTTCTCATTCTAAGAATTATTTCTTGAGCATTTACTTCACTGCTCTTGCTTTAAAACAATTTTTTTTTAGTTTTTAACTGCTAATTTTTCTTTCTCTTGTAAATTAATTGTACTTTAGAAAGATATACTTACCTGCCTGTAAACTGCATTGGTGAAACAGCAGGGGATTCGGAGTTGGAATCCACTGTTTTCACATTAAACATGAACACTCCTTGATTAATTTATTGACCTTCAAGCAGATATTGAATTTTTTTAACATGTGTTTCTCGTCTGTTTTGGGGTATAGAATGTACTCTAGCTGGAATATTAAAACTAACCTGTTCGAGGGCTCTCCCATTCTGGTGGGATGATGTCTCAGACTTCAACACCTTGCATGGAAGCTCTTGTTGTACAGACCTTTAACCAGGTAATTGAATGAAACAATATGAATTGGTGCCAATTGGTGGTTAGTGTTAGTTCTACAGCTTGGCAAATATAAAGTTATTAACTGGTACTTAACACGTTTTGTGGTTTGTTTGTCATGGATTGCATTTTTTTGACTGCCTATAAATATAAATTATTTATAAATAGGGCAGCTAGAGTTCAACCATTCCTTTACTACGTACATGTACAACAGGAATGAATTTGAAACAACTACAGTGAACATGCAAAAAAAGCATTGGTGTTTTAAAATTACACAAGGTAAACCAGTGGTAAGGGATGGAAAATAAAGTAAAATCCTGAACAATGATTTAAGAAAGAAGAAGTAAGCAACTAATGATTATAAGACAAAAAGGACACAAACATACAGTTGCTGACTGAATTTGGACTCTTAATTCGGTCATATATAATATTCCATTACACTTAATGTCAATGATTAACGTATAAATCTGTAAATATGTCATATAATATTTCATCAGTCACAAAAGCGAACAGCACGACAAGAAAAGGCAAACATGCAGCCAAGATGTACCCCGATGATGACAATGAACCCCCATTGTCTCTACAGAAAAAAGAAAGTGGAAAAAGAAAAAATTGCTAGGTACAGTTTAATATAATAATAAATGATTATTATTAGATGCTCGAGATATATAGCATCTTTATTTTGAGATTATATATTCATGTGCCAGCTGTTTGTATCAAGTGTTAATGCAAGTGGCAGATCAGAACAAACAAGAAATGTTATGTTTGTATGTTTCAAAACCAGGCGTCACACGCAATACACCTATTTAATGCTCTACGTTGAATGAACTGTGGAAGAACTGTTTATCTTCTCTTTATTTTGCCTTTTAGGGTGTTCTCGAGAATCACCACGATACCCTTTCAGAGGATTGGTGAATTTCAAACCCTTCAGGGAAGCTAGCTTGAAATTGAAGGCAGCTTTGCAAGATGTACTGAACAAAGCTGTTTGCAGCATTGGAACTATCATTGAACTTAAGGATACTTTCAAAAACATGAGGGACGATCCTCTTTTTGTAGAGATATGTCCACTGCTTGAGAAGAGTAACCTCGACATGCGCAGTCAGCTGAACTATGCTCTTCTTCTTTTTTCTACTGGAAAGGTAATCAAGGACAAATGGACATACTTCAGGCAGGGAAAAATTGTAAAGTATACCGCAGTGACTAAAACACAGGGGGGCATTGTACCATAACATTAATAATTTATAATTGACCAATCGGGCACAGGTTATGAAATTTAAAAGACGACTGATTTTGATGATGATAGATAGATCCTGGGCAAGGAAAAATCTGCATTCATAGCAAATGATCCTGGGACTCATTAGATAAATTGAGTTCATTTAGCCAACAACTTACATTGTAATTTCTGGAATAAGGGTTAATTAAATAAGATAATATGTGAAAAATGTAGCGACAGGTGTGAGGTTGTCTTTATTCTTTATGTCATCATAATTATTTTTATAAATTATATGGTTTCATTAATTATTTTTCGTTAATTATGATGTCTTATTATTTTATTAGATTCTGGAAAAGCTGGAGCTGACAAATCATTTCTTGGCCGTGAAGGAGTATTTCATTGAACATATTATTCCAGTTGTACATCAGCTTTTGGAAGCTGAAGACAGTACAGCAGTGAAATTAGATGTCTATGACCAAGCAGAAGAGGAGGAATACATGTCCCTTATAAAAACAATTGTGACGGAATCCTCAGCTCAACCACAAGAGGTTCTTGCATTTTTTAAAATACATTTACTGTATGGTATGCAGGTACTATTAATAAATATGTTGCAGTTAATTGTTTATCGCAGTTAGTTTTTGTTTTTCCTTTGTGTTAAGTTCATTTAGTTAGCATATATTACCATGTCCAAAAACCAGGAAAAAATTAACTGAAATAAATATTAACTACAACGCATACATAATGTTTGGGTTGTAATTTTAAAACAGTAAATATCTCAAAACCTTAAGTCCAAAAAGTGTCTAAAGCATAATTACTGCCGTTATGTCAAAAATGTGTGAATAAAAACACTTTTTTATACCTGCAAACTTTTATTAAATCAGACATAATTCTAAGGCTTGAGATTTTTAATCTTACAGTGCCAGTAGTTTTTGTGGGAAGTGGAAGATGATTTGAGTGTTTTCCTGGACTCATCTGTCAAGGGCTTTTTCACTACAATCAAAGATTTCAGCAAAATTATGATCAAAGTGTGTCTGTTGAATGGTTTTTATCAGCTTAAAATGTAATTTTGATGTACAAGGTACACAGTCTGTACTTGTATTTATGGCTGTGCATGTTGCTGGGTGTTTCTTATTCAACAGTACGTTGCCTTTGTACTTGATTGTATAACAATAATGATTCTGTGATTATAATAAATATCTCAACTGTTTTGAATTTAAGGCAAGAAAATTTTTCATCTCCAAGACTTCGATGAAGTCAAAATGCAAATGTGGGGATGTATTTGGCTTTAAGATAATTGAAGCACTCAGGCTAATTGGTGAACCAGAAAGGGAGCAAGGTCTGAGACGTTTTGTAACCAGTACCAAACGTGGATGTGCAGGCAGACTAACCTTTCCTGGCACTGGGCAGGATTCTGGCTGCATTCACATTCAAAGAATGCAGCTGCCAGAATCCATACTCAAGAGCATGGACAAAGGTACAATAATTGATTTGTATATTTACAATGCACAGTCAATGAGTAAGAAGATGCAATATTAATTTTTTAAAATATAACTTTTTATATCAAACTGAGAATTAATCCTTTTTCATCACTTCAATTCAAAACAATGAGGATTGAACTGTTAATATCTGAACACTTTTAAGCAAGGAATAGTACTTTTAGATTAAAGAAGCAATACCATTTCATCCTATTTTTTCTCTTTTGGGTTGAACTGTGTAATATCAGTATTGGTCATCTTGGCAATATTTGCAGATTGTGGAAGCTGTAATGTTATTTGCAAAACACCTCATTGTACTCATTTCATTTCCTGTGTGTACTTAAATGTGTACATTAAGGGCTAACTGCTCTAAAAATCATTATACTTATTGCTGGTTTTCAGTGTCACGCCATTCAAATTAGCTGAAAATAAAAATCAAAGCCATTCAATAGATAAAGTCCAGAATCTGGGAAATGAAAGGAGGTACATATGCAAAGACCCTCGCCAAGATTCAGGCCAGAGGATTATTTCGTATACGAGATATCCGAAGAAATGTTTTACCCAAATTTATAGAGATTTGTATGGAGACGCCATGCTGGTGCTCACCGGGATGAGCTCCAACATGGCGGACGGAAACCAACAGAAACATCTGTTACCGAGTTTTGCTATAAAAGCGTGAATTTATTCTTCGAGAAACTCATTAACATTAAAATAATACTTTTTCCAGTACATGAACTGCTTAGATGGCAAAATTTCTTGAAATAAGTCATTTTTTTAACCTACATGACAGCTCTCTTGGCTGTCATGTAAATGCCGCGTCACGCAAAATCTTAGAAATTCAAGCGTACTCTATCACAGAACCAAGAACCCTTTTGAAGCGAAAATTTGTATGAAAATTAGTTTTCAGCTGCTCTTATGCATCGTGAAAGTAAAATCTCGGTAGGATCGATAGTTTTTTAGTTTGAATTTTAGTGACGTCATGTGAAAACCAATAATAGCTTTCTAAATAATCATCTTTTTTTAAAGCATTTTCGAGCACGAGGAACGCACCTACATCCTGTAATGGAAGTTCTATGAATGTTAAAGTATGTATTTATATTTCCTTGCCCTACCCATTTTTTTGCTATATTTTAAGCATAAAGGGATTTTTTGGTTGTTCAAAAATAATGCTTCTGTTTTTTGTGTTATAATTATGTCATGTAACGCTTTCTGGAAATTTTGATGGCTTGGAAATCAAGCATCAGGGTTTTCAAGGGGGTTAAATTTTGGTCCAGGGATTTTTTTGGGTTTTGTTTGAAGCGCTAAGGGTTTTTTTTAACCTAAATCATTCCTGTCACTTTTAATCTGGAGTACCCTCCACCCCCCCCCCCCCCCCCCCCACCTGGGCTTTAAGCCTAGAGATCAAACTTTTGTGGATCTTTTGTTTACGGCTATCTTATATTTTCACGCATGAATTCGCCTGTTGATCAAACTAATCTGATTTTTTTAATGGTTAATTAATTAATTTTATAATTTTGTATGAAATCCCCCTTTATGATTATTGAAAAGTTAGTATAGCACATACCCACTAAGTTTCCTGTTGTTTTTTTAAGCAGCAAGTTAATGCAGCTAAAGCTGTGCCAGTGATCACTAGTAAGTACTTAACCTTCTTTTGCCTGCGATTAAGTAGTTAACATTAAAAATTATTCTACGCAAAAAGGATTCAGATAGTACATTATTAGCACATATGCCTGGTTTTCACCAGGGACACAAGCACAAGAGTATAACCTCTATTAAACGTCTTGTGTCAAAGGAAAACAAAGGCTTTCACTTGCATTTAGAAGTCATAGGTGTATCCAATGTATTTGTATTATTAGTTTCAGAAAACATTGCAGTTTCTGACCAGATGCCAGGGGAAGCCGATCCTCAGCAGGTGGAAGAAACCAACATTGAGCTTCAAGTTAATGCTAACTCACGAGAAAATATAACCCAATGTGAGCCCTTAAATGATTGTTTTTGTTTGTTTTATATTTCTTAATGTATCAATTTATCTACCAACCTGAAGTGTTTGCCAATTTTTGTTTTGATTTTTTTTTTTATTTTATCAGTGAGTTATATTTGTTATAAAGTGTATTATATAATGTGACTTAATCTCAATACTTTAATGTAAATTTTTGTGTTATTCGTTTTCTTTCATTTTTCTCTTTGCTCTTTGCTCCTACCTTATTCTTTTTAACAGTGAATAAAAAATTTTAATTGCACATTGCATTTGCAATTTTTTTTTTCAACAAATTTTAGTTTTATTAACATATTTTGATTAATAATCTGTTTAAAGCATCTTTCATGTGTACCAATGTACCCTCTGGAAGTTCTGAAGTTGTCGAGGTACATATTTTTTATGTCTTGCTTTAGTAATCATTCATTGTAAAGTAGACAAATTGTTATGCTCTTTTTCATCAGCTTTGGCTGAAATCAATAAAATTTAAAGTGCTTTTCAGAAATATTTAAAGTTATTTATGCTACAATTACCCCAGCAAAATAGACCTCTTTACTGATACGGCGGCCATATTGAATTAATTCGATTTAAGGAGTACCCTAAATCCTCTATGAAGCCCCCCGGGGGGCTTAAAAGAGAGGGGGGGCTTATGTAATTTAGCGAAACGCATCACCTGTAGCAAAAATAACGTGATATGAGACAGAGTAGACTTACGCGTTGTACAATTAAAGTCACTGGCAAAAGTATTTAATTCACTTGTGGGAGCCTAAAAGTAACAAAAACTTAGCTTAGAATTTTCACTGACAGGAGCAAGGTTTTCGAGGACGGAGTTGTGGTTCCTGTGCGGTACACTGCTTTGTCTAACGAGAAGAAAATAGTGGCAATTCTCCACAGAGAGCTAGAGTGCAAAATTGAGAAAGTTAAGCATATGAAGTTGGAGGTCATGCCGCCGAAGACCAAAAACAATATGGACTTCCAGCCTGAATAAACGCATAACTGATCAGTCCACGTTAATCGTTAATTTTTTTTTGAAGAATAAGGATTGGGGGAAAGGAAGGGGGGGCTTAATAGAGGATTTACGGTATTATAGGATGCCCAGGGGGGCATCAGCACATTTCGTTTCTGTTTTCGAGCGCTTTTCGGGATATTTTTCTGTAAAGTTTTGTTAGAATAATATTGTAATGGGGCAAAAGATCCTTGTGCCGTGTTTTGATGTATATAACGATCGCCCTTTTTCTGACAAATATACAGTGAAAGACCATATTTTTAATACTAAACTAGAAAAAGCCGATCATTATTACATCCAAACACGGCACAATGATCTTTTTTCCCATTACAATCTTATTCTAAGAAAATTTTAAGAAAAAATGTCCCGAAAAGCGCTTGAAAATACAAACGAAATGCGTTCATGCCCCCTGGACATCCTATAATACTCCTTAAATCTATTTGATTCAATATGTTCTCCGTATCGGTAAAAAGGTCTATTGCACAAGAGTAAAATTCTAGAAATGTCATAGCCCATTATATATTTACAGTTTGTACAATTGTTTTTTCTTGACCGTGAATTAAATAATTTCGACAAAATATTGATATTTATTATATTAATATCACCTACACATGGATGCTTCACTTCTGTTGTTGCGTTTTTTTTCAAGGTACAAGTAAATTCAGTGCAGCCTTTGCAGGTGATTTCCGGTAAGCATTGAGCCAAATTATGAATGTACCTTTACAGGCTACATTCTGTTATTACTAATGAATATTTTAGTAGATTAAAAGCTAGTGTTTAAGAGAGGAAATGTTCAATTTTCAAATAACTTCAAGTTTTCAAAGACAACAATGCACTTCAACTGAGCTATCCAGAACTCAAACCAGATAAATGCACATGCAAATAATTGTAATCAAGTGAGAGGAAGTGCACAGTGGAATAATGTTCCAATAATTTTTATTGGATTTACCAATACTTCAGAATGTTCTGGGAACAGTTATCCGAACAGTAAAAGTTGTTTTCAAGAGATCCAGCGATGTCATTCCATTGTTTAAAGTTGACTGTGAAGTTAAGAAAAGAACAACAGCTTGATTGTGGAATAATAGTATCCAGAGTTTCAGTTTTCACTATTTTATTTACATTCTTCGTCTTCAGGTGACAGCGACGAAGAAAAACAGGTAATTTTTGGAGTTTTGCTTTAGCCATATAACTTAGCCATATAACTTAGTATAGTATAACTTAGTATAACTTAGTATAATACCATAACGTGAAAAAGACGGAGCTCTTCCAAGTGGTAAAATATGTGTAACAATTTTAGGCGGTCATAGAAGAGGTGCAACAACCCGTAAATTTAACAATATGAACTTCTTTTTTAGGCACTTGATGAAGAAATACTTGCTCGTGCAGCAGAACAAGCGGAAAAAGCAGGTAAGAGTTTTTTCGAAGTTCGAACGAACATTCCTTCCCTGAGTTGTTGGATGATCACAGAGGTGACCTCTGAAAGGTTCTCCTGCCATGTTGTTTTTTTTAGCCTGACTTGCAAAAGAAGATAATCAGAATAATATCTAAAGTTTCTTCCGATGCTCATACAAGTGTTCTTTTTAAAGAACAGGAGATTTTAAATTTCGCGGACATCTAGTTATACTAAATAGTTAAATTTATGTATAAATGTAAAGATTGAGCCAGTTTCGGCGAGATCAAGAACTTGGATTTGACGATCGATCGTGGATAATTTCCTATGACCACACTGACAACTTTTTAAATTGCTTTGTAAGGTGATAAAAATGCATAAGTAATCTTCTTCGGAACTGTCGGGGTAACCGGTTTTTGTTGATTTCTTAATTCGCGAAAAAATTCAAGAAATCGAATGCATGGAGAAATAGTACGTTTCAACTATCAGGAGTTTCCAAAAATGGAGGGTTATGAAAACGGTTAAAAAATGACAGTGTCTGACGGAAATAAATCTAGGGGAAACGATGTTGGTTCGAAGAAAGGGGCTTCTACAACAACGGAGTATTCGAAAAATCTGGATAGGGAACCTTTCCAACCTTAAAGAATAAACTATTTTAGACTATGTATTCTAAACTATTTCAAGGGAGTGGTTCCCCCCCCCCCCCCCCCCACTCCAAACTACAACCACCCTCCTGTCCAGGTAATGGGGGACAGAATGTGGTTGTACATCTTACAAGAAAACTATTGAACTTTTCTTTTAGTGTATGCAGAAGCTCATTCGACGAAACCAAAGAGAACAAATCGAAAAGGTACAACCAGAAGCATATTATATGCTTCTGGTACAATATAAAGCAGTTGTTCAAGCAACACATAACCATAAGAGGAAAAGCAAGTTAAATGCTCAGTACCGTGAAAAGTATAATCTTGCACCGGTATTTCTATGTTTTTTTTTTGGACAAGATTAAACCGTGCTCTTTTGGTTGGATCACATTTTTTTTAAGGTAACAACTCGCGTTTATTCAAACTAGCTAGCATTGTAGAGTGGAAGAGGATAGAAATTGGTTAACAGCTATAAACGGAAGCAAGCTGCAAGGAAGCAACTTTCGGAATTTCATTGTATCCAATCAGCAAATGTAAAAAGAAAAGCAAACGAGGACAAATAAATGTAACACAAATTTGAGTATATAAAAAAAGAGATGTACAGCCCGGACCGATGTACAATTACTGCCACCTAATGTAAAGTTCAACTGAAATAACGTGAAAGTGACTGGAAAAAACCCATTTCTATTATTCTCTTTAACGGTAGGAAGAAGTAACGTGAATAATCTCCTTGACAATTTGCATCCCGGGACTATTACAGGTGAGTCGGGCATACTTCATCATGTAAATAGGTAAGTTATCGTATTACTCGTCATTACTTGTTAAGAGCGTAATATCACTTTCAATCCTGAGTAGATAATAACAACGAACGAGTGAGGGAGGGAGTGATATTGCATCAAAACAAGTGAAAGTCAGTCAGTACACATGATACCAAGTCTTAACGCTTATCGAAAAATTCTGTCAAGGTGCATCTGGCAATTCTTGAATAGGCCAATTTCCTTGGAAAGGGGTAACAATCTGACCATTTTTTTTGCTTTTTCAGGAAAGAGAAGGAGAACAAAGAAATGAGGTGTGAGCTGTTCAAGAGCTTCCAATACCCATGGAAACCATGCATTCTGAAATATGTTGGACTGCGTAATGATGTCAATTAATGTTAATTTTTTTTTTTATTTGTTCTACCAAGTCAGTAAAGCCCCAGTTTGACAAGGCATGGGGTTAGGGTTCAAGAAATACCGACTTGTTACTTTAACCCTTGAAACCCTAAGATCAATTTTTTTCGTTTGTTGCCCCTATTCATTTCCTACGGAAGTACTGGGGAGAAGTTGATAAAATATCAAGCAATTGAAATTCATCCCGCGAGACTCATGACCACTCTGTTTTACAAAGCAGTGATATTACCAGGAGAAATTTGAAATTTGTATTACTAAGGAAGAGTGCAGTGAAAATGTGTGAAATTTGATTTGATCACTCTTAGGGCTTAAAGGGTTAATTTCCTGAATCGAAAGAAAATAAAAAAACTTTCGCAGAGCGGTTGGTTCTCACCGTGGCCTATCCTTTGTATTACTAAGGAAGAGTGCAGTGAAAATGTGTGGAATTGTAAAAAAAAAAAAAAATGGTATTATATCACTAATAAAATATGAATACTTCACAAGGTTCGTTATTGGGCAAACTACATAGCTGACTAGTAAATGGGTGATTTGGCTTGCTAAGGACAGGTTTAGACAAAGCCCCATTTGTTGCCTTGAATAAATTAAATATTCTTTTAAGAATTTCTTTTCCAGAATATAGCAATGAAGATATCTTCGTCAGTAATGCAAGAAATCAGAAGTTTAAAGAGTTCGAGTGTCTCTGTAAAGGACAAATTTGGGTACTTAGCACAAATGGTGTTTTTGAATGTGCTAGAGGAAATCCGTTCTTGCGTAATCGTCGGACTAAACAGCAGAAATTTGGCCTAAATGAAAGCAATAAGATTTCCTTTTGCAATATTTCAATGAAAATAGCTTGGCAGTAGGCACGATGTTTTTCCTATTTACTCATCTTGCGCATTAGGTGAATTATTAGGCGACTCTTTACAATTTCTTTTTCTTTTAATTATTAAGATACACTTTAACGAGTAAGTAAGGATGTTGGAAACAATATATAATAAACTCTTGAATTGTTTAAAATTTTACTTTGTTTGTATGCTTTGATTTAGTATTTAGTGATTTTTCTTTCCCGTCTCTCCCCCCTCCCCCCCCCCCCCCAAAAAACATATAAATATATTTTAAAAACTATGAGAGGAGTCTTCTTTACTAGACTGGTAGACCGAAATGGCAGAGAAGTCAATACAGTGCATCAGGCTAACGAGAAAAGCTCAGAAAAGGCTATTGACGCGTGGCAAAGAGTCTAACACGCGGACTTACTATACCGTGTTTTCAATCCGCGTATAAAATTTGATCGATGATAATTTTCCTCTCAGTCTGAAATTGGTATGTTTTTTTTATGTGCGGGTACTGTCGGTAAAACCATAACGATATCGATAAGCAGTAAGGGAACAATATTCAACGTAAGTCTTCGGAATTTTGACAAGACAATATTGATTCCATTGTCGATTTGTTTGCAACTAAGAATAACTGTAGTGAATGTGATTTGTAAATGTGTTTGCCATCGAACTATCAAAGTACCAGCGGCAGACCACTCAAAACATCGCAGAATCGCAAACTACCTAGAGCAGCTGTCTGTACTGTGACAGTTCGGATGTTTGTCCCTCAGTATTCACAAGATAAAAAAAAGAATTATCGTTCAAAACGTAAATCAACGCCCGTACGTTTACTTTAAATGAACCCTAAAATCTAGTTTTTGTTTCCACACCAAAGATAGGAAATCAGATGTTTCAACTATTCAGTTCATTGTCTTTTTTATCCTTTATTTAATGAACATTACCGCTTTCTCATTCCTACTCAGCTATTTACTTCTTATTGAATTCATCTTACCATTGCATTACTTCATTCACGCGCGTACACGTCTTTTTTACAATTTGACCTGACAACACATAGCTTTGTTTTTCAATCAGTGTAACTTTTTTTTACTAAATTTAAATTTAATTTAATTCATTCTTATAAAATAAAATTTTGAGCATCACGTAATAAAGATGTTTATATGTCCATTAGTTCTGCGATTTTGCGATTGTATAATAGTTAAGGAACGGCCAACGTCACAGATAGAAGTTAATTTGGAAAAATTCCTTGGAAAGGGAATGCGCCTCCAAAGCAGCGTTTTTCATTGCTACTAGGGTACAAGGAGTAGCATACCAAATCAAATTGCAGGATTATACTGACAATAAATAACTTCATGTAAATCCCGGGGGGTACCGACACTCCCTTGTATAAGCCAAACAGTTCAGTTTTGGTATGTGTCGACCCAAAGAGTATGGTTTCTCTTTGCACCCTTTTTGGTCTTAAAACGGGTATAGATTTTGCCCATTTTAGTCTAGAATCGAGTATGGTTTTCGAGGGAGTTACAAGAGTGCATGAACTTAATTATCGTTTCAACTCCAAATTAGTAAGCAATAAAGAGAAATATGGGAATTCCAAATGGCTTTAAGGAATTTTTTTTGTTTGAGATGGTAAAATAACTTCTGCCTAAAGATCAGGACTGAAGACGGGCGTGGATTTGGTTTAGTCTGGTCGGAAAACAGGTTTTGTTTTGTCGTTTGTTCCATTTTTTTTTTTTTGTTGCGCGGAAGCACCTCAAGTAAGCAAAGCGCCTCAAGCAACCAAAGCATCTCAAGTAATCAAAAGCACCTCAAGCAAGTAAAGCACCTCAAGCAAGCAAAGCACCTCAAGTAAGCAAAGCACCTCAAGCAAGTAAAGCACCTCAAGCAAGTAAAGCACCTCAAGCAAGCAAAGCACCTCAAGTAAGCAAAGCACCTCAAGCAAGTAAAGCGCCTCAAGGAAGCAAAGCACCTCAAGCAAGCAAAGCACCTCAAGTAAGCAAAGCACCTCAAGCAAGCAAAGCACCTCAAGTAAGCAAAGCATCTCAAGTAACCTAAAGCACCTCAAGCAAGCAAAGCACCTCAAGCAAGTAAAGCACCGCAAGTAAGCAAAGCACCTCAAGCAAGCAAAGCACCTCAAGCAAGTAAAGCACCGCAAGTAAGCAAAGCACCTCAAGCAAGCAAAGCACCTCAAGTAAGCTAAAGCACCTCAAGCAAGTAAAGCACCTCAAGCAAGCAAAGCACCTCAAGTAAGCAAAGTACCTCAAGTAAGCAAAGCACCTCAAGTAAGCAAAGCACCTCAAGCAAGTAAAGCACCTCAAGCAAGCAAAGTACCTCAAGTAAGCAAAGCACCTCAAGTAAGCAAAGCACCTGTACTGTTAGTGCCTTTACTTTTATTTAGCCTCTCTTCCTTCTATGTGCACTGAAATCGTTTTTCAGATGGAATTGGAAGGTTAGGGATAGACCCGGGGGGGGCTACTTCCTTACAAGGGCTTAATGGGGACGTGCGGCCAGCCAGGGTATGTTTTTCGGGATTTTTGTCTTAAACAGGGTATCGATTTTATCATTTCTTGTCTTAATCAGGTATCGATTTTATCAATTTTTGTCTTACATACGATATCTTTTCTTGGACGATAAACAGCCTGCGACCTGCGCGTCTGTTCTACGAACTAAACTAGAGCAAAACTTTTTTTTCTGGTTTCGGGTTAAACGTCCTAAAAAGGGTATCAAAAATCGGAATTCTGTCTTAAACAGGGTAGGAAAATCAGCGATTTTTGTCTTAAACAGGGTCAAGGTATGAGGGGTCGGGCCGCACCTCCCCACCCGAAGATATATCGAGTACCCCCCCGGGGGGGATAGACAACAAGAAACGTGTTTGGGGTGGTGGGGGCTGTTTTCGTTGACCATATTCGAGTTATTCAGGCAAGCAAGACCAAGCCCGAGGTGGGCGTGGAGTGTCGGGGTAAAGTCCTGGCATGCATTTTCCAGAAATCTCTGGATACTGGAGTACTACCCAGTGACTGGCGAATCGCAAACATATGCCCCATCCACAAAAAGGGCGATAGATCAAATGCAAATAATTATCGTCCGGTGTCGCTCACCAGCATTACTTGCAAATTATTAGAGCATGTTATCTCTACTAACATCATGCACCACCTTGACACTTATGGAATCCTCTCGAACAGACAACATGCCTTCTGAAAAAAACGAAGTTGCACGACCTAATTATGCAGTGTATTGGATCTGATTGGATGACTGGACGAAGGCCTTAGACATGGGTTCACAAATCGACATCTTCATACTAGACTTTGCTAAGGCCTTTGATAAGGTCCTCCACGAACGCTTGAAGTCTAAATTACATCGCTGTGGTATAAATAACAAGTTACTTTTATGGATTGAGTCTTTTCTTTGTGAAAGAATGCAAAGAGTTGTACTGTGCAGTTCCAAATCAACATGGGCACGTGTAACATCTGGCGTACCCCAGGGAGCAGTTCTCGGGCCACTTTTATTTAATATTTTCATAAATGATATCACCGACGGTATCCAATCGGAGATCCGACTGTTTGCAGATGATTGTGTATGTTACAACACCCTATGCTCAGTTGAAGATTGTGAAACCTTCAGAATGACATAAACCGCTTAGCTGCCTGGTCGGATAACTGGAATATGAGTTTCCAACCTGCAAAATGTAAGACCATGAGGGTCTCACGTAAAACCAAGAACAATAGCCACCTGTACTTATTAAAAGGCATTGCACTGGATTCCGTGTCACACAAAATATCTTGGGGTCACTATATCCAATGATCTGAGATGGAACAGACATATACATGACATTTGTAATCGAGCCAATAAAATGCTAGGATTGCTCAGACGGAACTTAAACAACTGCAGCCATGATGTAAAACTTGCTGCATACGATGGCCTGGTGAAGCCGATTCTGGAGTACGCAAGTTGTGCCTGGGATCCACATACAGAGTATCTTGTATACGAGCTAGAAAAAGTACAACGACGAGATGCGAGATTTATCACGTCTAACTACACCTCGAGCTTCAACCCTGGAGGAATGACCGAGCTCCTCAGCCAACACGGATGGAAGTCACTACAGTCCCAAAGGAAAATATCAAGATTAATCCTATTTAATAAAGGAATAAACGACCTAGCAGTTCTCCCCCTTCATGACCTAACAGAACCGTCTAGAAGATTCAGAAATATGCACTCAATGTACTATAGGCCTATATTTGCTCGTACAAATATTTATAAGTACAGTTTTTTACCTTGTACTATTATTGACTGGAATCAATTGCCTCAAGACATTATAAACTTAAATTCCTCAACTAGTTTTAAAGATCATATTATTGACTTTATTAATTAAGTTATCAGTTGTTACAATAATTATTATGGATGAGCTGTACACTAGGAAATAGCAGTGCGCTGTGCATTACATATCGTTTGAGGTAGCACATTAAAGTATAAGTGAAGTGAAGTGAAAACCACGGACTTTGATGAGATCGATGAAATACGGTTCCTGGTTACTGATAATATATAGATTTAGCCAGGGCTAAAAGCGAAGCTCCCATTAATAAATTTATTATTTAAATCAAACAATAAACTTGTAATCCACAAATCAGTTAACTTAAGGGGAAATTCATATGGGAAAGGCTAAGTGATTTTAGAGTGAAACATCTTACATCGAGTCGGCCTATAACGTATATAACGTATATAACGTATATAATTAATCTGTCCATCAAGCAAAGAACTTTTCCTGATAATCTAAAAATCGCTAAAGTGATTCCTATCTTTAAACAGGGATCCCGTTCCGTGACTGTGCGATAATTATAGACCAATATCAGTTCTTCCAGTATTAAGTAAAGTTTTTGAAAAATGTATTTATAATCAACTTATATCTTATTTTTTGTCTGAAAATATGATTACTCATACTCAATATGGGTTTAAGCCAGGCAGTACCACTGTGGACTGTCTTGTTGATCTCATTGAAGAAATCTCTACGTGTCTAGATCAAGGAGATTATGCTGTATCAATATTTTTAGATTTGAGTAAAGCATTCGATACCGTCAATCATTCTATTTTATTATCAAAGCTATTGTCCTATGGCATTCAAAAACCTCATATCGACTGGTTCAAATCGTATCTTAATAAAAGAAAGCAGAGAGTTTTTGTAAATGGTAACATTTCTGACACCATGCCAATTACTTCTGGTGTACCCAAAGGATCGATTTTAGGACCATTGTTATTTTTGATATGTATAAACGACTTTACTCAATCTTCTGATTTTTTCTCTATGAGACTATTTGCAGACGATACCTCTTTAACAGCTTCAGCTAAAAATATAGATGAACTCTTATTTGAGATAAATAAAGAACTACCTAATATTTATGACTGGCTATGTGCAAATAAATTAACCTTAAATCTAAGAAAAACTAAATATCTTATCTTTCAACCTCGTCAGAAAGTAGATTATTTAACAATTAGTCACCGAAGGCGACGTGAATATCGGCGAATAGTCACCGAGACGAAGTCGAGGTGACTATTCGGCAATATTCACGTCGCCTGAGGCGACTAATTGTTTTATTATAATTACATTGATGATTATATATTCGAGAAAATAAAATTATTGATCAATTTCCGACCCCGAAACATCAGAAAATGTGGCTGCCATTTTGAAAACTGCTAGCCTTCAGTGCTATAATCACCGCGCGGTGATTATAGCGGGATAGTGCGAAGCTCCTAGCCAATCACAGTGCTCTATTTTCGATAGTCATCGATGTAATTATACTAAAATGTATTATTTCCGCTATCGATAGCTGGACAATGCTTAGAGCAAGTATCCAAAATTAAATACTAAGGTATCTATATTGACAGCCACCTATCCTGGCATGATCATATCGACTATGTGTGTGATAGAGTCAGCAAGAGTATTAATATTATGACAAAGATAAAAAGTTATCTAGGTAATCAATGCTTAACTAGTATCTATACTATTCATACCTTATTAATATTCATTAGACTTCGTGCATAGTATATAAGCATGTGTTGATTATTCATAGGTGTCAGTTTGTCTAATTTTGGTTGGATTCGCAGCTATGACTAGTACGCGTCCGTCCCAACCGAACGCTGTGGCCGATGTGCGGGAAGCGTTGCGGCCTTTGGACACTTCTTCTCGTCGAGAAACGCCGCCGTCAACAACGCCTGTATCACCAGCAGAAGCCGAGGCGTCCGGGAGTGGTGCAACTTCACAGGACATCAATAATGCCGTGACCTCGGAGGAACAGCAGTCGTCTGAGAACCTGGAGGTAGTGTTTCGGTTTCCGTTATTTCTGCTTTGTTGTAGGTTTCCAGTTATCGTTTGTTCGAATGGCCCGCTTTTGGTCCCCCCTTTTGTGCGTGTGTGTTTTCTTTCCGTTGTCGGGTTTCCTCGACTTTTTCTAAGCGGGTTGGTTTTCCGTTTCTGGAAGCACGTGTTGAGTAATTTATTCGACTGTCACCTTAGCTGCCACTCAAAGGATTACTCATGCTCTTTATTGAATGCACCGTTGTAGTTGTCATCTTTGTTATTTAAATCAACGTGAGTTTGTTTCCCCGTATATCGAAGGAGCGGTCGAGATAAATTTCAGCCAACACAATGATTGGGAAGGGGTGAGTCGTTGACTCCTGTTATGCCATGGGGTGGCATGAGAATAGAGGAACCCGGTCGAGGACCGTGGTATCAAAGGAAAAAGGAAAATGGAGGAGAAAAGGAAGTCTCCTGTTATGCCACGGGGTGGCATGAGAATAAAGGAACCCGGTCGAGGACCGTGGTGTCAAAGGAAAAAAGGAAAATGGAGGAGAAAGGAAGCCTCCTGTTATGCCTCGGGGGGCATGAGAATAAAGAAACCCGGTCGAGGACCGTGGTACCAAAAAAAAAACAAACAGACAAAAACAAAAGAGAGAATGGAGGAGGAAAGAAGCCTCCTGTTATGCCTCGGGGGGCATGAGAATAAAGGAATCCGGTCGAGGACCGTGGAATTTAAAAGAAGAAAGGAAGTGGCGGATTTCTGTTATGCCACGGGGTGGCGTGAGGAACGTGTTACCTAGTCGCGGGCCGTGCAGCTAAAAAAAAAAAAAAAAAGGGCGAAGAGGGAAAGAGCAAATGAAGGCTAGGTGAGTCGCGGACTCCTGTTACTCCTTTTATCCTGTAATATAAACAGAGGGCAAGGAATAAACGAAAGACTTTGGGGGGAGCGCGTCGCGAACCCTTGCGCGGTGGCCTCGCGGGTTCCTTAGGGTGACGCGTGAGCAAGCGCGTGCGTGATCGTTGACTTCGCGTGGTGCCTCGTGGTGGCGCTCGGTCGCTCGTAGGGGTTTCCCACGCGGTCTCAAGCATGTTCCGGTATGGATCAATTATCGGTCTCGACCCCCCGCGAAGATACCGCCGTTTGTTTGTTTTTTTTTTATTCTACGTCCACGCACTTTAACTCTAAAGTTGAAACACCTTTGAGAGATCTTCTTTCGAGGCGTTGACTTAATTGGCGTTGAAGTGATGTGGTCACGTGAAACGTGATGTCATAATGCTACTCAACAGAAATGCAAAATGGGGTAGGAATGGTTGATTATAACTAAGTTGGAACCATGGGTAAAAGTTTGTTTTACCGTGCGAATATTTTCCGTGGCCGAAACGGGGATCTTTAATTGGTGTCCATTTTATTGTGTGTAGGAATCGTCTACCACGGTCGGGACATTGAAAAAGGAGTTGGATGAGTGGAAAAGAAAGGTTGATTCTTCGGTGGTGGAATCGGCTTTGTCTTCACTACAAATGGTAATCGCCCGGCCGGCGGCCCTATTCGACCCTTACGCCGCCATTGCCGCTCTCGAAGAGGTAGTGAACGTTACGAGGGACAAGAAGGACGACAGGGCCACCCGATTTCAGATAGTCCTGAGGCAGTGCCGCCCGTTGGTTAACAGTCCAAGCCTACAGCAGATTCTTATTAAGCTTGTGGCAACAAAGGAAGAAGCCGAGGTTGCTAAGGTTATAGCCAAGGCGACAAAGGAGCCCGCCTCAGCCTACCGGGCATCGTTCGGGGGACGGACGCGGGGAACCCCGTATTCACGGCGTGGGACCTTCAACATGAGGCCTCCCACCGTTCCACGTTGCTGGCTGTGTGGAAAGATGGGCCACATCTCCCGTTATTGCTCAGAGAGGCGCTGATCCTGATTTTCATGTTTGTTCTGATATTCTTTGCCTGAAGTTATTTGATGTTGCTTCGTTGAAAATAAAGCGTTTGAGTTTGTACTTAACACGATTTATTTTTTGTTTTCTGTTTCTGTCCTATTAGTACTTTTCTTTGAGTCTGTCGTCTCGAGGTTAGAGAGGTGACCCCACAAGCGTTTTGCCTATAGGCATGCCCTTGGGCCCGATTACTCGGGCTACGGTGGTCATTCTCTCTGAACTCGGGTGTAGTTTTCTGGGTGCGGGTTACTTCCCCCTTCTGATCGCTCGTTTCGATGATTTCTTTTAGCCCACGGTAAACGTCCAAGGAGTGAGGTATTGGTGTTTGCGCCCTTGGAAGCGGAGAGGAGGGCTGAACATAGGGAAGTACGCTGGATATCCTTGGATGGAGACCCGAGTTCAGGGAAAATGACCAACAGGAAAATATGCCTGGCGGATATTTATCGCATTGTTCGGGGAGAAACAACCGTTTCGATGTCGGATTTGTCTTTTCGTGATCCTGATTCTTTCAAGTCCGGTGAACTTCGTACATGCATTAACCTCTGGGAGGGTATTTTGGAGGGTTACGACCAGGCCGAAAATGTCCTTGAGTGGATAGGAAAGGGTGTAAATATCAAGGAATTCATGAGGCCGTTTAGGGGGTCCTTTTGGGGCGTTGACTATGACAGCACGAATCCCCCATCGAAGGCCTTTAAAAACCACCACTCTTGTAAACAGTTTTCGCAGTTTGTCACGGAGACACTTTTACAGCGCATCGAGACCGGAGCAATCCGTGTCTGGGGTCGGGTTGGGGACGTAAGTCCGCCCCACTTGGTCCTTCCAATGACAATCGAACCGCAGAAGCCAAGGTTATGCATTGACGCCCGGTTCCTAAATCTGTGGATGAGGGATACCCCTTTCTCTCTTGACACGCTCGTTGGAGTTCCTCGCTTTGTGTATCCTAACTCCTACATGAGTAAGATCGACGACAAGTCTGGCTATGATCATATCCTACTTTCTCCTGAGTCTCAGCAATATTTCGGACTCGCGTGGCAGGGTTGGTGGTTAGTTGGTGTTACGCTCCCTTTTGGTTGGAAGAATTCCCCCTTTGTTTACCAAACTGTTGGCTTGGGTCCAACGAATTTTTTTAGGAACTTAGGGGTGGCTTGTTCTCTTTACATTGACGATCGCTTGAATGGGGAGTTGTTCTCTTCGGAGGGTTTTTGGTCGCGCCCCATTTCTCGGAGAAATCCGGATTACAGTTATCGGTCTGCGGTGGTAGCCTTGTATATAGTTTGTACAGTTCTTGTCGGTCTGGGTTATTTCCTGGGTATTCCTAAATGCGTTTTGGCCCCTGCGACTCGGATCCAGTATTTAGGATTAATTGTGGACTCTGCAGCGCAGGCTTTTCGTATACCCGAAGACAAGAAGTTGAAGTTTGCTCAAGTGCGGGAACAGATAATTCTCCGCGAGTCCACTGTTACTGTAAAGTCCCTTCAAAGGTTGATGGGGAAATGTATTTCTTTCTCTCTGGCTTTTCCCGGAGCTAAATTTTATATCCGGGAGATGTCAGCGTCCATATCAAGGGCGGCTAATGGTTGCGGGGTCAAGATATCCCCAGCCTTGCGAGAGGAGATTTTGTTTTGGAGGTTCCTGGACAGTTGGGATAAAGTGGTTCCTTGGAGGAGTGAGCGTCACGTCGCAATTTCCTTTACCTCCGATGCATCCTCCTTCAGATGGGCAGCGGTCATACGTCTTCCCTCCGGAACGCTTTCGGTTGGTGACTACTGGGGTGAAGACATTCGGGATGAGCACATAAACGTGAAGGAAATGTGGGCCGTCCTCAAAGGTTTACAATCTCTCCCTGAGGATATCCGCGATTGCCGGATCGATGCACAAGTCGACAATATGGTTGCTTTGCATTCATGGTCGGGGCGGGGACCGCGCTCGAGGGCCTTAACGCAGATTTCCCAGCTGATTTTCCAGTTCCTGGTGACCAGAAATCTTTCTCTGGACATGTCTTTCGTTCCCTCACACTCGAATCAGGCGGATTGGTTTTCGAGGAGGCTATCTCCCTCGGATGCTATGCTTTCGCCAAAATCTTGGGATCTTGTCCAGCGCCAGTTTGGGGGTGTTAACGGCCATGATCTTGATCTCATGTCGTTAGACTCTAATGTTCAATGTGATGGAAAAGGGAATCCGTTGAGGCATTTTACCCCTTACCCTACCCCTGGCTCGTCCGGGATGAATGTTTTTAATCAAGACCTGTCGGTATGCGATGGTCACCATGTAAAAGCTTATGTTTTTCCTCCTTTTTCGTTGATTGGCCCTTTGCTGCGCCTTTTTGCGTCTGTAAATGCGGCTGTTACAATTGTGGTTCCGTAGTTGTCCCCTTTGCCTGGTTGGTGGCCGTTGCTAAATGTGTTGGCCACCCGCAGAGTCTTGGTTGCTAAGAAGGGGTCTGCTGATGCGCTCCTCTTCCCTTCTCGATATGGTTTTGTACCACGTTTATGCCCTTATGACCTCTGGGCGTTTCAAATAGCACGCTCCTCCGCGGAGACGATTTAACGGGTGCTGTTTTTTCCTTTCAGTCTTTGCCGATCGTTCCCAGACTGTTCCAACCGTCCGTGTCATGTCCAGTTTGCGCCAAACCCAATGACTCTGATTTCCGCTTCTGTCAGAGGTGTGGTTATCAACGTCAGAGGAGAGTCTCCCGGGCTTCTCCTCACCTTAAGGCTCCTGTTATTTTGTCCGTTATAAGTGAGCGTAAACAGTGTTTGGTTGCTAGGCACCGCTCTACGAGATATCAGAAACAGAAGAGTGCCTTAGAGGTTGAGTTTATGGATTTCCTCGCATTGACGTCACAACGGGACATGTGCACGGCCGTTCCTGATGATGTTGTCGATTTTTTGATTTGGAAGGACAGTTTTGGTAAAACGGTGGTACATTGTGATACGTGTCCGTTCTTAGGAGAGCGAACTAATTCGTCTTGTTCTTGCCCTAAACGCTTGGCGTATGGTTCGGTTGACTCTACTATTGGGAAACTGAGAGCCGTTTTCAACAAGTATGGTAGAACTGCTATTGATGGCCCTTTTCTCGGGCTCGCTAATCCCGCCGCTTCCCCTGAGGTCAAGTCCTACTTATCGGCCATTAGAGAGGAACAGTTGGTTGCGCGGGTTGTCCCCAAGCAAGCGGAGCCATTCTTTTTCAGGGATTTGGTGATCTTATCGTCTGAGATACTTAGATGCATGAACACTCACCTTCGTTCTCCATCACAGTTGTATATTTTAGCTCGGGATCAAGCGTTTTTTAAAATACAGTTCTTTGGCGGTGACAGAGCGGGGGACTTGGGTCGGATACGGACGCAGGAACTGCTCTACTTCCCCAACAACGAGGGCTTGTTGTTCAACCACACCTTGACAAAGTCCTTGAGGGATGGTGCTTCGAATCTTTTTGGCCTTAAGCGTCACGGGGATCCGACAGTGTGTCCGGTTACTGCCGTGGAGGTTTATGTTAATCTTTGCGACTTATTGAAGGTTCCTGTACGCCGGGGATTTTTGTTTCGTCCTTTAAACCCGTCGGGGGAGGTTCTGCCTGCCCCCTTTGGGTCTGCTGCAGCCCAGTCGCGGTTGTCCCTGTACGCTAGCCGGCTCCCAGACTTGGCTAATCGGAACGTCACTCTGCATGGTTTAAGAAGTGGTTGTGCGATTACTCTTGCGCTGGCTGGAACGAAACTTGATCAGATCATGGACCATGTGGGCTGGAGATCATCGTCCACAGCATTGCATTATATTAAACTGAATCAAGTACTTAGCTCTGGTGGCGCCGCTGACGCCCTATCCTCATTGGCTTTAGACTTAGCGGACTCTTATAAGGACTATAATGATTTGCGGGGCTTTACTAAAGCCTTCACTCAGAGATTATTCGGATAAGGGACTTGGAACTTGAGTTAGGGTTGGGGACGCTAGCGCGTTTAAGGATTGGGCAGGTTAAGGGGGGGTTATTTTGGCGTGCTTGGATGATCTATTAAGGTAATTTCACAGTGGTAGGCGCAGTCTGGGGTGACTCTCCCATAACTAAATGCTAATAAGTATGCAGGAAGGATATTGAACTATTCATACCTTATTAATATTCATTAGACTTCGTGCATAGTATATAAGCATGTGTTGATTATTCATAGGTGTCAGTTTGTCTAATTTTGGTTGGATTCGCCCCACCCACCCACCCTTTCTGTGTACTGTATTAGCACCTACGTGTCTTCCCCAGCGGGTTCGCTCGTCTGGGGTGACTCTCCCATAACTAAATGCTAATAAGTATGCAGGAAGGATATTGAACTATTCTCTTGTTTACCCAGTCTCATATATGGTAGCTTATTGAGGGGAAATAATTATGATAATCCATTATCACAGCTCATACGTCTGCAAAATAAAGCAGTTAGAATAATGAATGACGTTCCTTTACAAGATCATATCACTCCTCATTATGTTCATCTAGGTCTATTAAAATTTCGTGATATTGTTAAATTTATGTACAATTGTTTGTTTTTATATGACTATGTCTCTGATAATAAGCCGTGTAATTTTCCATTATTACTTGTATCTGAGCAACATGATTATTTTACACGAAGTACATGCATCTGCCCAGCAATTACAGATTCCCCACTCAAGAATTAATATTCGAAAGTTCTGCCCCACCGTCATTGGTAAATACTATTGGAATGATCTCCCCCTTCATATTCGCAATAAATCATCAAAAATCCTGTTCAAAAAGGCACTTAAAATATATTATCTTGCTCAGTATTGACTTGTGTGTGTGTGTGTGTATGTTTTTTTTTTTGTGAAAAACAAAACTACAAAAGAATAAAGTCTGCAATCTTGTTAAAGGGCCATGATTAGTTCACTATAATGTGCCCTTCTCCGTTCTAATTTTCTTCTTTTATCATTATTATTATTATGTGCACGTAGGTTAAGCAACTATTATATTATTGAATACAATTACTGTATTACTGTACAATTAATGTATTATTATTGTACAACTAATGTATTAAAGGATGGAGTAAAAAAATAAAAACAAAAACAAAACAAAACATAGCAATCATCTTCGATCACATTCAAGAGCCGTAATGGTTCTTGATCACAGTGGATTATACCTGGAAAACAAATTCTTGGAAAACAAATCAGGCCGAATTTTTTGCTTTCGACAAGTTTACTTTGTAAAATCTTGCCAACAAATCCGGGGATATGTAAACCAACCTTTTATACTTTTTACACATCACATCTGAGGTGAAACCGTACTATTTATCATACAGACCTCGAGCGCAGTGAACATTAAAAGAGTTATGCTTCAACATAAATAATTTATTGCTTTTTTTTTTATTTAAGGGTTTTATAACGATGTGTAATCTTGAAAAGCGTTTGATACGCGAGGCAAAAAGATAACTCCTGCAAGCGATGTTCATGAACGACTAAAAACAAACAGCACAGCGATTTAAATTGCAAGAGAGACTACTAACAATCACTAAAACAAATATAATTCGGTTAAACATTTACAGACACAACAATTTTCATTCACGAAGATAAGTATTAAAGCGTTTCGAAAAATCCTGAGTCTTAAAGCTTAATAACTTTATGTTTTAAGCCGGCCTCGCGGTGTTTGCTTTTCTCAAAGATGAACTCGAGGCAAGAAAATCGCTCAAAGTTTTCTTTCTACAGCCAAATTTATAACTAAATATTCTTCGGAACGTGTTCTTCTATTTGCGGTGAGAAAATATATCTAAAGGCTCTTTTAAGTCCTGTAAGCTTATATCAAACCTGATATTAGGTCGGTTCATTGTCTCAAATCTTACAAACGTCAGTGAAACGAGCATAAACTTGCCGCATAAATTGTGCTCGACTACATGAAATTAGATATAAAAAAAAACTTCAAATTCAATCATTACTCAGGCTTACCTTTCGAGATGCGGTTCGTAAAAGCTATCAAGTAACGCGAGAGTCGCTTGAGAATTTTGAATCCTCTTTAATACGCATCAAGCAAGGTGAAAAACGAAAACGATGCCATCCGAAATCGGATTTCCGACTTTGACAAGCGACGCATCTCTCAACCAAAAAACCAATGAACAAACTAGCCATGAATAACAGACTTGATAGCAGCTGTATTTCATTTTGTACATCCAGTGGAAAAAGACAGTTAAAAACATCACAAGTTTACACAAAACTCTGTCAACTTCAGCTGTCAAAGTAAACAAGTTTCAAGATGCTGCATAAATTTTCCGCATGAACTCACATGTCAAATTTTGACCAATCAGAGCATAAAAATTGGGCGTAGAGCGTGACCAACGCGTGACCTTGGTGAGAAAAGGTCTTCCTAGCCTGTATTATTGCATAACTTGCTGAACTTTCGCGACCATGGTTAGTTTGAAATCAAACTCTTAATAGTGCGGGGTCATCATGATATAAACACGGCATATTTCATATAAATTTAAAAAAATAATAAACTTGAGCCTGCGATCATCTGAAAACCAGTAACTTGTCAGCAGATAACTTCAAAAAAGTGCTCGACCTCGATGGGTCGACACCTGAGCCCGCGATACGGTCAGGTGATACTGGTCAGCGGATACCTTGTTTTGACAGCTGTCAATTGATCACACTATTGATGTGCAATCAGTTTCCTCCTGGGCTTCCTGGGCTCCCAAAGTAGTTAGAAAGTGTGACAGTAAACATTGGTTTTCCTGTGGTGCGGGCGGACGGCGGGCGGGCGGGCGGTCGGTGTACGGTCACGTGATTACCAAATCTTCTGGGATGGATAGATTACTTTAGCTATGGGGCTACGCCCACGCGCGCGCTTCGCGCGCGCGAGGAGCTCCGCTATAATACAACAAAACGCATCCATATCTGACTCTGTGATTGAACTTTGACTTCTGGTGTTTTCCCGGGTATCTTGTCCTTCAAAGAGAATTCCATTATTTTATAAATACGGTTTTCAGTGACAATGGACTGATCAGTGTCAGTTGTACTAAAAGTTATGTTAAGCTGGTTGCTGCAAGTCATAGGATGATGAAATCTGCTTTCAAACTTTTCCTCAACCAATCCCAGCGTAGGCACTCGAACTAAATCGGACGTTTTTTAATCGAACTTAATCGACCGATAATGTTCGATTACGTTTGGTGATCGAACACAATCGAACTCTTCAAAAAAATTAGTAATTAAATCCAACTTTGATTGAGTTCGATTAGGTTTGATGGTCGAAGTTGGCATTCATTCGATTAAAAAATGCAACGTTATTAAGGAGATTGCGCGTGATTTCCCGAAGTTTTATTTTTGGAGGGTGTCATACGACTGACTATATCAGCGGGAGTAGTTGAGGTGGATCAGTGTACAGTACAGTGTATTTTTTGCAAGAAGAAGAACACCGAGGAAGAACAAGACTACTAATTATATTATTGCCATATTTTTTTTATCCTCAATCACACAGTGAATATTATGCTCCGTTAAAGACTTTCTACTTTTTAGATGGTTTTCACAGTGACGTCATCAAATTGTAAAGTCAAAATAGCGAGGTTTTACGAATTCTTGTTTACACAAAAAGTAAATCTATGTACAAGTTTCCACTCCCTTAGCATGTTTCATTTCAAAAATACCGTAATTTGAATTTCCGAGTTTTCACAGTGCGTTACATCAAAATAAGAATGCTGTCTCGTTGAAAAAAGCCTCTCCTCTTGATTTTCAGCAGTATAACCATTTTAAGTATTAGAAGATATGTTTAATATGAGCACGTATGCTAGTTCTCGAGTGAAAAGAAAGAGCTTTTCTAGAAAAAGTGAATTCCACATGTTTCTGTTAATTTCCGGCGGCCATGTTGGTGGACCAACACGGTCCACCAATATGGCGTCTCGATACAAAGCTCTACAAAGTTGCGTGAAACGTTTAGGCAAATAACTCAGAAACTGAAGGCCACAAAAAACTGTGTCTTGGACAAATTGTTTATATATTAGCCTTTTATAACATTTCATTTTCTTGGCTTCTTCCACTGGACGGTTTCCAATTTATTTTTTCGTTGCGTGACAGTGAAAACGATCTATGGAGTCTTTTTTAGGTTCAGACCCCCTCCAGTTTCGTATCTGCCACGTGGACCTGGGAAGACCCTGGGAAACTAAGCAGCGCTAAGCGAGCGATCACTAAACCCGGAACATTTATTCTTCATGATCTTAGATAATCTGGTTGTTTTGTTGCTTTGTTCTTGCCTATTTTGAGTGTAGGCTAGAACGTTCAATTAAGTTCGATTGCTTTGATTGAGTGCGGAAATAGAACTCTCACGAATGTTTTGGGTTCGACTGTGTTCGATTAAGTTCGATTACCAAACGGCAGTTCAAGTGGTTACGTCGGGACCAATCTCGGCAGCAAGTACAGTGCAAGAAATAAATGCCGGATTGGTCGTTTTCATGACACTATAGAGTAAAGACGGTTTATCGGCCGCCGCCCATGCACAGACAGGCGGCTACTCCCTCATCAAAATACGCCAAAAACGGGGGTTTTGAGCGGGAAAGAAACGCGAGGGGGCGCCTAAAACCCCCCTTTCCCTTCCCTTTCAAGCACCTGCCACGCAGGCCATAGACGGATTAGTTCGACTCCAATAACTTCAGTTTGATACTGATTGCAGACAAATCCAGCTTATATAGGCTTGAATTAATAGAAAACGAGGCGCACGAAGTAGTATCCGGCGTATGTAAGAGAAACTAAATCTGAAAAGTTCTTTAAGGGGTTTGGCTTGACAGACTCTTGACGTTCGAATGGTGGATTTATTTTTTAAAAATTTCAGCTGGTATTTCTATAGCTTTAGTTTTATCTCGATGGATTTTTGTATTTTTTTCAGCTAACTGATTTTCTTCAATTAGCCATTTTTTTGGCGGATATGATCACATTCACTTATTCAATATCCTATGTCCAATCTCTACATTTTAATTTTTTACCTGTGGCTACAGTGTAATAAAATTGACTTATAAGTCCCTTAGTATATTTGTGTTTAGAATGAACAGAAACTATTGGTCAAATATTCTTTTAATTATATTTTACAAAATGCGGAGAATCAGAGGTAACTGGTCAAACTTGTTTTGCTATTCTCTTCTTCTCATGTGAACTAGATTGATGAAAAACGAATAACATGGCGAGAGAGGGTGCTAAACAAGGTAAATCAAAAGTCTAACCAAAGGTCTTTTTGTATAAACCTAGTAACGTAAACTATCCCTCATTTTCAAAATTAATTGTGTTAATATCAAAATTTCAAAACGATTACAAAATTGTCTAATCTTGGCTATCACACCTTAATATCCGGATAGCACGAGTCCAAAAAGATCCAGATTGTTTAGACTTTCGTGCTAGACGGAACAAACATTTGAAATAACTGGATTCATCCATACAGCAGCTGCCTGCTGCTCTGACATTCTTCTCAATTTCAACAATTTCCGCTAAACTCAGCGTCTTCTCTAAGTGGAGAAATGGAAATAAACCTTGCTCTTTACTTAAAATTATCTGGAATTTGATTCAAGAACATTCAGGCCCAGTTCAAACGTCGACTCAGGCAAGATAAGGCATGAGTTGAAAGGCTAAAAAGACCCCCCACAGAGAATGCAAAGATCCTCTTTAATGAAACAGTAGGATCCAAGTAAACGGTTCCACAAAGATATGATAAAACATATCTCACAAAAATAGTTTTGGAAAATCATCCCAAGCATCACGTGACATTCCTTAGACCATGACGTCAAAAACCGGGGCAAGGTTGTTAAACATCAGAATAAAATTAATTGTCATCAAATTGTCAGCAAAACTATCTGGATTGTCAATTAGCCTTGCAAGGTGGATTAAAGCATTTTTACTAAGAATTATTAAAGTATTTTATAAGTCACGTGACCTGTTTTTCCTTATTTCGTAATCCTTGCTCCACTTACGCATACATGCAGAGCTATTTCATAATATCCAGGCCTTGGGAAAAACACAGGTGCCCAATCCTTAAGCGGCATAGAACAAAGGAGGAGTATAAATAACTTTTGCCTGAACTAACGTCTTTATTGATGAGCGCGCACATTCTTGCGATCGAAAAGCAGTTTCGTTAAATGGAACAAAAATCTGAAACCAGATTGAGATACCAATCAAAACGATACAAGTACGGAGGTGGATCGTTCAGATTACAACCTTACATTGGTTTAGTCCTTGATGCAAAACGGAAAATCAAATTTCGGATCGCAAAATCCAGATTTAGTTTGGTCAAAAAGAACGCAACCCAAAACAATAACGTATTTCAATCGTCTTCACCTGTCCACAAAAAACAAACAAAAGAGAAGAGCTTAAAAGAACCAAACTGTTTTTTTAACTTTAAGAATAATCGTCACAAACATGGGTCATATGATTTTCATAATGTTGAAGAAGAAGAGCCTCACTAATCATCTCCTCTTGACAAATCCAACAGCTGTGTTTCTCAATAATGACTGATTGTGCATCAGTTACACCAGTGTTTCCGGTTTCTCTCAGTGTTTGCTGGTTCTCTGTAAAGCCTGTGGCCCTGACATCAACGCTTTCACCTCGTGCTCTCTTCCGTTTACAGGATTCCACACGTTTGGACAGACATTTGTTTTTCTGGGAAAATTTAGGTGGCCTTTCCTGAGTGTGAACTCTTTCGTGAATTCTTAGGCTTCCTCCTCGAGTAAAACACTTGCCACACTGTTTACATTCATACGGCTTTTCCCCAGTGTGAACTCTTTCATGAGTCCTTAGGTGTCCTGCTTTGGTGAAACACTTGCCACACTGTTTACATTCATAAGGTTTTTCCCCAGTGTGAACTCTTTCATGAATCCTTAGGCTTCCTGCTTGACTAAAGCACTTGCCACACTGTTTACATTCATACGGCTTTTCCCCAGTGTGAACTCTTTCATGAGTCCTTAAGTTTCCTGCTTTACTAAAGCACTTGCCACACTGTTTACATTCATAAGGTTTTTCCCCAGTGTGAACTCTTTCATGAATCCTTAGGCTTCCTGTTTTACTAAAGCACTTGCCACAATGTTTACATTCATAAGGTTTTTCCCCAGTGTGAACTCTTTCATGAATCCTTAGGCTTCCTGTTTTACTAAAGCACTTGCCACACTGTTTACATTCATAAGGTTTTTCCCCAGTGTGAACTCTTTTATGAATCCTTAGGCTTCCTGTTTTACTAAAGCACTTGCCACAATGTTTACATTCATAAGGTTTTTCCCCAGTGTGAACTCTTTCATGAATCCTTAGGCTTCCTGCTCGAGTAAGACACTTGCCACACTGTTTACATTCATATGGCTTTTCCCCAGTGTGAACTCTTTCATGAGTCCTTAGGCTTCCTGCTCGAGTAAAACACTTGCCACACTGTTTACATTCATATGGCTTTTCCCCAGTGTGAACTCTTTCATGAGTCCTTAGGCTTCCTGCTCGAGTAAAACACTTGCCACACTGTTTACATTCATATGGCTTTTCCCCAGTGTGAACTCTTTCATGACTTCTTAGGTGTCCTGCTACACTAAAACACTTGCCGCACTGTTTACACTCATACGGCTTTTCCCCAGTGTGAGCTCGTTCATGAATACTTAGGCTTCCTGCTTGACTAAAACACTTGCCACACCGTTTACATTCATAAGGTTGTTCCCCAGTGTGAACTCTTTCATGAGTCCTTAAGTTTCCTGCTTCACTAAAGCACTTGCCACACTGTTTACATTCATAAGGTTTTTCCCCAGTGTGAACTCTTTCATGAATCCTTAGGCTTCCTGTTTTACTAAAACACTTGCCACACTGTTTACATTCATAAGGTTTTTCCCCAGTGTGAACTCTTTCATGAGTCCTTAGGCTTCCTGCTCGAGTAAGACACTTGCCACACTGTTTACATTCATATGGCTTTTCCCCAGTGTGAACTCTTTCATGAGTCCTTAGGTTTCCTGCTTGGCTGAAACACTTGCCACACTGTTTACATTCATATGGCTTTTCCCCAATGTGGAATCTTTTATGAGCCATAAAGTGTCCTGCATTGATAAAAGACTTGCCACACTGCTGACACTCAAAGGACATTGAGGTTGCTCTGCTTTAAAGGTTTTACAGTTAGGATACCTTTGGATAGATGAAGAACCATAATTAGGTAAATACACATTACTTGTTTTGTTACCACCAGCATAAACTTTGGGGCCTGGTGGTGAGAGGCCTGAAGGGAGTAGTTTAAAGGTGGTGTTGTCAGGGACATGTGGAAAATTAAAAAGCCTTTTAAGACACCCGCTTATGAAAAAGTGGTTCCACACCATAAACCAGCGGATTACATACCTAAAATTTTACATGAACCCTTCAAACTAGGGAATCCATCAACATGGGTCAGTTGATTATTTGTTGACGTTGTATTTGGATCTGAGAGTTCCTTGTGGTTTGTAAAATAACACACATTTAAATAATGGTAATTAAGGTTCATCATATAGCATTCATACAGAAAATATAGTGGAACCTGTATTACTAGAAATCCTCTATTAAGCTCCCTGAGGCATTTTCATTTCAAGAATGTTTGATGGGGGAGGTTAACAGAGAGGGAGGATTATTAGAGAGGGGGAGGGTTATTTAATTTACTGTGAAATGCATCAATAAACACAAAACAGGAAGAGGAAAAAACAGACTGAAATAATAATTATTTCAGTCTGTTTTGGACCAGGAACAAACAAACAACCAACCAAACAGCAGCCAGAAAATGATATCAATAATTGATTCTTCATAATAACACTGGAATGCAAAGTGGAAACACTCAAGCAAAAGGAATTGGAAGATCAAAAATAAATCGCAACTTCTATACAAGATCAGTCCACATGAAGTGTTACATGAAGTCCCAGGAGTGACCACCATCAATTTTCTCTAAACAACATCAGTATATAATCAAGTAGAAAGGTTATGAGAATTAATACAATGATCACTTAAAGGAAATAAGCTTTGATTTTTAAACAAATTCTCTCAACCAATTTTCAAGAATTGTATGGAGGTCAGTGTGGAGAAGTTCCAAGTTAATTATCACTTATTTATTTGGTCTAAAGAGTAACAGGGTTTATTCTAGGAATTGGCTTATTCTCTTACTCTTTGTAAGAGCCCAGTGGCCACACTTGTTGTTATTCTGTAGGTGGCCACTTTTCTAAGAGAGAGGGGTGCATATGTTACCTAAAACAATGAATATGATTTCAAGTCACACTTAAAAAGAACACAGTGGCTATTCGTACGGGACCCGTACACTGACTTGTATTCTCTATTCATACGGGAGTCTCCTGACTATGCGCAATACAGCTATTTATTCATGGCAGCTTCCATATGCTCAGCTGGCATTTGCTATTCATACAGGACTCTTTTTACAGACTTGCTGTGTTCCGTTTTCAGCAGTTATGTATTCTATCGTCTTAATTTAGTTCTGCTTTTTGTTTCCTTCATGGCACATGTCATAGTTTAAAGAATGTTTCAGTTCTTCTGGTAAGTCTTCATCGTGTTATATCACACTATTGCTGTTGTCATTGTCTGTCACCTACTGGATATATGGACAATAAAAGGTCTCATAAAGGGCAAAGCCCTTAGACTCCTGAGAACTAACTCAGTAAATTCTTCTGTTTAGGGTTACGGTTGGTGCGTTATGAATGAAAATCAAACATCAATGATCAAGCAGCAAGTACTCCGTGGTAGAGTGGTTAGGCTATGTATTATAGATTCTATGCCCTGGGATTGGTTCTCAATCACACCCCCACAATTTTTTCTTTCTTTTTAGAATTTGCAACTGAACTTTTTTTCCTTAAAAATTGAACAGTGGTTGAAGAGACACTTTCATGGAAATTTAATGACCAGAAATTTCAAGAGACTTAGAAATTTCCTATAAATTTCAAGAAGAAACTTGATCCCATATCAATAGCAAATACACTTCGGCGTACGGGTCCCGTACGAATAGCCACAAAAAAACTATTTGACTATTAAGTTAAAAATATAAAAAGACATACATTATTAATAATAAGAGTTATAATGAGTCATGGTGTATTAAAATATTCTTTCCCATGAACTGAAGTTTTGAAAACATTTAAACTAGGCAGCTTTCTAATCTCTGATGGAATCTTGTTCCACCGAACAGATCCTCTGTAGTGTAGGCTCCCTTTTGCAGACTCAGTTCTGGGTCTGGGGACATAATAATTTAACTCAGAATTTCTAAGATTGTGTGAATGTACATTTGAGGTGTTGGTAAAGATCTGCCTCAGATAGAATGGGGAAAGATTATTATGGATTTTATACATTGTCACAGCCAACTGTTTAAGTCTTACATATTCTAGCCTTTCCCAGCCAGGCTCATCCAACAAAACACTTGAGCGAACCTCATAGTTAGAAAACATGAGAATTCTAGCAGCCCTATTATGCATCTTTTGAAGTTTTTCTGCTAGTCCCTTATTGATACTACCCCAAACAGCACTACAGTTATTAAAATATGGCATTTATACCAGCGCTTTGTACATATTCACTCTAGTACCAAAATGGCATAAAATGACTTACATGCTTTAAGATAAAAATACCAGCGGATATTTTCTTTGAAATGCTATTAATGTGCGGGCACCAGTTCAAAGATTCATCAATTTAAACTCCAAGGGATTTGTATTTAATGACTCTTTCTAAGGGTGTATTATTGACTTTGACTGTGAAGTCACTATTTATTTACTTAGTTATGGGCGACCAAATTTGAAACAAAAAACCCAAACGGGCGCGTAAAAATCATGATTCTCAGGCTAACTTCCGTTAAATGAAAAACAAAATTCCCCTCTCATTCTGCACTTTCGAAACAAAAACAGAAAACGTTTGGTCGTCAGCTGTATAAAAAAAAATATTTCCACCAATAAAAGGTAAACAAACAAGCACTTGTCTTGCTGCAGGGTAGTTAAAGTTTCTTGTCTCAAAATGGAGTCAAATGAATTTAATAGTCTTAGAAAAACTGTCAATAATAAAATCAAGACCTTTTTTCCAGCATTAATAGACATGTTAGGTCACTATTGCATGTAGTAAAATGATACAGAGTCCTGCTGCATCAAATTACACATGACAATGAGCATGCTATTTTTAATTTTGCAAGTTTGTAGTGTTTTCATTCTTGCTACGAACAGGAATGGTACACTCAGAGGTTTCTTTTATCATATATTCAGCATTATCTATGCCTTCCTATTTTTGCTGTACATTTTGTGGAAAATTTTGAAAGGGTTGCAAAAACATTTCAGTTTTTGAAAACCTTCACGGCAGCTATTCAAGATCATTTAGACAAAAACATAAGACACAGACAATTTGTTAACCCTTTACAGCATAATTCATTGTATTGCACTGCGCGTTTGGCAAACTTAGAAGGTATTTTGAGTCTTTCTGTTCTGTCAACCATTTTAGTGAAGGCGGGGTTAATAACTCTGGCTGCTCAAGAATAGCGAAGGAAGTCGCGATGGTGAGTGGATTTTTTGTCGAAGGAAGGAGGCAGACATTGCTTTATTTTTGCAAGTGACAAGAATGAGAAAGATCATAAAAATCTGTGAAGCAAATTTAAAAGCAATTTTACTGTCACGCCAGTAAAATGTAGTTAATGGAACGTGACGTTCGTTAATTATCAGGGAACCCTTTAATGGCAGTTCTTTTTCAATAAAGCAGTTGTGTAGTCAAGTTGCCAAGGTCAGCAAGCTCTAAGATATATTGTATTCTAGCATAGAACTTTACGGCCTTGTTGTCTTAAGCAGGCTAGTATGATCCACAGCATTGCACGCATGGCCAACTTTTTCAAAGCACTATTCATGGCTAAGAGTTCGCACGTGTAACGCTGAGCTGTCTTGTCGTACAGCCTTTTCTACTGGCTATGCCAGCAGATGTTTGTCTTACTACATATGTATAAAAGCCTAGAACAAGCCAGTGTTCAGAGTTCACTTGGATTCTGTTATTCAGCAAGGTTAGCCCTCAGCATATTATTTTTGTAAAAATTTTTCCCTCCCTCCCTTTGGAGACGACGTTGGGACTTTGTTTTCTGCTATGCAATCAAATTTACTGAGAACAACGGACTGCCGGCCATTTAGTGTTTTGAAAACCTTGACCGGCAGTCGAGCTGAAAAGTGTCACATAACATGGTTCAGTGTAAACCAAACATTAGACTTGAGATCTGTAAAGCATTTCAAAATCGCTGGACTTTTCTAAATCGACATATGATAGTTTAGATTAGCTGGAATCTTTCAATTTTGTGAAATTTACTGAGAGTATAGAACTGCCGGCCATTTAGTATTTTGAAAACCTTGACCGGTTACCGGCCATATAGCGGATCGAAATTCTTGTTTTCCTATTGGCTACTGAAGGTAACCAATGACGGAGTATGTATTTCGATCCTCTACTGCTTCAAACCAGCCGGTTTTGTGGGATTTCTATATCATGTTTTTGTTGGTCGCAAGTCTTTGGATGTTCGTTACTGTTTTCTGTCCAAAAAATCTTTCGATTTTGTGAAATTTACTAAGAATATAGAACTGCTGGTCATTTAGTGTTTTGAAAACCTTGACCGGCAGTCGAGCTGAAAAAATTTCTAAGTGTCACAAAACATGATTTCCTCCTCTGAGCCCAGCGCAAACCAAACACTAGACTAAATATCTGTAAAGCATTTCAGGATCGCTTGACTTTTCTAAATTGACATATGATAGTTTAGATTAGCTGGAATCTTTCGATTTTGTGAAATTTACTGTAAATATAGAACTGCCCACCATTTAGTATTCTGAAAACCTTTACCGGTTACCGGCCATATAGCCACAGCGTAATAATTAATAATACTTCTGTTATTTACCCGCAGTATGGCACAATTGCTAGTGGGGCAGAGCAAATCAGAAACGTATGACCCAAATAACCTAAATCAAACATAACAGGGTTAAGAGTCCCAACTGATACGGTAAATAAACAACACCAAAAGTGTCTCCTAGCCCTAATCGCAATCAAATATGAAGTTCTAGTTTAAGGGGAGCTGCTTATGTGCCAGTTATTTATCAATAGAGCAGTCACCTGCATTCTTGTGACCTGTGTTTTGTACTGGACTTTACGTCACGAAATGCATGCATAATAAATCCGTATAGCCATTCAAATAATTAACTTCTTATATTAACTGAAGAAATGGTAGCCGAATTTCTAAATTCTAAATTCCACGAACTCAGGGGAGCCTACCTTAGACCAACAGACTGACTTCATGCGGCTTTGTGAGCTTGTTACCCGTTGCCTAAGTAGTTCACTTGCTGTAGCTGAGTTCCATTCATGTAAATGAGCCAAACGACGACGGAAAAGCCACCAATACTTGATTTTTTTTAAAGTACGGTGCAGCATGCCATTTTACAGGCGCCATCTTGGTTTCTTCTTGGTCCCAGTCTTCACATAGGTGGAGGTTGGGTGGGGTCGTGACTTCAGGGCGGAAAAACGTTCTGCGCAAGCTTCTGCGCATCCCTTATCGCAGGCTCAAGGCGGGCTTTTCTGACTGTGTTCGAGTGTTTGTTTGTTTGTCACTGACAGAGTTCTGACTGAATGAAATGCACAAGGTGTGGTGTGAGCGTTTGCTTCTCGGAAAGCTTTTATACTTTTGTGTGGTTTTTGTTTTTCGTCACTTGAAAATTACTTTGGACTCGGAACAACCAATGTTAAAGGAAAAATGGATCATCCCGTCGGTCTGAGGTCAGGAATAAAAAGTTTTGGAGATTTCCAAAGGAGCGAGTATTTTGATTGTGCATTTTCGATTTATTTGTGAGTTGTTTTGGCCGTCTTTCGCCGGGCTGAATTAAAACCCGCTTGTATTCTGTTGTTAGTAAATACTTTTTCACATGCCCACATTTATTCCCTTTGCAGAACCAGCTTTATCCATCTCTTCAGTCAAAGAACCATTTGTGCGCCGTAAAACTTTCTCGGAAATAGAAGGCCAGTAGGCTTACTCGAGAAGAAAAGACTACTTCGATCATTTTTCTGTAGCTCAAGTAATAGCAGTCAGTGTTTTCTTCACTTTTAATTACATAGTTTTGTTTTCCAGTGCACTGTGCAAGTTTCTGTTCTTTATTAGAAATAACTTTCTGTACGCAAATTTTCCTTTTCACTCGCTGCGAAGTAGAGAACGTGACAACTGCCGGCAGTTTCTTTAAAACAATTGACTCTGCCCGTAAACAATTGCTGGAGCTAGATTTGTCTGAGGCGAGCAAAACAAATAGCCTTATGTGTAGTTTTCTGTATTTTCTGACGATTGGCTGAGTTTAATTTGCTTGAATGAAAACCCTCACATGGACCAGTTATTCACTGAGTTATTGAAAAATAGCTACATGGTGAATCATGGTTTAGCTGCGAAGCTCATTGAAACTGATCTTTTGCTTTTAAGATCTTTAGGTAGGTTGTTTTCGTACAAAAATACTCATTTCTTCATTGTCCGCAAGAAGTTTTTGCAATGTAATTTTAACTTTGTTTGAAGGAAATCCTACTTACTCGTAGGTTTTTCACAGATGTTATGCATGATCAACTTGACAACACAAAGCATAATTTATAGTTATCTCTTAGTACGCGAAACGATCAAGTTTAAAAATAAGCTACAGTTGCTTTGAATTTGAAGTTTGGGAAGATTTTACTAGATAAAGATTGATCTTTTTTCTGCCAACATATCAACGCAATAACTTTTACATTGAGGATTTTGTTTACATTTTAGAGATCTACAAAGCCACGAGTATCCGATCGAGCGTGTTTTAAAATATCAGCTCACAGTGCGACAAAGTTCAGTTACTCAAAACACATCGTGGGCAAGCGTTAATTTTTTTGGGCAAATCACTGTACAAAGATATGTTGTTTTTGTGTCCACAGTGGAGCTCCGGACCTTATATATCCAGGAACTTCCTTATATGAACACATTTTGTGAATGCATCTTGAAAAAAATAGGGCCTACGCATGCACATTTCCAGTACAACGCAAGGAAATTAATGTCGTGAAAGTCCGTTTTACTATGAGGTATTCTCCGAGAAAATTGAGTAATGATAAGGTTATAACCACAGCTTGCAACTTTTGAAGACCAATTGCTTGTTCTTTCCAGGTTATGAGTGGAAACATTATATTTTTAGGCAAAAAAATATTTGAAAACCCCCCATTTTTTCAGACCCGGCCAAGGGATCTGGGCAAAGACGTTCACGCATGCTCATTACGTTTTTCCGCCCTGAAGGTCGTGACCTCATGTTTTTACCCTTTACATCAACAAAAACAGATCCACAGTTTTGAAAACTGTAAACGACCAACAAACAGCGAGCGTTGTTTTCACTACTGCCCGCAAAGAAAATCCGATGAGTAGTGTAAGATCCTAAAAGTAAACTGACAGATGCCATCTATAGTACTATTAAACATCATCAATTCAGGAGTCAACAACTTGGTCGTAGCATTGGCTGTCAAAATACCGTTATTTCCCTGAATAAGAGCCCACCCTCGATTACTCGCCTCCCTCGAATAATCCCCCCTCCTACAAAACTGATTAGTGATGATTCAAGCTCTGGCGCCGCGGATATTGACATTAGAGAGCTTAAGCAACAGCGTTTTTGAGCGACGCACGTCAACCGGAAGTGAGGTCTTCTCCCTTACTATATGCCTTGACGCTAAGAAATTTGTATTGATAAGTTTCTTTTCTCTTATAAGGGCGATTTACCTGAGAGTTTCAATCAAACCACCGTCCAATGATGCAGAACGTCCACTTCCGGTTGACGTCCGTCGCTCAAAAACGCTGTTGCTTAAGCTCCCTATTAATTCCCCTGGAGTCGTGACACTTCAGGAAGTGAGTATTTCGCAGGTAGACACATTGTATCGTTATGTTATGCTTCATAACTCACGGTACGCCGAGCAATAAATTCGATTTGAATCTTTTAAAGCTGTGGTTTCCACGGTATCGTGACGTAATTTACAGAGGACAAATGATAAAAAACAGACATTCACTTTGTTATCAATGAACCATTTCTTATTTTGTCTCCTTGTTTCGATATCACTGTCATATACGGTACTCAAGAGCTAAAGCTGGCGCTTCAGGGACTCTAGCAAGAGCGAGTCGTGATTGGTTCTTTGGAGTTTCTTTCCGATAGCTTAAACCTACATATCGAAAGAAGACAAAGACTTCCTTGTTGAGTGTGGAATGTCCCGAAGGTCATTAGACAATATCAGTTTAGAAGTAAGTTGAAAGTGGGTGTAAACACTGAACGTGGGGTCGGGGTCCGAGTCTATATCTATTTTTAAATAATACTGTTTTAGTGTTAGTGTTAGGGTTAGTGTTAGTTTGACACTAATAATACCAATGCCTTACAGCGCGATCATCTGCAATAAGGCATTTAATATCTGATTGCGGGTCAGTTCAATAGGTCAATAAGAAGCGATGTCGTACCTGATTATGAGTCACGTAAATGATGCCTCACGATCCTAGAGCAGATTTTAATTTGTAATATCATCAAACTGTGCTGGTCTGCCGTTTCAAGGTGCGCCACATGGTAGCAGTATTGGCCGTATGTGTATTCAGAAAATGAGAGTGAAAGGGGTACAACGCGGGGTCGGGGTCTATCTTTTTTCAAAGAATGTTGTTTTACGTAGGTTTAAAGTTATTTTAGGGTTAATTTCACTAACAGAGAGACAGAGTATCGGGAATGACCATTTATTACACGATAGTTTTGAAGAATTGGAGAGATTTATATTTTTGATTTGGAGCTTATCTAACCTTAGATGAAAAGCATGATCGACTAACTGACTGACTGATCGCTATTGCCAAAACAGGTGCGGTTCCCGAAAGTTCACAAACGGGACCGGGGCAATAGGCATTTTCAATAGGTGATCACGTGATCACCTTTCTGTAAACACGAGAAATGTTTTGGGAAGGATAATTTCAGCAGCAACTGAAAGAGCATATGAAACTTTGACAACCTGTAAATATTCAGCCATATGTCCCAAAATTATAGCTAATGCAATGGCCTTCGAAAATTAGACGGATTTGTTGTAGGTGAAAAACAGTTCTTGCCACCCAGTCACTGTTGACTGGTTTTCCATACAAATCCATACACACTGAAGGGTGTGCGATTTTATGAACAGAAGAACATTTTATTAGCCAGTTATGCCTTTAAAGTGGCCTTAGATGTTTAGAGATTCTTCTTCGGATTTCAAGGGACAGGGATGATCAAAGGATTTTTTTGGTTTCGGGATTTGTTTGGGTAAGAAAATTTCGGCAAGTATTTTTTGGGCAGCTTGATTTAAGTAGGGATTGTTTTGGGTTATATAATTTAACACTTTGTGGAAATGTTTATGGCTTGGCACGGGATATTTTGCTAGCTAAATTTTGGTCCAGGAAGTTCTTTCGGTTTTGTTTAAAGCCCTAGGAATTTTTTGGGCTTTTGATTTTTTTCCCATTCGATCATTCCTGTCACTTGAACTCTGGAGCACCCCCACCCCCACCCCCACCCCCACCCCCCCACTGGGCTCTAAACACACACACATTGGACAACTTTAAAACGGTGAGAAAATCCAAGCGTTTTCGCTTCCTTACGGAGTTAGAGTTACAGTGGAACTTAAGGTTGATATACCACAATCCTTAAGCGGAATAGAACAAAGGAGGGGTATAAATAACTTTTGCCTGAACTAACGTCTTTATTGATGAGCGCGCACATTCTTGCGATCGAAAAGCAGTTTCGTTAAATGGAACAAAAATCTGAAACCAGATTGAGATACCAATCAAAACGATACAAGTACGGAGGTGGATCGTTCAGATTACAATCTTACATTGGTTTAGTCCTTGATGCAAAACCAAAAATCAAATTTCGGATCGCAAAATCCAGATTTAGTTTGGTCAAAAAGAACGCAACCCAAAACAGTAACGTATTCCAATCGTCTTCACCCGTCCACAAAAAACAAACAAAAGAGAAGAGCTTAAAAGAACCAAACTGTTTTTTTTTAACTTTAAGAATAATCGTCACAAACATGGGTCATATGATTTTCATAATGTTGAAGAAGAAGAGCCTCACTAATCATCTCCTCTTGACAAATCCAACAGCTGTGTTTCTCAATAATGACTGATTGTGCATCAGTTACACCAGTGTCTCCGGTTTCTCTCAGTGTTTGCTGGTTCTCTGTAAACCCTGTAGCCCTGACATCAACGCTTTCACTTCGTGCTCTCTTCCGTTTACAGGATTCCACACGTTTGGACAGACATTTCTTTTTCTGAGAAAATTTAGGTGGCCTTTCCTGAGTGTGAACTCTTTCGTGAAACCTTAGGCTTCTTGCTCGAGTAAAACACTTGCCACACTGTTTACATTCATATGGCTTTTCCCCAGTGTGAACTCTTTCATGAGTCCTTAGGTTTCCTGCTTTGGTGAAACATTTGCCACACTCTTTACAATCATACGGCTTTTCCCCAGTGTGAACTCTTTCATGAGTCCTTAGGTGTCCTGCTACACTAAAACACTTGCCACACTGTTTACATTCATAAGGTTTTTCCCCAGTGTGAGTTCTTTCATGAGTACTTAGGTTTCCTGCTTCACTAAAGCACTTGCCACACTGTTTACATTCATAAGGTTTTTCCCCAGTGTGAATTCTTTCATGAGTCCTTAAGTTTCCTGCTTGACTAAAACTCTTGCCACACCGTTTACATTCATAAGGTTTTTCCCCAGTGTGAACTCTTTCATGAGTCCTTAAGTTTCCTGCTTCACTAAAGCACTTGCCACACTGTTTACATTCATAAGGTTTTTCCCCAGTGTGAACTCTTTCATGAATCCTTAGGCTTCCTGCTTCACTAAAGCACTTGCCACAATGTTTACATTCATAAGGTTTTTCCCCAGTGTGAACTCTTTCATGTCTCCTTAGGCTTCCTGCTTCACTAAAGCACTTGCCACACTGTTTACATTCATAAGGTTTTTCCCCAGTGTGAACTCTTTCATGAGTCCTTAGGTTTCCTGCTCGAGTAAAACACTTGCCACACTGTTTACATTCAAATGGCTTTTCCCCAATGTGGAATCTTTTATGAGCCATAAAGTGTCCTGCATTGATAAAAGACTTGCCACACTGCTGACACTCAAAGGACATCAAGGTTGCTATGCTTTAAAGGTTTTACAGTTAGGATACCTTTGGATAGATGAAGAACTATAATTAGGTAAATACACATTACTTGTTTTGTTACCACCAGCATAAACTTTGGGGCCTGGTGGTGAGAGGCCTGAAGGGAGTAGTTTAAAGGTGGTGTTGTCAGGGACATGTGGACACCCGCTTATGAAAAAGTGGTTCCACACCATAAACCAGCGGATTACATACCTAAAATTTTACATGAACCCTTCAAACTAGGGAATCCATCAACATGGGTCAGTTGATTATTTGTTGACTTTGTATTTGGATCTGAGAGTTCCTTGTGGTTTGTAAAATAACACACATTTAAATAATGGTAATTAAGGTTCATCATATAGCATTCATACAGAAAATATAGTGGAACCTGTATTACTAGAAATCCTCTATTAAGCTCCCTGGGGCATTTTCATTTCAAGAATGTTTGATGGGGGACGTTAACAGAGAGGGAGGATTATTAGAGAGGGGGAGGATTATTTAATTTACTGTGAAATGCATCAATAAACACAAAACAGGAAGAGGAAAAAACAGACTGAAAAAATTGTTCCCTACTTCCTGCTTTGGACCAGGAACAAACAAACAACCAACCAAACAGCAGCCAGAAAATGATATCAATAATTGATTCTTCATAATAACACTGGAATGCAAAGTGGAAACACTCAAGCAAAAGGAATTGGAAGATCAAAAATAAATCGCAACTTCCATACAAGATAAGTTCACATGACGTGTTACATGAAGTCCCAGGAGTGACCAACATCAATTTTCTCCAAACAACATCAGTATATAATCAAGTAGAAAGGTTATGAGAATTAATACAATGATCACTTAAAGGAAATAAGTTTTGATCTTTAAACAAATTCTCTCAACCAATTTTCAAGAATTGTATGGAGGTCAGTGTGGAGAATTTCCATGTTGAACTATTGCTTGTTTATTTGGTTTAAAGAGTAACAGGGTTTATTCTAGGAATTGGCTTATTCTCTTACTCTTTGTAAGAGTCCAGTGGCGACCCTTGTTGTTATTCTGTAGGTGGCCACTTTTCCAAGAGAGAGGGGTGCATATGTTACCTAAAACAATGAATATGATTTCAAGTCACACTTAAAAAGAACACAGTGGCTATTCGTACGGGACCTGTACACTGACTTGTATTCGCTATTCATATGGGAGTCTCCTGACTATGCGCAATACAGCTATTTATTCATGGCAGCTCCCGTATGCTCAGCTGGCATTTGCTATTCATACAGGACTCTTTTTACAGACTTGCTTTGTTCCGTTTTCAGCAGTTATGTATTCTATCGTCTTAATTTAGTTCTGCTTTTTGTTTCCTTCATGGCACATGTCATAGTTTAAAGAATGTTTCAGTTCTTCTGGTAAGTCTTCATCGTGTTATATCACACTATTGCTGTTGTCATTGTCTTTCACCTACTGGATATATGGACAATAAAAGGTCTCATAAAGGGCAAAGCCCTTAGACTCCTGAGAACTAACTCAGTAAATTCTTCTGTTTAGGGTTACGGTTGGTGCTTTATGAATGAAAATCAAACATCAATGATCAAGCAGCAAGTACTCCATGGTAGAGTGGTTAGGCTATGTATGATAGATTCTATGCCCTGGGATTGGTTCTCAATCATACCACCACAATGTTTTCTTTCCTTTTAGAATTTGCAACTGAACTTTTTTTCCTTAAAAATTGAACAGTGGTTGAAGAGACACTTACACTTTCATGGACATTTAATGACCAGAAATTTCAAGAGACTTAGAAATTTCCTATAAATTTCAAGAAGAAACTTGATCCCGTATGAATAGCAAATACACTTCGGTGTACGGGTCCCGTACGAATAGCCACAAAAAAACTATTTGACTATTAAGTTAAAAATACAAAAAAACATACATTATTAATAATAAGAGTTATAATGAGTCATGGTGTATTAAAATAATCTTTCCCATGAACTGAAGTTTTGAAAACATTTAAACTAGGCAGCTTTCTAATCTCTGAGGGAATCTTGTTCCACCGAACAGATCCTCTGTAGTGTAGGCTCCCTTTTGCAGACTCAGTTCTGGGTCTGGGGACATAATAATTTAACTCAGAATTTCTAAGATTGTGTGAATGTACATTTGAGGTGTTGGTAAAGATCTGCTTCAGATACAACGGGGAAAGATTATTATGGATTTTATACATTGTCACAGCCAACTGTTTAAGTCTTACATATTCTAGCCTTTCCCAGCCAGGCTCATCCAACAAAACACTTGAGCGAACCTCATAGTTAGAAAACATGAGAATTCTGGCAGCCCTATTATGCATCTTTTGAAGTTTTTCTGCTAGTCCCTTATTGATACTACCCCAAACAGCACTACAGTTATTAAAATATGGCATTACCAGTGCTTTGTACATATTCACTCTAGTACCAAAATGGCATAAATGACTTACAAGCTTTAAGATAGGAATACCAGCGGATATTTTCCTTGAAATGCTATTAATGTGTGGGCACCAGTTCAAAGATTCATCAATTTAAACTCCAAGGGATTTGTATTTAATGACTCTTTCTAAGGGTGTATTATTGACTTTGACTGTGAAGTCACTATTTATTTACTTACTTATGGGCGACCAAATTTGAAACAAAAAACCCAAACGGGTGCATAAAAATCATGATTCTCAGGCTAACTTCCGTTAAATGAAAAACAAAATTCCCCTCTCATTCTGCACTTTCGAAACAAAAACAGAAAACGTTTGGTCGTCAGCTGTATAAAAAAAAATATTTCCACCAATAAAAGGTAAACAAACAAGCACTTGTCTTGCTGCAGGGTAGTTAAAGTTTCTTGTCTCAAAATGGAGTCAAATGAATTTAATAGTCTTAGAAAAACTGTCAATAATAAAATCAAGACCTTTTCTCCAGCATTAATAGAAATGTTAGGTCACTATTGCATGTAGTAAAATGATACAGATTCCTGCTGGATCAAATTACACATGACAATATAATTTATAAGCATGCTATTTTTAATTTTGCAAGTTTGTAGCGTTTTCTATCTTGCTACGAACAGGAATGGTACACTCAGAGGTTTCTTTTATCATATATTCAGCATTATCTATGCCTTCCTATTTTTTGCTGTACATTTTGTGGAAACTTTTTCAAGATCATTTAGACATAAACATAAGACATAGACAATTTGTTAACCCTTTACAGCGTAATTCATTGTATTGCGCTGCGCATTTGGCAAACTTAGAAGGTATTTTGGGTCTTTCTGTTCTGTCAACCATTTTAGTGAAGGCGGGGTTAATGACTCTGGCTGCTCAAGAATAGCGAAGGAAGTCGCGATGGTGAGTGGATTTTTTGTCGAAGGAAGGAGGCAGACATTGCTTTATTTTTGCAAGTGACAAGAATGAGAAAGATCATAAAAATCTGTGAAGCAAATTTAAAAGCAATTTTACTGTCACGCCAGTAAAATGTAGTTAATGGAACGTGACGTTCGTTATCAGGGAACCCTTTAATGGCAGTTCTTTTTCAATAAAGCAGTTGTGTAGTCAAGTTGCCAAGGTCAGCAAGCTCTAAGATATATTGTATTCTAGCATAGAACTTTATGGCCTTGTTGTCTTAAGCAGGCTAGTATGATCCACAGCACTGCGCGCATGGCCAACGTTTTCAAAGCACTATTCATGGCTAAGAGTTCGCACGTGTAATGCTGAGCTGTCTTGTCGTACAGCCTTTTCTACTGGCTATGCCAGCAGATGTTTGTCTTGCTACATATGTATAAAAGCCTAGAACAAGCCAGTGTTCAGAGTTCACTTGGATTCTGTTATTCAGCAAGGTTAGCCCTCAGTATATTATTTTTGTAAAAATTTTTCCCTCCCTCCCTTTGGAGACGACGTTGGGACTTTGTTTTCTGCTATGCCATCAAATAAACTACGCTGTGGCTATATGGCCGGTAACCGGTCAAGGTTTTCAAAATACTAAATGGCCGGCAGTTCTATAATCTCAGTAAATTTCACAAAATTGAAAGATTCCAGCTAATCTAAACTATCATATTTCGATTTAGAAAAGTCAAGCAATCCTGAAATGCTTTACAGATCTTTGGTCTAGTGTTTGGTTTGCGCTGGGCTCAGAGGAGGAAGTCATGTTTTGTGACTCTTAGAAATTTTTTCAGCTCAACTGCCGGTCAAGGTTTTCAAAACACTAAATGGCCAGCAGTTCTATATTCTTAGTAAATTTCACAAAATCAAAAGATTCCAGCTAATGTAAACTATCATACATCGATTTAGAAAAGTCAAGTGATCCTGAAATGCTTTACAGATCTCAAGTCTAATGTTTGGTTTCTGCTGAACCATGCTTTGTGACACTTTTCAGCTCGACTGCCGGTCAAGGTTTTCAAAACACTAAATGGCCAGCAGTCATATATTCTCAGTAAATTTCACAAAATCGAAAAATTCCAGCTAATCTAAACTATAACATGTCGTGATCCTGATCAAACCAGCCGGGTGATCATATTTTTGTTGGTTGCAAGTCTTTGGATGTTCGTTGTTGTTTTCTGTCCAAAGCGTGGCGTGACAGGCGACGTTTGACGTCATGCCATCTTAACCTTTCATGTGGCCTTTGCGGAAAACCGCGGGAAAAGTCTCCACGCGTTAGTTGGGTCTGCTGCTTCTGAAGGTGAAATAAACTTCAACATTATCTTGTCGTTAGACTTGAGATCTGAAAAGCATTTCAGGATCGCTTGACTTTTCTAAGTCGACATATGATAGTTTAGATTAGCTGGAATCTTTCGATTTTGTGAAATTTACTGAGAATATAGAACTGCCCGCCATTTAGTATTTTGAAAACCTTGACCGGTTACAGGCCATATAGCCACAGTGTAATAATTAATAATACTTCTGTTATTTACCCGCAGTATGGCACAATTGCTAGAGGGGCAGAGCAAATCAGAAACGTATGACCCAAATAACCTAAATCAAACATAACAGGGTTAAGAGTCCCAACTGCTACGGTAAATAAACAACACCAAAAGTGTCTCCTAGCCCTAATCGCAATCAAATATAAAGTTCTAGTTTAAGGGGAGCTGCTTATGTGCCAGTTATTTATCAATAGAGCAGTCACCTGCATTCTTGTGACCTGTGTTTTGTACTGGACTTTACGTCACGAAATGCACGCATAATAAATCCGTGTAGCCATTCAAATAATTAACTTCTTATATTAACTGAAGAAATGGTAGCCGAATTTCTAAATTCTAAATTCTACGAACTCAGGGGAGCCTACCTTAGACCAACAGACTGACTTCGTGCGGCTTTGTGAGCTTGTTACCCGTTGCCTAAGTAGTTCACTTGCTGTAGCTGAGTTCCATTCATGTAAATGAGCCAAAGGACGCCGGAAAAGCCACCAATACTTGATTTTTTTTAAAGTACGGTGCAGCATGCCATTTTACAGGCGCCATCTTGGTTTCTTCTTGGTCCCAGTCTTCACAAGGTGGAGGTTGGGTTTCAGGGCGGAAAAACGTAATGAGTATGCGTGAACTTTTTTGCCCAGATCCCCTGGCCGAGTCTGAAAAAATGGCGGGATTTCAAATATTGTTTTGCCCAAAAATATAATGTTTCCACACATAACCTGGAAAGAACAAGCAATTTGTCTTCAAAAGTTGCAAGCTGTGGTTATAACCTCATCATTACTTAATTTCCTCGAAGAATACCTCATAGTAAAACGGACTTTAACGACATTAATTTCCTTGCGTTGTACTGGAAATGTGCATGCGTAGGTCCGATTTTTTTCAAGATGCATTCATAAAATGTGTTCATATAAGGAAGTTCCTGGATATATAAGGTCCGGAGCTCCACTATGGACGCAAAAACAACATATCTTTGTACAGTGATTTGCCCAAAAAAATTAACGCTTGCCCACGATGTGTTGTAAGTCACTGAACTTTGTCGCACTGGAGCTGATATTTTAAAACACGCTCGATCGGACACTTGTGGCTTTGTAGATCACTATAAAAATATAAACAAAATCCTCAATGTAAAAGTTATTGCGTTGATATGTGGGCAGAAGAAAGGTCAATCTTTATCTCGTAAAATCTTCCCAAAATTCGGTTTCAAAGCAACTGTAGCTTATTTTTAAATCGATTTAAACTTGATCGTTTCGCGTACTAAGAGAGAAATATAAGTTATGCTTGGTGTTGACAAGTTGAACATGCATAACATCTGTCAAAAACCTACGTGTAAGAATGATTTCCTTCAAACAAAGTTAAAATTACATTTCAAAAACTTCTTGCTGACAATTAAGAAATGATTTTTTTGTACGAAAACAACCTACCTAAAGATCTTAAAAGCAAAAGATCAGTTTCAGTGAGCTTCGCAGCTAAACCATGATTCACCATGCAGCGATGCAGCTATTTTTCATAACACAGAGAATAACTGGTCCATGTGAGGGTTTTCATTCAAGCAAATTAAACTCAGCCAATTGTCAGAAAATACGGAAAACTGCACATAAGGGTATTTGTTTTGCTCGCCTCAGACAAAGCCAGCTCCAGCAATTGTTTACGGGCAGAGTCAATTGTTTTAAAGTAACTGCCGGCAGTTGTGACGTTCTCTACTTCGCAGCGAGTGAAAAGGAAAATTTGCGTGCAGAAAGTTATTTCTAATAAAGAACAGAAACTTTCACAGTTCACTGGAAAACAAAACTATGTAATTAAAAGTGAAGAAAACTCTGACTGCTATTACTTGAGAAACAGAAAATGATCGAAGTAGTCTTTTCTTCCCGAGTAACCCTACTGGCCTTCTATTTCCGAGAAAGTTTTACGGCGCACAAATGGTTCTTTGACTGAAGAGATGGATAAAGCTGGTTCTTCAAAGGGAATAAATCTGGGCATGTGAAAAAGTATTTACTAACAACAGAATACAAGCAGGTTTTAATTCAGGCCGGCGAAAGACGGCGAAAACAACTCACAAATAAATCGAATGCACATTCAATCAAAATACTCGCCTCTTTGGAATTGTTCAACACTTTTTATTCCTGGCCTCAAACTGACGGGATGATCCGTTTTTCCTTTAATTGTTCCGAGTCCAAAGTAATTTTCAAGTGACGAAAAACAAAAACCACACAAAAGTATAAAAGGCTTTTCGAGAAGCAAACGTTCACACCTTGTGCATTTCATTCATTCAGAACTCTCTCAGTGACAAACAAACAAACACCCGAACACACTCACAGAAAAGCCCGCCTTGAGCCTGCGATAAGGGGATGCGCAGAAGCTTGCGCAGAACGTTTTTCCGCCCTGAAAGGTTGGGTGGGGTCGTGACCTCATGTTTTTACCCTTTACATCAACAAAAACAGATTCACAGTTTTGAAAACTGTAAACGACCAACAAACAGCGAGCGTTGTTTTCACTACTGCCCGCAAAGAAAATCCGATGAGTAGTGTAAGATCCTAAAAGTAAACTGACAGATGCCATCTATAGTACTATTAAACATCATCAATTCAGGAGTCAACAACTTGGTCGTAGCATTGGCTGTCAAAATACCGTATTTCCCTGAGTGAGAGCCCACCCTCGATAACTCGCCTCCCTCGAATAATCCCCCCCCCCCCCCACCCCTCTCGCCATCTTCTGGTGTCGGATCCTACAAAACTGATCAGTGATGATTCAAGCTCTGGCGCCGCGGATATTGACATTTCCCCTGGAGTCGTAACACTTCAGGAAGTGAGTATTTCACAGGTAGACACATTGTATCGTTATGTTATGCTTCATAACTCACGGTACGCCGAGCAATAAATTCGATTTGAATCTTTTAAACCTGTGGTTTCCACGGTATCGTGGAGTGATTTACAGAGGACAAATGATAAAAAACAGACATTCACTTTGTTATCAATGAACCATTTCTTATTTTGTCTCCTTGTTTCGATATGACTGTCATATACGGTACTCAAGAGCTAAAGCTGGCGCGTCAGGGACTCTAGCAAGAGCGAGTCGTGACTGGTTCTTTGGAGTTTCTTTCCGATAGCTTAAACCTACATATCGAAAGAAGAAAAAGACTTTCTTGTTGAGTGTGGAATGTCCCGAAGGTCATTAGACAATATCAGTTTAGAAGTAAGTTGAAAGTGGGTGTAAACACTGAACGCAGGGTCGGGGTCGGAGTCTATATCTATTTTTAAATAATGCTGTTTTAGTGTTAGTGTTAGGGTTAGTGTTAGTTTGACACTAATAATACCAATGTCTGATTGCGGGTCAGTTCAACAGGTCAATAAGAAGCGATGTCGTACCTGATTATGAGTCACGTAAATGATGCATCACGATCCTAGAGCAGATTTTAATTTGTAATATCATCAAGGTGTGCTGGTCTGCCGTTTCAAGGTGCGCCACATTGTAGCAGTATTGGCCGTATGTGTATTCAGAAAATGAGAGTGAAAGGGGTAAAAGGCGGGGTCGGGGTCTATCTTTTTTCAAAGAATGTTGTTTTAGGTTTAAAGTTATTTTAGGGTTAATTTCACTAACAGAGAGACAGAGTATCGGGAATGACCACTTATTACACGATAGTTTTGAAGAATTGGAGAGATTTATATTTTTGATTTGGAGCTTATCTAACCTTAGAGTAAAAGCATGATCGACTAACTGACTGACTGATCGCTATTGCCAAACCAGGTGCGGTTCCCGAAAGTTCCCAAACGGGACCGGGGCAATTGACCACTCCATAACACTCTTTGTTTGCCATCCCAAAATTTTGCATAAGCATTGCTTTCAGTTCCTCTTGGGGCCTCTTTAAGTCCCACGAGAAACTGAAGACAATGCTTTTGAAAAAGTTTGGGGTGACAAACAGAGAGTATTATGATATGTTATTTTCTGGAGTGGTCAATAGGCATTTTCAATAGGTGATCACGTGATCACCTTTCTGTAAACACAGAAATGTTTTGGGAAGGATAATTTCAGCAGCAACTGAAAGAGCATATGAAACTTTGACAACCTGTAAATATTCAGCCATATGTCTCAAAATTATAGCTAATGCAATGGCCCTCGAAAATTAGACGGATTTGTTGTATGTGAAAAACAGTTCTTGCCACCCAGTCACTGTTGACTGGTTTTCCATACAAATCCATACACACTGAAGGGTGTGCGATTTTATGAACAGAAGAACATTTTAGCCAGTTATGCCTTTAAAGTGGCCTTAGATGTTTAGAGATTCTTCTTTGGATTTCAAGTGACAGGGATGATCAAAGGATTTTTTTGGTTTCGGGATTTGTTTGGGTAAGAAAATTTCGGCAAGTATTTTTTGGGCAGCTTGATTTAAGTAGGGATTGTTTTGGGTTATATAATTTAACACTTTGTGGAAATGTTTATGGCTTGGCACGGGATATTTTGCTGGTTAAATTTTGGTCCAGGAAGTTCTTTCGGTTTTGTTTAAGGCCCTAGGAATTTTTGGGGGTTTTGATTTTTTCCCATTCGATCATTCCTGTCACTTGAACTCCGGAGCACCCCCACCCCCACCCCCACCCCACCCCCCCACTGTTTACATTCATATGGCTTTTCCCCAGTGTGAACTCTTTCATGAGTCCTTAGGTTTCCTGCTGTGGTGAAACACTTGCTACACTGTTTACATTCATAAGGCTTTTCCCCAGTGTGAACTCTTTCATGAGTCCTTAGGCTTCCTGCTTCACTAAAACACTTGCCACACTGTTTACATTCATATGGCTTTTCCCCAGAGTGAACTCTTTCATGAGTCCTTAGGTGTCCTGCTACACTAAAACACTTGCCACACTGTTTACATTCATAAGGTTTTTCCCCGGTGTGAACTCTTTCATGTATCCTTCGGCTTCCTACTTCGCTAAAATATTTGCCACACGTTTTACATTCGAAATGCTTTTCCCCAGTATGAACTGTTTCATGTCTCCTTAGGTTTCCTGCTTTGGTGAAACACTTGCCACACTGTTTACATTCATAAGGTTTTTCCCCAGTGTGAACTCTTTCATGAGTCCTTAGGTTTCCTGCTTCACTAAAGCACTTGCCACACTGTTTACATTTATAAGGTTTTTCCTCAGTGTGAACTCTTTTATGAGTCCTTATGCTTCCTGCTCGAGTAAAACACTTGCCACACTGTTTACATTCATATGGCTTTTCCCCAGTGTGAACTCTTTCATGAGTCCTTAGGTTTCCTGCTTTGGTGAAACACTTGCCACACTGTTTGCATTCATATGGCTTTTCCCCAGTGTGGAATCTTTTATGGGCCATAAAGTGTCCTGCATTGATAAAAGACTTGCCACACTGCTGACACTCAAAGGACATCCCTGGTAGAAATCCTATGTAGGATCCTAAAGGATCCTGGTCAGGATAAGGATCCTAGTCAGGATCCTGTTTAGGAATAGGAACCTAGTCAGGATCCTGTTTAGGAATGGGAACCTAGTCAGGATCCTGTTTAGGATTGGGAACCTAGTCAGGATCCTGTTTAGGATTGGGAACCTAGTCAGGATCCTGTTTAGGAATAGGAGCCTGGTCAGGATCCTAAGTAAGAATCGCATCCTTTCCAGGATCCTACAGGATCTTGAACAGAAATTTAGAATTTACTTGTAAGGATCCTAAACTGCAGCAGAATAATGTGGTATGCAAGATTATAACCAATAACCATCTTTTTAAAACTACTGCACTATTTGTACCTTCACAGATAGTATCTTCAAGGATCCTGAAATAATCATACAAGATATTTTTGAGATATTTTTGGATATGTATAATATTATAATACATTGTCAGGATTGTTATAACACTGTTACTTTTATCCCAGATAAGATCTTAGAGTAATAACAGAATAATGCACATATAAGGGTCTTAACAGGATCCTTAAATGGGATAATCTTACAGGATGCTGGGTGGATTTTGTAGGATTTTAATAGGATCCGGAAGGTTTATCTTTTAGGATCCTGGGTGGTTTTTGTAGGATTTTATAAGGATCCTGGTCACATTTTTCAGGATCTTAATAGGATCCTAACAACATATCTTATAGGATTTTGGTACCATTTTACAGGATCTTAATAGGATCCTGATGGTATATCATGTAGGATCCTGGATAGATTTTGTAGGATCCTAACTGTATTAATCTTGTAGGATTCACAATTTTCCAGGATCTTAATAGGATCCTAACAATATATCTTTTAAGGATTTTGGTAGCATTTTACAGGATCTTAATAGGATCCTCATGGTATTTCATATAGGATCCTGGGTGGATTTTGTAGGATTTTAATAGGATTCTTTACATTTTTGTTAAGCTATTTGATAACTATTTCTTTATAATGTTATTTTAATAATTATTATTATACCCCAATTAGGGCACCTTATCATCAAGCCCAACACCATTGCAAAATGAATTCCCAGAGTTCTGGGAATCCTAGGAATTCCAGTTTATTCCAAGACATGCAAATGAGGAAAGATGAAAAACCTTGGAATATTTGGGAATACTTGGGAATGGGTGAAAATGCCTGTGGAAATTTTTGGGAATTCCTAGGAATTCCCAATAATTCTGTTGATAGGAGACAATTCTGTCGTTGTATCATAGGGGTCAGCGGTGTTCTGCGTAGGCCGTATTGTATGTGTAAACCGAAGATGGCTGCATGTGCTTTGAGAATAAAGTGTTGTGTTCTCGAAAGCTGTTGTTCCTTTGATGGAAGCTTTCCCAGCCGGTCAACAATTCCAAGTTTGGAGGAAACTGTCTTTGAAATTTATGGGAATTATTGGGAATTGCGAAAACACCAATGAGAATTTATGGGAATTTCTAGGAATTCTCAATAATTCCAAGTCACAGTTAACTTGGGACCATAGCTTATTTTTGTAAAAACGATAAGTGTTCAAAGGCAATTGAACAGCTTGAGAATTTTAATAATCATTTCTTTAATTGCCGATAACAACAAAGATTTCTTGACATTAACCAGCATCCATATACAACACTTATTGGGACTAAATCTTTACAAAAAACAATTATCAACAGTAAGCACGAATTACTGAAAGCTTGATATTCAAAGTGCGACTTCTTGTACCTGAGCATTCCAAACAATTGTCCACAACAAGTTTTTCATCACAGCTTTGCCTAATAAAAGGCCATCGTTTCTTGAAAAATAATACGACTTCTTCCTCTCGCTCTGACACCTCAAAAGCGTTGGAATATTTTATTCAGCTCTGAAAGAGTCCTTTTTTTAACTAACTATAGATCACGAGCAAAATCACCCGCCATGTTTGTTGGTTGACTCGCACTGGTTACCAGTCTCCCTACCAAGTGGATTCCGTCGTCACGTGCGCCTTTTTAACCAATGGAAAAGTGTGAAATGAAGTTCCGTTCGGCGAGTTCAAATTCACGCGGACTTTCAATTAGCAAGAGCACAAGTATTTTACATCCGATTGACATTTTAAACATTTTAAAACGCAGAATGTTCATATATTTTGTTGCTGACACGTGAAACGTGCTTCCAGTCATGCCCGAGAACGATAAGTCAGCTGGATTGTGAAAGGTAAAGGTACGTTCCTGCTTCGTAATGTGTCTTCTGATGGTAACCACGTAGCTGGAGATCAAAGTTAACTTATAGATCCTTCCGATATGAACAGGAAAGTTCAAGATGCATGGAAAACCATTTATTGGTTCCTTTTTGTTTACTGGAGACATGACTGTAGTCGTTGTTGCAAATGGATAATGGAATCTTACACGAATAAGCTTTATATAACGTATAACTCGATCAGATTCTGGTGAATTTAATACAGTAGAACAATAACCTCGATAACTCGAATTCTCCGCTAAGTCAACTAAATTTGCTTTTCCTTGATCAAAATTTCTTTGAAATTTACCCCGATAACTCGAATTCCCCGCTTAAACTCGAACTGTTTTCGTTTCCCTTTAGAGTTCGAGTTAACAGCCGGGGTTCTACTGTATTCATGGACATGTATAAATGTCATGTCTCTTGTAGAGATGTGTCCGGTTTATGGAGTGTCAACGTGACACCAGCAATGGCTTATAAGAACAATAGCTGAACTGAAATGATTTTTCATAATGACAAATTTGGATTATCTTTCTTGGTTTTTCTTGTTTGATTTTAGATTTAAATTATTTATAATATCAATTGATTGGACTTTCTGGAGTACACTAAATGAGGCCATTAGAAGGAAAGGATTGTCCAGTCAGTGTTCTCCCTAGGGTTTAAGAAGGCCAGGGGGTGTTGTGAATGTTATTTTTCAACAGTGTTTGTACCGAGGTTGCTGTAGAATGAATAATAACAGAAACAGCGAACGGTGTCAGTAACTAACCCTTTGACAAGCTCATCATTTTTGTTTCATGCATTGATAGGGAGAGAATTTTGCCTAGTAATCCATTAATTGTGTTTTTGGGACAATTTCAAGATGGCAATACATTAATTGTGAGAAATGTCAATGTAAGGTTCGATCCATTGGGTCAAATGTTTTTTTCTCTTTTTTTTTTATGCCAAGCAGCCCACCTCGCCTTCAATACATAGGGAGAACCCTGCCAATGTTCTACTTTGCTTAGCCAACACCAAGGTTATAAACATCCGTGGTAGTTTTTGTTGTTATAGATAACATAATTTCATGCTCTAAAAGGTAGAATTTACTGTAGAATGATAATAATGTTGTTTTGTTATAATGGCATTGAGCCACTATTTTACCCTCATTGTTAAACTAAACCTGAACAAGCTAATCACAAGTTACATCCAGAATACGCATGCCTCCAATTTACATAATATTTTTTCAATGTGATTATGTGTGTGAATTGAAACCAAAACATATACTTTTTCCAATTAAACAACCATTTTACACACCCTGTTGAATCAAGAATATCACTGTTTATAGTATGTATAATTATTACAGGTCAAAAGTAAATTCAGGTAATTTTTCCACCTAGGTTGATTTTTAATTTCTTTTGTCTCCTAGCAAGGACTTCTGAATAACATACTAAGTAGAGGATCGATGGATAAACCTGAATTTCATTTTGACCTGTAAAATATCTCTCATAGATTTTCATCTCTATGGTGAATAATCAAATCAATCACAACTTATTTATTACATTTTTGTTAAACAAATTATTAGGTACATGATCAAATATATTTAGAAGTGAAAAGGCGCTTTCAAATATGAGTTCTTTAATTCCTCTTATCTGAAAAGAAAGAAGCCTATATTATTTAGGCAAGAAGTTACGGTTGACCAGTCCTGGTTTTTCAGGTTTACAATAAAGGCATTTTTCATTGGATTACACAGGATAGATTATCATCTGAAAGCAATATATTTTTGGTATACAGTATATAATGTGTTTCTTTTGTACAATGCTTTGTTATAATTTTTTTACCTAGCCTCATTCTTTGTAAGTCGAGGAGAAAGTGTGGAAATCAGAATTAGTCTTTGATTTAAAACAAGAGAGCTGTTTTCTTAACTGAGTTAACCTTCATCAGCAGAAATAATTGTCTTGCAGTAATAATTTTTTTATTGATTTCTTTAAAACAATAAAAGGCATTAATTGCAAGAAATAAATGAAACCTTGAATCTCTTTTTAATAATATAAAGAATCTTGTTTAAGATCAGATCATAAGATCCTATAGGTGGACAGGATCCTGTGTATAGATACTATTAAGTGGGCAGGATCCTGTGTATGATCCTATGAGGTGGGCAGGACCCTGTCTAAGATCCTATGAAGTGGGCAGGATCCTGTATAAGATCCTATGAAGTGGGCAGGATCCTGTATAAGATCCTATGAAGTGGGCAGGATCCTGTATAAGATCCTATGAAGTGGGCAGGATCCTGTATAAGATCCTATGAAGTGGGCAGGATCCTGTGCAAGATCCTATGAAATGGACAGGATCTTGTGTAAGATCCTATGAAGTGGGCAGGATCCTGTATAAGATCCTATGAAGTGGGCAGGATCCTGTATAAGATCCTATGAAGTGGGCAGGATCCTATAAAGTGGACAGGATCCTGCTTAAGATCCTGTCCAAGATCCTGCTTAAGATCCTATAGGATCCTGCTTAAGATCCTGTAGGATCCTGTGTAGGATCCTGTAGGATCCTACATAGGATCCTGTAGGATCCTACAGGATCCTGTAGGATCCTATAGGATCCTACACAGGATCCTACAGGATCCTACAGGATCTTAAGCAGGATCCTATAGGATCCTATAGGATCTTAAGCAGGATCTTGGACAGGATTTTGCAGGATCCTGAGGTAGGATCCTGTTAGGATCCTTAAGGATCTTACTTAGGATCCTGAGTAGGATTTCTACCAGGGATTGAGGTTGCTCTGCTTTAAAGGTTTTACAGTTAGGATACCTTTGGATAGATGAAGAACCATAATTAGGTAAATAGACATTACTTGTTTTGTTGCCACCAGTATAAACTTTGGGGCCTGGTGGTGACAGGCCTGAAGGTAGTAGTTTAAAGGTGGTGTTGTCAGGGACATGTGGAAAATTAAAAAACTTTTAAGACACCCGCTTATGAAAAAGTGGTTCCACACCATAAACCAGCGGATCACATCATCTTTTCAATATTTTCCTTGAAGTTTAGGTGCAAAATTTGTGTTCAGGGAGAGTTAATTCATAATTTTTCAAAATCATATTTTGGTCACGTGACCATTTACGAACTTAGTTCATTTTAAGAAAATGGTGCAGATTTTAAAAACCAAATCACCATTATTTTGTTTAAGATATGACCCACTAATCGTTTTTCAAAGGCAAAATCATACACGCAACTTTCATTTTCATAAAAACGATGTCACATGGCCTATTACAACTTTTGCTGTTGATTACGAGAAAATATGCATTCATTTGCATGAAACGGCAATCAATAGCGCGGAGATCCACTCATTAGAGCAAAAAAAAGGAACATTTGTGCATAAATCAGATTCACCTACGATTTTTGTATAATTAATCAACATTCAATAAACTGCTCTACGTTTCTTTTCCTTTCCTTAAGTGGAAGTATGTGTGTATTGCTACAATCTAGAGCTACAACCGGGGACACAATTACAATGTAGTTGAGACACTTTGCCCTAAAGCTGACACTTTACTGACTTCTAGAGGGGAAATAAAGCTTTCCCTCCCCCATCCACTCCATGCAATGTTGAGCCGCTGTTTGAGCTACCTATAGAAAACAACAAAAACCACAACTTGGAATGAAGGGGAGTGGGGAGGGGTGTGGATTCTTTTCTTCTCTGTAGTTGTTACCCAGTAGTTGAGTACAATGCCTCAATAGTTTTGTCATCAATTGTAGTTTCCTAAACCTGAAGTGAAGTCACTTGACTTGTTGTGAGATAAGATAAAAATCACTCAGGCTGGGAGGAGTGATGTTACATAGACTACTTAGAGATATATTGTAGAGAGTTGATCAGAAAAGTACACGAGATGAAATCTGCTGTCTTGTTTAAAGTAAGAGATGCCCTTAGAAGAACGAACAGGACTACGAGTTTCCATAGGACATCATCTTATTATTTTTCAGTCAAAGTGCAATAAAGGACACTTCTATGTTCGCACATTTTAGATCAACTTTCGAAGCTTACAGGGCTTGTAAAATGATCAGAAATAAAATGGTTTATCGGCCCAGTTACGCTGCAATCGGAATGATATGCTTGACTAAATGCCAAACGCAGTTTAAATCAAGTGACCGATGCAATCATGATGTAAATTACTTTCAAAAACCATTGCAGTGTCATTTAAAGATTTCGAAAGAGGACTGCAAGTTATGTCCTGAGTAACCTATGTGACTAACGTATCCTTAATGTACTGAAAGCTTCTCTTACCTTAAGTAACAAGATATTTCCGCCTTGATCAAATCATACGAGGGAAAATGAAACCAAGAAATGGCCTGTCTGGAGGATTCATAGATTCCCACACCCGCCGCCATCTTAATTTTGTATTGTGAGAGAAACCTGGCGAGAGTACAAAAACACGCCGAGGTCTGTCGGGGGTCTGTCGAGAATGATCGTCGGTGATCGTCGGAGATTGTGAGCTGCTTGTTATGGCTGGGAGGGTTAGGAGAAGAACGTGAGCTAAGGAGAGCTAAGGTCTTTTTTTTACTTGTTTGTTTGTTTAGTAGTTTCAAAGCAATTCAATTCCTGTACTTTTAGTGCATTTACTTTTATTTAGCCTCTCTTCCTTCTATGTGCACTGAAATCGTTTTTCAGATGGAAGGTTAGGGATAGACAACAAGAAACGTGTTTGGGGTGGTGGGAGCTGTTTTCGTTGACCATATTCGAGTTATTCAGGCAAGCAAGACCAAGCCCGACGTGGGCGTGGAGTGCCGGAGTGAAGTGAAAAGCACGGACTTTGATCAGATCGATGAAATACGGTTCCTGGTTACTGATATAATACAACAAAACGCATCGATATCTGACTCTGATTGAACTTTGACTTCTGATGTTTTCCCGGGTTTCTTGTCCTTCAAAGAGAATTTCATTATTTTATAAATACGGTTTTCAGTGACAATGGACTGATCAGTGTCAGTTGTACTAAAAGTTATGTTAAGCTGGTTACTGCAAGTCATAGGATGATGAAATCTGCTTTCAAACTTTTCCTCTACCAATCCCAGCGTAGCCATCGAAGTTAATTGGCCGATAATGTTCGAGTACGTTTGGTGATCGAACACAATCGAACTCTTACAAAAAAAATTAGTAATTAAATCCAACTTTGATTGAGTTAGATTAGGTTCGATGGTTGAAGTTGGCATTCATTCGATTAAAAAATGGAACGTTATTAAGGAGATTGCGTGTGATTTCCCGAAAGTTTTATTTTTTGTAGGGTGTCATACGACTGACTATATCAGCGGGAGTGGTTGCGGTGGATCAGTGTACAGTATAGTGTATTTTTTGCAAGAAGAAGAACACCCGGGAAGAACAAGACTATTAATTATATTATTGCCATATTTCAATTTTATCCTCAATCGATCCTCAATCACACACTGGCCAACAGACTTTGTGCTGCTTTGTGAGCTTGTTACCCGTTGCCTAAGTAGCTCAGTTGCTGTAGCTGAGTTCCATTCATGTAAATGAGCCAAACGACGACGGAAAAGCCACCAATACTTGATTTTTTTTAAAGTACGGTGTAGCATGCCATTTTACAGGCGCCATCTCGTAGTTACTAAAACAAGGAATGACCTACAATGACCTACAATGACCGAACGAGGGGACCTGAAAATTAAAAAAAAAGATCAGGGGACATGTGTGCATAAACGTATCGCGTTTAGTCTACTGCATAACAGCCTAAATGATGACAGCATCTCTAATTATTACACTTGGAGATAAATTTACAGTGCAATAATACATGTATGATGATAATGAAAACCATCCCTTGCAACCTTTCCCGTTAGTTGTGTTTTGTGTTGTCTTTTTTTCAAACAAATTAAACAAACACAGTCATCCCAACAGTCGATCCGGGGGGGGGGGGGGGGGGGACTTCAAGGGACGTTTGGGTATAGATTGAACAAACGAGGCCTTCAAATTCTGACCCTGTTTAAGAGAAAAATTGTTTATTTAAGTACCCTGGCCTGTATAAGACATCATAAGACCCTATACCGTACATGATCTAATAAACGCCCGGGGCGTTTATT